>OY720444.1:14623326-15160191 GCA_963082915.1 Dolichopus griseipennis | reverse complement strand
CCTCCGTAGTGTAATGTGTAAGCATTAGACTTATTAATCAAGAGACTGTGGGGATTTGATTCCTTTACAGCTTAAATTTTAATTAGAAGGAAACAGTATTTCATATTAAAATTCCTTTGATGACTTAAATATAAAAAAAAATACTTATATTACTTCTTATAGTTACTTATGAAGAATATATTTAAGTACTTATAAATTCTATTCTTAGAAAGTATTTTCAATGAGATACACAATAGTAATCCCAAGCCTAACTGTTAGGACGATTACGTTATAGTACTTATCCCCCATTAGATACAATCACAAGTATATAGTTAGTTATATATTTAAGTAGTTAGTTATATATATAAGTACTTAGTTACTTACGTCATTTGATTATGTTTTTATTAATTATTATTGAAAAATTATAAGTATATAACTTTAAATAATATAAATATATATAATTAATATATAACGAAACTTATATATAACTTTCCAATTAAAAATTTACATAATTAAAGCTAAGTACATCCTTACTTAGATTTAAGTACTTTTTTTCTAAGTACTATAGTACTTATTAAGTAAGTAAAAAGTTAGTTATTTTAATTAATTTATAGTGACTTCATGAACTAATTAGCCACTTTGATTTTTAAAATTAACCATTAAATAAGTATAAGGAAATAAGCCAAAAAAAAATAGTTAAGTACTTAAAATTCCGTTAAGTACTTAATTAAAATAAAAAAGTTTTAAAGACATCTACTGTTAAAAAAAACTTTCTGGTGTTAATCAATTAAAAATTAACTGCTCCTTTTTAATATATATATAACTACAAACTGATTCATTTTGTATCTTAATTATTTATAAGTAGGATACATTTTTCAATTACTTATATATATACTTATTTATCTATGAATTCCTCTAATACTCCTGCTAAGTACTAGAGAATCAAAATTTTGAAAAACTCCTTTTTTCGAATACTCGTGCAAAGAGATTTTGTTTTACTTTAACTATATATTATCAAAATTTCGAAAATAAATAATAAATTTCCAACTTAGTAGATTTCGGTATTCGGTGGTAATTTTCTACTTAAAAGTTGTATGATTACATTTTCAAGACTGTGGATTAACGGTTATCTGTGTATTATAACGGTAATCGCAAAATGTACTTTTTCAATTTGTAAAATGACTTTTTCAACTTTTGATTCTATAACTGCTAATATATTTCTAATACATTTTACAATAGGTTAGGTACTTACAAAAAAACTTGTAAGTATTCCTTTAAGATTCTTGAAATAAGTACTTAAGTATAAAAAAATTCAAGACTCACAACGATTCACCCTATACTTATGTATAAGTAATTTATATTTTTCTCTCAAACTGTTTAAATCCCTAATTAACTACTAAAATAAGATCAGAATCGTTATATACATCCTTAAGTATATTATAATAATAAAAAATTAATTAATTTTGAGGAGCTGATTCTGAGTTCTGACATTCAAATTGAAATATACAAGTATTTGTTAGTTGAAGATTTATTAAAGAAACTTCTCTCAATCATTTTAATACCAAGTACTTACTTATACCATAAAAAGTTAAAAAGCAATAAGTACTAAAAAACCAACAAATTTAGTACTAAAAAAAATTTTAACATAAAAAGGTACTAAACTTCTTTTCAAATTTATTTACAAACCAGTTTTTTAACTTATTTCAATCTATTTTTTTTTAATGAATACAAATCAAAATACTCAACATTTTGATTATTAATGAGCACCTCTTAATGACGTTCTGGATTTATAACAAAGGAAATATTTATAAAAAAAAAAAAAAAAAAACAAAGAAACAGGACGACACAAAATGTGTTATACTTGTATGCTAATAAATGGAAATAAATAGAATGAATTATGAAAAAACAAAGAATACAATTTCAAAAAAAAAAACAAAACAACAATAATTCTATATGTAGCGAAATTTTTTTCTATATACATATATATATAAGAAAAAAATATGTACATATTTATATACATATATTCAGTGTTAAGGCCAAGGACATGACCTAGTTATAATAATTCCCTGTCACATTTATTTGTATTTTTATTTTGATTTCTTTGTTTTGACACAATACGTATACATTACAAACACACATACATTAATATATAAGTAGCTTAATTATTTAATTTGTTTTTTTTTGTGGTGTATGTATGTATTTGTATTAATAGTTGGTTGTTACTAATCCTTTTATACATTTTTAATTAAATTACAATCAGATCAGAATTCAGATGCGCGTAGCGTAACTATCCAAAATAAAAACTTTAAGTATATGTATGTATGTATGTATGTATACGTATGTATGTAAGTAATAAATTATTGTTTTTGCTTTTAAATCAGGTCCTGTTTTTTTTTTTTTTTGATATAGAATACAAGCGTCACTTAGGCGCGTTGATGAAAGAAAACATGATTAAATACATGACAAAAGTACCAGGAGAAATGAGGGGATAAAAACTGGTTCATTGAATATTAACTATAGAAGAGTTATTGTATAATATAATATATGTATATATATATATATATATATAACTATTGCAATTATTTAATATAAAATATTATAATCAATTTTGTTTAGATACTTATATATATATGTATATATTTATATATATACATTACATATAGTTATATATGTAACTATAGAATATAATATGACAACATTTGTTACGGTATATTTACATATAACTGCCTATATTAATTTAAATATACATATCCTTATATTTATATATATACATATATGTACTTATATATAATTTTATGTAAGTGGGTATGTAGATATTCAGTATTAACTATTTAATATTAAAATATTCGTATATATAAGTATATGTATATTAAGATGAATAATAATGATGACTCATAGAATGATGATAAAAAAAAAAATTTACTTATATATATATATATATATACATATATATACAAATCTCTACATATGCATATATACATATAGTTACATCTTGCTTTGATTTACAAGGTAAAATGAAATAAGATAGGGAAAAAAAAAACAACAACAACAACAAAATGAACAGTATTAAAGAAAAACATTCAAGGATTAAATATGGAAAATTTTTGCATATATGTATATGTATACAGGGTGTTTCCTAATTAAGTGCACTGCTATATACCACTGCATAGATACTTATGAGTAGATAAATTTTATGCATCGAAGTTTAGCTAGGTCTCTTCTAGTTTCCAAGATATGGAGGCTTAAATGAAATTTCTATATATTTTTTTTAATTTTCATAATTTTACTCTTAACTCTGTTTCTAGAGTACTTATGAAAAATTTGTATGGTGCATTTGACAGCTTAAAATATTTAAAAATTTTTTGGAATTTAAATTTAGCTGAGGTCACAAAACACAAAATTTATCTACTCATAAGTATCTATACAGTGGTATATAACAGTGCACTTAATTAGGAAACACCCTGTATATAATAAATTAAATAAAATATTAAATTACTTAAGTTTAAGTATAAACCTGATATAGTATTATAGTATAATAATAAAAATATGGTACCTATATAGTTAGGTTAAGAGTTGCCAAATTAAATTTTATTTTTAGGTTATACCAGGATATTGAGTTCTTAATATAATATATATGAATTTATATGTAAAGTAATCAATGACATAATTCTTATTATCCTTGACATTATTTTGATTATTTTGAAGGCTTTACCCTTCTTCGAACATATATTTTTTATATTAATTTTAAAATTAGAATACTTAGTTATAATTACAGCGTGTCTTGAGGTTCGATACTTCAGCCGATTTTTTAGAAAATTAAAACAAATAAAATACCGTGTAAATTATTTCTGATTTTATTCTATGCTGAATATTTACGATTTCCTTTTTTTTTCTAAGTACTTACTTTCAATAAAAGCGTTACCTAAGCGTTAATGGAAGAGTGTGGGACAAATATGATTCGTTACTTTAGGAAATTTTCTTAGCAGTAAAAAAATTGAGGATTAGGATTTTTATTGAAAAAAAATGATCTAATTAGTTTAAATTTATTAAATTATAGAAATTTCCTGTATGTTAAATAGCACATGAATTTTGTATAGTCAGAGTGAACGGGACGAAACTGGGTAGTCCACATATAGTTAATAACTGTTTAAATAAAATGGCTCAGCAGAATTCCAAAGTTTTAGTTTAAATCTTAATAAAGTCCCTTGAGAAGTAGGTAAGTACTCGCTAATGACAAAGTAAGTACTTATATAAATAAGTAGGTGTTCTCAAGTCTAAATCAAATCTAAAGGATTTAAGATAATTACATTACTTAATTGTCTTAAAATCAATTTTGCCATATGTGTAATTACATAACTACATTTTAAATATCAAAAAAGCTTTGAGTTTCAGATTTTAGAATTTCAGAGCCGGATTAAATTAGATTTAAGGTATTTTATATTTTAAAATTAATGTTTTGGTATTGAATGTTAAGGTATTTTATATTTTAACCGCCCAAATCACCTTCTAAAGTTGCAAATCGAAATAGGCGAGTCCGAGGGTACTCTGTAGAAATAAAAAAATCTATACAAAAATTTTGAAGTAACTATAGTAACTACTCATTAGTTATAGCTGTATTTGAATCTTAAAAAGTTTTTAAACATAAGAGGAAAAGGAGAAGAAAGTTTATTGAAGTAAGTTTTTTTTTAACTTCAAAAGACTTGAACCGAAATTGATTTTAATGTAAGTACTCACTTTTATTATGTAATTAGAAAATTAGTTCAATCTGGTAACCCCAGATTATTAGAGAAATTTGAGAATTTAATCTTAAATATTAAAATATACCAAGTAAGTACTAAAAATTTTGTAAATTACTCAAACATAAGTTTTTTTTTAATTAAAACTAAAAAAAAAAAAAACAAAGAATAAGTACTTAGGTACTTGATCTTTAGTTGTTTGATGCTAAAAACATTTTAAGTATTAATGCATATATATTATTCGAATATTTACTTTTTATTTACATATTTATTTTTATATACATAAAATAAATAGTACATGGTACTTAAATTCTTTTGGATAATAAAATTTCTCATTTTGAAGGTTAAATATTATATATATATATATATATATATATATATATAAGTACACTTATATAAAACACGTACGTACATATATTCCAAGAATAAAAAAAAAAAATTAAGTTTAAAATAATAAAACTTTTTTTTTTATCAAATGGTGTTCCTGGTGATCCAAACAACAAGATAATTTATTTTTTTTTTTTTTTTTTATTCCTTTTATTATTTAAACAGGAAAATTAAATTTATATTCGGTGTATTTTTTTTTTTTTTATTTACTTACGGTCAGGTCAATAAACAATTTAAAATTCAATTACTTATAAGTATATATATGAAAGTATAGTACTTATTACTGAATGAATGAAAACGAAAATGATGAAAAAGTACTTATAACTATAGTGATGCTTAATTGCCGGAATCCAATCCGGAAAAATTAAATCAATTCTAATATGAAATCAATTTCACTGATTTGATCAAATAAAATTATGATTTAAGTATAATTAAATAATAAGTAACTAAGTAGGTATTTAATTATTTTATAAAATGCTTTGCTGAAATTGAGAGTTTGTAATCAGTAATTATTAGTAAGTACTTATTATTTAACTCGTTCTGGAATAACCAAATACGTGTACGTTTTCTAATAGCGTACACGTATAAGATAACTCCGATAAGTAATAACTTATAAAATAAATTATTAAAATAAAAAAATATTTGATATATGAACTAAAACAGTCATTATGTAGTTGAGACGTGCTTAAAGTATGGAATAAGTAAGTAAGTATAGTAAGTACAACAAAGTAAGCATCAATTTTTTAAATAAAATAACTGAATTACTTACTTACTTAAAATAAAAGTATCGAATACTAGAACTGAAGAAATCTGCATGTCTTAGACTTAGTACTTAGTTACTTAGTAATTAAATAAATTTTTCATAATTACTTAAGTAATAAAAAAAATCGTTGCACTTAATTTCAAATAATCTTCCATTTTATCATTAAATAACATACACTGATGTATTAGGTTATCCTGTTTAGCCCTTTTTCTAATTTTAATTGAATTATAGTTATTTACTTATTTTTTTTTTTTTTACACACTAACTAAACGCTAGAAATGGATTCTTGCATACATAATATGTAGGTTTAGTTGGAAAGGGAAGGAAAATAGGATATTAGAGGGGAATTAGGAGATAGGTTGGAAATGAATCTGAAATGATTCGTTTTGAATTTTTGCAAGTTGTAGTATGGGACATTATTAAAAGAGGGGAACACATTAGATGGAAGCATCTTCCACATGTTAGTAGTCCGCACGACAAATGAGTTTCCATAACCAGTTTTAAACCATCTTGAAATTTCCATGGTTTATAAATGATGGTTTAAAATTTCCACTTGCTGCTCCTCTGGTGTTACGTTGGAATTGTTTAAGAGGAGGCATAATTGACTTTAGTCCAATAGATATAACTATATATAAGTAAGTATTTAAGTATTTAAAAATTGATGAAGAGCTATTAAATAATACATTAAGCAAGTACTTATTAAAATATTATTTAGATCTCTTATTCTTTAATACCTTCTTAAAGTTACAAATAAATTCGATTTACTTTCGAAAATTGAAAAAAAAAATGAGAAAATTCGAAATAAATATTAAGTAAGTAGATTAGTAATATTGAATAAAATTTTATACAATAAGTATGTAGTTAAGTAGTTACATATATTATATTACCTATACTTAATTAATTCTTTTTCTTTTAAGAAATAAGAATGACACTCTTCTGCTTATTTTGGTAAATACACCTGCAGAAGTTGGAGAATAGCCAACGAAATGTACAGTTAAAACAAATTAAAAAAATTTTCAAAATTTTTTTTGGAATTTAAAAAAAAATGAATATCTAAGTATTTCCCAAAATAATCGAAGAAAGTAATCACTCAAATAAAAAGAAATACGTTATAATATATAAGTATAAATAAGAAAAATCGTGTTGCAAGACTTGAATCACATAACTGCAAATAATGGAAATGTAAAATTAAAACTATAGTTAAGAACCTTCTTAATTATATGTTTCTCAAAAACTCTTTCAAAGTCTCCAAATACCATTTAGGTACCATAATACCTAAAGGCTTCAAATACCTAAACGATCGTACACATATTGTACTAAACGATATTAGAAAATATAGGATTTCAAAGGAAACCTAAATTCAAATTGATTTTTCATTTTCTTATTCATCTAATTCATCAAAAAAAAAACAATCTTTCACTACACTCCTTCATTGTACTTTATTTTCTTGCATACGTACAGGGGATAATATGTTGTTTTTCCTACGTACTTACTTACTTAACTTATATATGTATATATATATATATATATACATATACATATACTCAGATACGTGTCTATATAAATAAAATTATAAATAACATAGTTATATAACTTCAATTTATATATAAATGCGTAAGTATAAAGTAAATAAGGTGATACTCAATATAAGAAAATTCAAAAAAAAAAAAAACAAAATAAGAAAACAGGAAAATACCCAGAATTAATACAATAAAAAAAAAAAAAAACGAGGAAGAGTGTAGTAGGGTAGACTGTGTCAACTCTAGGATATCCGTATGACCGTAATATAAACATTATATCATCCGCAGTTAATTACTTTTGGCAAATTTTTAAATACACAATTTATTAGGCTTTCAGTTTTGAAAAAAAGCCGTTATTCAGGCGTTGGCCATTACAGTTAACTACTATTAAAAAAATTTCAAACATTCAGCTTCAATAGGTAGGTAGTTATAGAGTAATGGTCATTAAAAAAAAAAGTTGTATGCCAGGTACTCGAGCCCGTGGACAAAACGGCTGGATTTCAATAGCTATGACGGCTACTACATAAAAACGAATTTGTAACAATTTCAAAATCCTAGCTCCTTTAATTATTGAGTTATCGTACGGATGATCAACGAACATACATAGTTAAATCAATTTACTTTTCAATTTTTATCCGATACATATTTTTGAGTCAATATTTACCCGACCCCTCCCACTCCCTCTTTCCTGCGTCACAAACTTAATGGCAAATTTATTATACCCTTTTGACCTATAGTCATACGGGTGTAATAATTTATGTACTTAAGTATACAAGTAAAATCATATATATGTATACAGTTACATAAGTAAACTATTACTACATAACATCATATGTATATGTACATAAGTACTTAAATTATTATAGAACCTACATTAGTATGTATTAAAGTTAATTCTAACATTTTCAAATTCTGTTTTAACTAAAGTAAATTGTCTTAGGTTATGTTTTAATAATATTGACTTAGTGTAAAAATAATATTAATATAAATAAAGAAACATGTTGACGTCACTGCCTTGACTTAAGAGGCCCAAAATTTTTTTTTTTTTTATATTTTCTTTATTTTTCTATTATAAAATTTGGAGCTTCTTTCTATCATCTTTCCGAAATATTCTTATATAGAATAAAAGTAAATAGATTGTATCAAACCAATTCAATCTATGTATCAATCTATGTATTAAGTAATGTATATATAGAATAATGTATAAGTACCTACGTGTAGATATATCTAGAGAAGTAATCTAGAGAAAACTACCCTCTTAGAATAACAAAATAAAATTAATAAGATAAAAATTCAAAAAGCCAACAACATTAAAAATACAACGATATAATTCCAAAAAAAAAAAAAAAAAGAACAATAAAAACAAAAAGGCAAAATACAAAAAAAGACAACAAATAACAAAAACGACATCTTTTGATAAATAAAAACAACGTCAAGGTCGTTTGAATACATTTCCATACATATAGTAAATATATATGACTATGTATATAGTAAGGTAAATATATATATAAACAAATTTATTATATAATATACATCAACATACTTATATACTATAATTTTACTATTTCTACTGGAGTATATAATGTACAAATGAATATACATACTATATATATAAGTATATGTTGACGTACGCAAATTTTACATAAAAAAAAATAATACAATTATATATAAAAATTTCACTTTGATGTTTTGTTTTTTTTTTATTTTTTTTTCTATTCATGAATGAAAAAAAAAACTGTTTTAATTCTTTTGATCAAATTTGTTTTTTTTAATAATCAAATTTCTCGAAACTAATCAAAGAAAAAAATCAGCTCCAAGTACCGAATACTTACTTATGTAAATTCTACTTTTTTACACTTTTATTTTAATCTCAATTTTAATAACTTATTTCGTATTCAAGCTATGCTACTCTTTTGATTTAATATCTGAATTATTATAAAATTTAATCCAAAATAAGTATGGGATATCACATACTATTCAAAATATAATATCTGATGATAAATAATAAGTAAATTTAGGAAATAAGAGTTTTTTAAGAAGTTCATGGGGAACTAATAAAATCACCAATATAATTATGTACAGTAAAGTACATGAATTTTTAGGTCCTTTTTCACATGAAAAATGTCTATCAATTTTCAAATCAATTTAGTTCTTTTTTAAAAAATGCCCCCGTATCTTGGAACCCAGCTGTCAGATCGACCTGATTTAGAAAGTCTAGTCCCCGATTCTGTAGTAGACACTTAAAAAGAACAAAATTTAGAAAAGTTTGAGGTCGGGGTTCTACTATAAAATCTATAAAAGTTCATTTTATTCAATATGTTGATCCCACTGTTGGATCCCAAAAAATGGGGCTGATAAAAAAAAAACAATTAACTTAATTATAAAATTTCAAACTACTATTTGTATTTGAAAAAAGACGAATTTCACTAGTCATTAGTCAAAATAGTCAAATCACAAGTATAAAAGGATCAAGTTGACAAGAAAAGAGAATACATATATACAAATGTTAATAATGACTTAAACTAATAAGTTTGCATATAAATAAGTACCTAAAGATAATATATAAATAACAATTAGCTTATTATTATATCTTAGATGCTTTATGTGGTCTAATATCCTTAAAAATTTCTTCCTTCGAAAAAATGCAACCAGTCCCATCATCTTAGAAAGGAAGTTAAAAATAATTATCATCAGAATTCTATTACACCAACTATAATTCCTTAACAATTATCTCTAATCATATTCCCTATAATTTTCTTGATAAGTTTTCGTTACATCAAAATTATATTTGATTATTTGATGAGGTAAAGATGAGTTATGAAGTAGTTAGTTGGTACAATATCCAATACGATCCAAACTATTTCCAGTTTTATAGAAAAATTAGACAATCATGGATAAATATAGAGTCAACAAAAATTCAAAAATATTTCTCTAACAAGTTTTTAGATTACTTATTGACTAGATCAATATAATTATGTACAATATATTCTTAGAAGTTAATTTGAAATAAAATTCCCTTTGCCCTCTGTTCATAAGGATCTATTGTATAAAACAAATAAAACCTTAAAATCAAACTTAAATCAAATTAAAATCCTTACAACAGATTTTAATCACAAAGTACTTTTATTAGAAAAAGCTCCCAGAAATGTCACAAAAAATAGGTATACGTAATAATTAGGTACAAGTACCTAATTATATAACTTCAAATCATCGTTAAATATTCAAATTAATTAAAATTATATCATTATTAAGTAATAAAATTTTAAAATATAACTCAAGACACAAAATAACTATTTATTTAAAAAAACAAGTACTTACTACTAGAGTTTATAAATATTTAAGTATACAATTTAGTTATTTTAAATACCTTTCATGTTTTCCATTATTATGTTCATTACTATTACTGCCACCAGCCGAATGTCTGATTTTAGCTGATTCAAATGTAACTTCACTTTTATCTGGATGATCTAAATGTTGTTGTTGTTGTTGTTGTTGTTGTTGTTGCGGATGATGATTATTATATTTTAAATGATTATTATTATTATCATTATTAATAATAATACTATTACTACCAATAATATTACTATTACTATCTGAAGCTGTAATTGTTAAATCCATTGGCATTTCTGATGATTCAGATTGTATTATACCGTTATTATTATAATTATTATCATCATTATTATTATTATTATTATTATTTGCATCATCATTATAATAATTATTATTATTATTTTCATTTAAATCAATTGCTGTACTACTAAATATCATCATTGATGCATTTATTAAATAAACATTTTCACTTATTATTAATATTGTAAGAAAACTTGTTATAATTAAATTTATATTTAATTTTTTTTGATTTTTATTAATGTAATTAAAATTAGAATATTTTTTTATATTATTATCATTATTATTATTATTTGAATTATTATTTTTCAACAAATTAAAATTTATATTTTTTTTATTTATTAAATTCGTATTATTAAAATTTTCATTCGTACGATTATTATTATCATTATTATTGTAAATTTTTTTTATATCATTTATAATTTTATAATAAAATATATTGAATTTATTTTTATTAATATTAAAAAAATAATTCGTATTATAATAGAAAAAATTATAAAAATATAATAAATAATAAAATAAATTTTTTAACATTATTTTTAAATTATTAAAATTTTTTTTTAAATGATTGCTATTTTTTTTTAGAGTTGTATGGAAATAGTTAAGTTTTAATTTTGATTTAATACAAATATCATTATAATGATAACCACTAGTCCGATATGATTGATGATTTTGTTTTAATTTAATTATCATTGTAGTTGTTAGTGTTTTTTTGTTTTTTTTTAAACTATATTATTTTACTATATTTTATAATTTATTTATTTAATTTAAATTTATTTTTTTTAAACTGAATTTAACTGAATTTTTTTTTATTATAAATGTTATAATTTTTAATTGTGAATAATGTATATAGTATTAATTAAAGCGCGTTAATTAAATTAACTTTTTATTTTAATAGATTTACTAACTTATTAACTTATTTATTTTGTAATCCAAATTTGATTTGTAAGAAGGCGCGCAAAATTTCCACAAACAATTCACAATACAAAAAAAAAGAGCGCGTTGATTTCTTCTTTTTTTTTCAATTGGGGGGGAAAATTTTTTTAACTTAATCGATTAAAAACACAATATTAGTTTTTTTATAATTTTGTTATAAATATTGTAAATTTTTTTTTATACTATTATTGATTTTTTTTTTTTTCTTTTATAACTTTATTATTATTTAATTTTTCTATTCTATAATTTTTTTTTTATTTTAAAAAACTTTTTTTATTTTAACAAATCACAAAAATAAAAACTGACATTCTTTTTTTTTTTTTAAAAAAAAAAAACAAATACAAATTATTTAAAATTTTTAAAAATTAAATTAAAATAAATATATATAAACAAAATTATTTGAAAATTTGACTTATTTTGGTTTAAATTCACTTATATGTATATATAAATATATATATATATTTATATATTATTATTATTTTGATTGATGGGCAGGCACCTTTAAAAATTAAATTAATTTTTATTTCTTTTTTTAAAATAATTTTCTATTTATTTATTTATTTCTTTTATATATATATACGTATACGTATATGTATATATATATATTTTGTTTTCTTCCTTTTTTTTTTTTATTTATTTTTTGATTCTTTATTTTTGATGTTTCGTTTTTACTATTGTGAACTTTTTTTTTGCACTACTTTTTTTTTTGCTTTGAAATTTTATTTATTATGGAAAGAAGAAGAAAAAAAAAAAAAGCTTTCAAATTGACAAAATTAAATAATATTAGAGTAGAGATAACTTTTTATAATTTTTTTTTTATTTTTTTTTTTTTTTTTGTTTATTTATTAGGAAGTTTTTATTCAATAACACACAATATAAACACACAGAGAAAAATAAAAATTAAAATATACAACAAAATCTAATCAACTTTTTTTTTACAACTATTGAATTAATATTTTCTTTTTGAATTGTTTGCTATTTTGTATCTTAAGATACTAGGACCCATATATTAAATAAAATTTTATATATATTATTACATATATATATATATATATATATATATTTTATAATTTAACTATTTTAATTTTCTTTAATAATTTTTACACATTTACTTAATTATCAAAAATATATACACATATTTATATATAGTTATGTATGTAATTTTATATAAAGAACAATTTTACAAATTATTGATAAATTTTTACATACATAAATTAAATAAAAAAACTAATAATTTTTTTTTTTTAATATTATTAAATTATATTTTTAGTATATAATTTATATTTCAATAAATATTATTAAATTAGAATTTTTTTTTTACTTTACAGATGTGACGTTTCTTGTTTTTATTTTATTATACTTTTTTTTTAAAAGATTTTTAAAAAAAAAAAATTTTTAAAAAATCACCTATTATTTTGTCTAATATAAAATTTTGTATTTTTTTTTTAATTTTATTTTTATTCGACACGCGTTCTACTACAAAAAACAACTTATCTTAAAACTTACCCAATGACGTTCTATTTGGTACTAAAAAAAAAACACACAAAAAACGCAAAATTAAAAAAATATATAAAAGAAAAATAATATAGAAATTTTTTTGTTTTTGTTTTTTTTTTTTTTATGATTTTTCTTTTCAATTTCGATTGAAATGAAATTTGAAAATTTGGAATTGGAACAGTCAACATCAACAACAAAACACTATATATACAATAACAAAAACAAATATGAGAAAAATATATAGAAAAAAAAATAGAATATAAATAAATTTATAAATATAAATTATGAAATGTCAAATTTGGCAAATTATACACAAAATACTATATAGCTTTTATATTGGAAAACTTTTTTTGAACTTTTTTTCTCATTTGTGTTGTGTCATGTGTGGTGGTGAGTGACAACTGAGCTTTTATATTTGTTTTGTTGTTGTTGTTTTACATATGTTTTTGTTTTTTTTTTTTTGTATTTCTGTTATGTCATTTTATAACGTTTCAAATTAGACAGTAAGGTAAGCTTTAAACTGTACCGTAATTAAAATGCATGTGCATGAGAAAAATTAAAAGTGCTGCCATAGTAATAGAAATGTTATGTCAAATGTGAATAAACATATTTATTGTACTAAATTTGTTCTAAATTTTTGTTTTATGCAAATTAATAATACTTTTATTAATACGTTTTTTTATTAATTTATAAAAATATAATAGAATCAGAATTCCGTGTTTAGAATTGCTATTTTATTTTGCAAATATTTAATTCCTATTTTGGCTTATTTTTTAAACAGAGTGCTAAGATCAGATTCCAGAAATAATTTCATCTAGTTTCCTAATACCTATGTACTATATTATATCAGGCCTTATCACATGTAGAATATCATAAAATTGAATGTATATAAATTATAACACCATCTTCGTTTTTTTATTTGATGTTTATTAATTAAAAATAAAGTAGTTTCATACTATTAAAAATAATATTCTAATTAGAACTGATTTGGTAAACAAATTCTAGTACCTTTAATTAACATATTTTACTCAAATATTGAATTTACCTTATCTGAACACAATTGACATTTCAACTCAGAAAAATGTCAAAAATTTGACAATTTAATATTTTTTTTGGCAATATGGCTTTACTGCCGGTAATAAATTATGTACTAAATAAACGTTTTGTTTTTGTTTCGTTTGTTTTATTTTTCTAAAGCTATAAAATTTAAATGGTATTTTGTTGATTAAAAAAAAATATAATAAAGATGGCTTTAAAAATTAAAGTAAAGCAAGAAAATGATCCTATTATATGGAAATTTTTAATTGAACCAGAATGGAAAAAAATTAAAGATTTAGAAAAATGTTTAAAAGATGTATTCAATTTGAATGAAATTCATCTTATGGACGATGATGGTTATTTACATCCAAAAAGTAATATAAATTATGTTCGTTGTATGTCTGAAAGTAATGAAATATTGTAAGTGAAATAATATAAATATATATTTTATAAGAATTTTCAAATAAATATAATTTCCTTAATTGTTTTTAAGGACAATAACAAGCGTTATAGGAATTACACCACCCACAGATATTCGCCCAAAAAAACGTAAAAAATTAGAAAATGGTGACTGCAATTCTATAAATCTAAATAATACTACACAAACGGAAATTATTTTGGAAAAATCAGATCTTATTTATAATGAAATACTTCCTGCTGTTAAAAATTTAGTAAATAAAAATGACAAACAAATACAACCGATTGAAAATTTAGATGACAATATGAATGAAAATCATGTAACACAATGTAATCAAAATAGAGAAAATGATTCTTCTGAAGATGAAATTCAAATGAAAAAATCTAAAAAACGTAAACGCCGAAAGAAAAAAACTTCTATCGAAGAAATATCAGAATTATCACCTGTAAAAATGCGCGAAAAGAAATCCAAAACAAAAGATACAAATGCAAATATTAATACTAGTGAAAATAAATCAAATCCTTTTAAAAAACATTTTCATTTTGATGATTCAGGCGAAGTTGTAATTGAAAATAGAGAAGCTAACATTAAATTTATTGACAATTTAAATGATTTAGATTCTGAAAAACCGAGAATTATCAAACCAATTCTAGGTAAATAAATTACTGAATGCATTTTCATAAATAATTTTTGTTAAAATATAATTTCAGTTCATTTGGATAATGATATTATGAATGGAGTTTGTCATGCTGATATTCAATCTGAAACTGACTCAAATAAATTTATTGAAATTGATGAAGAATCAACTTCAAGACCTTTTATTGGTCCACAAATATCTGATGAATTCCTAAATCATAAATTAGAAAAATGGGAAGATTTTGAGAATTTTTCATTTGCCGATTCTCAAAAAATTGAAAAAGATCATCCTAATTTATGTAAAATTGATCAACCGAAAATAATAATCATTTCAAATGAAATTATTAGCAATGGTATTAATTGTGCCAATGAAGTTATAATTTAATATTTCGCTTATAAAGATTAATATGTTTAAAATAACTTTTTTTTTAGTATATAAGTAATTAAAATAAAGAGCTATAATTAAAATTTAAATTCTAGGGCTTTTATTTTTTTTTTTGTAATATTTAATGTAAATTTATCATAAAATAATACTTTAAAGGGCTAAGGGTGGGTGAAAAATATTTGTTTAATAGTACAAATAAACCACAGGTATATGTTGGTGCGAGATGAAAGGTTCGCTAAAAAATTTGGAATATCGTGGTTAATAGAAAATATATAAAAGAATTTGTACATAATTTCTCCGTGACAAAATGCAGTAATTTAACGCAATTTCAAAGTAATTTAAAAGAAATTTCGAAAAATAAAAAAAAAAAAAAATCGATTATAATAAAATAATTTTACATTTTTTGATATAGAAATGTTTACCCTTGATAGTACGTAAATTTTTAATATTTAAATGTAATTTTATTTTATTTTTTTAGGTTACTTCCGTTCATAATTAATTTTTATAAGCATATTAATGCATTACAAAACATGTGATATAACAAAAAGTACAATATTATTTTTTAATATTAACTAACAAAGAACTGAATTTATTTTATGTTCATATTTTCCCGTTATTTATGTTACCTCTTCCAAATAAAAACAATATAGTCATCTCATGCACAAATTCATCTTATTTTCAATTTATTAGAATTGAAACTTCTTAGCTTCTTCTATTTTGATTCTATTCTTTTAATGAAAACACATTATTATATTTTTATATTTTATATATTTATTCCCATTTTTTTTTAAATCTAAATTTTTAAAAACAACACAAAACAAATTATTAATATTATTTAACAGAAATTTAATTTTATTAATATTAGTAATTATATCATTATTAATATTATGATTTTTCAAAGTATTAATATTCTCTTTATAAATTTTTTTCATAATTATATATTTTATTAATAAAAAAATTTTATAATAATATTTACGAATTTTACTGCTGCTGTTGCTGTAGAAATTTATCATCAAGCCATTACTATTTATAATATTATTACTATTTTCATATTTATTATTTATTTTATAACTATTATAATAAATTGTTTTCAATTCTTGATTATTGCTAATATTAATTGAACTTATTCTATTCAATTGACAAAAATAACAAGCATCAAAATCTTCTTTTGCTTTTTGACTTTCTATTTTATCATAAATATTATAATTATTACTATTTCTAGTATATTTTTTAATCTTATTCTTTATATATTTCTTTAATAAATGTAATTTTTTGAATTTAATATAATCCATGTTGTTGTTTGTTTCTTTTTTTCTTTCTTTCTTTTAATACAACGATTCAGGCAAGTAAGTTTATTTAAGTAATAAAAATACTTTCGAATGCTATTATAAAATTATAGAAGAAAGCAATTTATTTATTTTTTTTTTAATTTGTTCAAATGCAAACCTAGCAGTCATTAAGTTATCATTATTTAATCAAATATATAAAAGTTACATATTAAGAATTTCGTACAATCAATTTTGTATTTTTTAATACAATCTATTTTAAATAGTATTCTAAGTTATGTTAATATCATATCATGTAAATACTATATTTTTTAAGAATTTGTTCATTTCTTTTTGTTTAAAGACTACTAGGTAATATTTTAATATTAGTTTAAAACATAAAAACAAAAGTAAAAGTAAATTTATTTTTTATTCAAATTTAATTATTGTCCAAAAAATCATTTATAATTATTAAATTTTTTTGTTTTTCGAATTATATTGAGTTACATACTATTGAAAAATAATATAAAATTAATTAAACAACAACACAATTGCTACACAAAAGAATTGTACAAAATAAAAATAAAAAAAGAATGTCGAAAATAGTGTAATCACAAAGATTATTAAGTTTGGTTTTATATTTTTTTTGTAAATACAGAAAAAGAAAAGAAAAAAATATATTTATAAATAATATTGTATAAGATATTAAATGGTAATTTTAAACTAAAGAAATTATTTAAATGTAAAATATATTGTGACAAATTTTGTTTATTTTTTGTTATGTTTATAAAGAGAAAATTTTTACTTTTTTTTTAAATGTATAAAATATAATATTATATCTAAATATTATTATTTTAAAGACAAAAATTAGTCGTCAAAAATATGGATTTTAAAATATAATAATTTTTTAATTTTTAATATGTATATTTATGTATATTAATTTTTACATATATATGTATATAAATGTTTAGGATTAATATAAATTGTTCCTCATTAGTTTTAGAAATCTCATTAAACATACGTTTTTTATGTTTAATGTAATTTAAATTTTGTTTTATAGTTGATTTTAAATTTTTTTTTTTAAGTGAAAATTAAAAAATTTTCTTTTTATTTTGCTTTTCAAAAACTAAATTTTGGTCTTAGTTTTTTTTTTTGTTTTTTTTTTTTTTGTAGGATTTCTAAGTAATCATATTTATACATATATATTTTAATATGTGTTTCGTTTTATATAATTTATATAATATGTTAATAAAATTGGTTTCTTTTGTAAAGTTTTTTGTTTTTTGATTAAATATATTATATAGAGATTAAAACATTTGTAGTACGTATTAATTTTTATTTTGTTATAATATACCTATAATTTTTGTTTAGTATATATGTGTGTTTATTTAATAGTTTTATTTAATGTTTCATATATATATATTATATTGTATAATTTTTATATTTTTGTTTTTTTTTTATATATATTTTAATTATAATAAAATTTATTTTCTTTTAATCGTCGAATGATTCAACGTAATCTGAGGCACTATTATAGTCCAAAAGTTCATCACGCAATTTCATTATAGTTTGTATAGCAGAACGATGTTTTTTAGTTTTACTACAACGATATCTAGCACCGCTTATCATTTTATCAATTGTATAATGTAACCATAATATATTTGTATATGGATCATAATTTTCCCATTGATTGCTACAAAAAAAAAAAAATTTAAATAAATATTATATATAATGTAAAATAAAATAGGTATCTAATTTAATTTCTAAATTGAATCGATTAAAAATTAATTGCTTACTCTAAACGTTTTTGCATTAAACGATAAACATCAAATTGATAATCACCAGACGCTGAAAACAGTTCATTATCATTTGATAAATCGTTATACAAACAACAACCCTCAAATATCATACGTGATAATGTATAATCAATTATAGTTGCCTTAACACCATGTGTTGGTATTTTATAATCTTTACCATTTAATTTAAAATAAATTTCTTTTTGTTCGGTTGATTGTAATAAAATATTGCCCCAATGTAAATCACGATGTTCAAATTTAAATTTTTCTTCAGCAACTGCTAAACTTAAAGCAACCTAAAGTATTTTTAAAAGTAAAAATAATATATAAAAAGAAAATTTTATTAGTTAAAAACTTTTCAATTAACAAAAATTGTATATTTTTTTTATTAAAAACAAATTATTAATAAATTATTAAATTTTAAATTAAAAAGCAAAATATAAAAAATTTATACAAACCAAAAAGCATTAAAAAAAAAAATTGATGAATTTAATTTAATTAATAGATGAGTGAAAATCTAGTCATGAGAACAAATTTTTGTTCAAGCAAAAAACAACCATGCACCAGAAATTTCACCGCACCTATCAATTGAAATTATAAAATAATAAAACCATAAAAAAACTTCGCAGAAATTTAATAGCTTTTAAATGTTTATTAGGCGTCGTCATGAGTTGCATTTTTATTTTTCATTGTATATTTATTTTTATTATATTATAATTAAATAAAATATTTGTTTGTTCATTTAATTAAAATGAATGATTAGGAATTCTAGACTAGAACTTAGTCGTACACTTAGTCGTTTTTACATTCCGGAACGTTTTTATTGAACATGAAAATTATTTTTTAATATTCCGTTTTCTACTTAAAATGCTTTTAAAAGAAATGTAAATAAAAGTATATTTGAATTTTCAAAATGAATAGTAGCACATAATACATAATTTAAATTTGATCTAATAATTTTAATAACATATCTATAAAAACAATAAAAAATAAATACAAAAAAAAAAAAAATTAATTATAAATTATCACTTTTAATAAAATAATGAAAAAAAGCTGAATAATTTTATTGTAAGCATTTTCTTTAATTTAAAACTGGAAAATAAAATTAAATTAGTTAAATTAAAATTATTTTTTTAATAAATTAATTCAAAAACTGAACAAACATAAAATAAAACTTCCTCATTGGATGAGTGTAAATCTAGTCATAGTTAATTTATCAAAATATATGCACTAGAGATCCACCCACCCAATGAAAAAAGTTAAAAACAAAACTCCTTAAAAAATTATTATAAAAAAAAATTAAATATTAATAAAATAATAAATAAATAAAAATACAAATTTATAATAATTTTACCTGTAGAAATGCAGAATATGATTGTAAAGCGTTTTGAAAATTAAACGCTTCTAAATCTTGTCCAGCATTTGCTAATTCAAATATAATATACAATTGATCCTCTGGAAATATTTCTGGATGATCGTTTTCTGTACCACAATTATCTCGATATAATTCCCACAAATCAATTAAATGATCTGGATAACAACCTTGGACACAATGAACCTAAAAAAATTAAATTGCATAATTAAAAGATATTTCAATAGAAAAAAAAAACCACAATTCAAATTCTTACATTTTTCACTTCAACAAAACCACTAGTCATGGATTTTTTATCATTTCTAAGACAGCTTAATTCCTCAGCAATTATTATTTCAGGTAATATTTGTTCAAAATTTTTTTGTACTTCACCATTTATTTCAATTTGTCCTTCAATTGGTATAATTTTTAATACAATAGCTTCACCATTTGGATTTTTATTCATAAAAACTTCACCATAAACACCTTCACCAATTTTACGACATTGATGTAATACAGATTCTGAATAAATGGATGAAAATTCAAAAGGATCAGTTTGCTGACAACGTCTTAATACAATATCACGTGGACTTAATTGTGCACGGAGACTAACATCGAGTGTTGGAAGGAATATATGGTTTTCATTATTTTCATATGTTCCAATATATCTCGATGATGATTTATTATGAAGATTGGATTTTTGTAATTGTTTTGTTTCTTCAACTTTTGTTCCTTTTCCAACTTCAACTTCTTCAACAACTGTTGCTGTTGATTGTTTAAGAAAATTATCGATAAGAAATCTTTGTTCTTGATGATAATTAAAATCAACAAAACCTTCAATAAAACTTGTACGTCGTCGCCTATTTGACGGTTGTCCAAGTATTGATATAGATGGTCGATTACCGCATATAGGTACTGATAACTGATGTTGATAGGATGTTCTTTGTTGATGATTTGATGATTGTGTTGCACGTCGTTGTACATACAAGAAATTTTGAATCTCATCAGATTTTTGTTTATTGTTGGTGCTATTTGTTGTTGTTGATTTGTTGTTGATATTTTTATTGAGGATTCTTCGATCATTGAAGTATTCAACGTCTCCGTCTGATTGATTATATTCAGAATCGTCGTCTTCAATATGAAGTTCTTCTTCTTCCTCTTCTGTTTCTTCAACAATTTCTGTATAAACAGCTGATGATGTTGTGGACGGCGGCTTTTGTTTTGATTGCCGTTGTAATAATGATGATGATTTTTCAATAAAATTTTGCAGTTGTTGTTGTTGTTGCGTTTGAGTACGCTGTTGCAGGTATTGTTGATTTTGTAATTGCAACAATTGCTTTTCTTGACCACATGAAGCTGCTGTTTCTGCTGCTTCGTTTCCTGATGAAGATGATAATTTTGATTGTTTTTCAAAAGTGTTGAATAACGAACACGATTTATGTATAATAGGCGCTTCGTCATCGGTTGGCTCCAACAACAATGCTATTTTAATTTAAATGAATAAAAAAAATACATATAATTAAAAATATGAAATAAAATTTATATTATTTTTTTTTTTTACTTATATTTTAAATATTCTTTAAATAATAAAAAATATACTTATGAAACAGTTATACGCATCATCTTTTACGTGATTGTAACAAAACAAAAAAATTTTACAAAATTAAAAATCAAAAAAAAAACTTGTTAATTGTTATTACCTTTGTTCATATAAAAAAAAAAAATGTTAATTTTGCATAAAAAATACAAAATATTGTGTTATGCATGCATAACATATGTTAATTTTAAATATACATAAATACATAATACACATATGTATTTACATATATTATAAATATAATCAAAAATACAAACAGATATTACTATTATTTAATGATAATAGGGGTTACGGTAGAGGTAATCTCAAAACAAAATAACTTGAAAAAAAGAATTTAAATTTTTACACTATTTTTATTATTTTTTGTGTAGTTGTTAGGTTCAATAACTGAAAACTTAAGTTGATCAACCTTTTTATATATGCTTGTACACATCTTCAATTTACAATTAATGTTAAAAAAAAAATATTTTAATATACAAAATGATTTCCTGGATGTTGGATATTGACATTAATTATAATCATGTAATTAAAAATATACAATTAGTTAAATCAATGATTATAACTAGTATTTATACATTGTTCAACTGTAATTTACAATTTTTAAAATTTGAATATGACTTTAAAAAACAATCAATTGTAATTTTTAATTTCAAAAGGATCTACATTTCGCCTTAAAGTATGCAAAATTACTATTGATGAAATGAGATTGTTTATATTGGTATTAAAAACTTGTCTAATCCAAATTAATAATTATAATATGAGAACGACATTGTGTTCAACTTTAATTTCAATTTTTAAAATTTAATATTACTTAAAAAAACAATCAATTGTCATTTTTAATTTCAAAAGGATCTACAATATTTCGCCTTAAAGTATGCAAATTTTCTATTAATAAATTAAGATTGTTTATTTGTATTAAAAACTTGTCTTATCCAAGGGATTTTCATATTTTTTTTTGAAATATTTCAAAATTTGTGTATTCACAAGATTATTAAATTATTATGTAATTAATAATTATAATATGAGAACTTTAATTTCAACATTTAAAATTTAATATGACTTAAAAAACAATCAACTGTCATTTTAAATTTCAAAAGGATCTACAACATTTCGCCCTAAAGTATGCAAATTTTCTATTAATGAATTAGGATCGATTATATATACTAAAACCTTGTCTTATTCAAAGGGGTGTTCCTATTTTTTTTAAACATATCTAAATTTGTAAAAGAACTATAATTTGTATCCAAGATTATCAAATTTTAATAGATAAATATTTATAAATTTTAATGCAATTCTGTTAATAAAGAAGAGGAACTCAAATAACTTTTCGAAATTTGTTCTCAACACACCACCACATAATGATTATATTACAAATAATATAAAAAAAAAAATTAAACATGTTAATACTTAATATACTTTAATATTAAAATAGTATGGATTGTTTTTTTTTCAAATGCAATAATAATAATTAGAAGTTACATGAACTCAAAAATACATAAAAACCAAAAGGTAAGCAAACTTTTGAAACACCTTTTCAAATAAATAAATAAATAACAGCCAGAGAGATAAATATAAAAAATAAAATTCAACACACTTTTTTTTTTTTGGTGAAAAAAAAAGGTGGAATTAAATTATATATAGGTATTCACAATAGTATAAATATTATAAAATACAAATAATATATACATATATATTAAAATCATGACAATTTTCTTTTGTATTCTAAATATGCATATAATATATATATATATGCATTAATGAAAATATATATATATATTTTTAATTTCAATTCAATTTTTTTTTGGGTGGTATGAGGTGAATGATTTTTGAATAATAGTATAACATGTACTCAATATTTTTCAAATATAATATACACATACACACACATTTATTCATATCAGATTTGGGTTTGACATTTTATGTAAATATAAAAAAAACAAACAAATTTTTTTATTTTATTTCTTTTTCCCCGAGTTTTCTTTTTCCTTTTTTGAATAAATTTTTTTTTTGTTATTGTTTTTTTTTTCCTTTAATTATCGTGAGAAAAAATTACCATGTTGTATTTCCTAGTTTTTATGCATTTTTTTTTGAGATCTGAGAAATAAGATAAATGCATTGTTGTTGTTGTTGTTAGAAATCCTTTTTCTCTTAATTCGTTGTTGTTGTTATTGTTGTTTTTTGTATTATTTGTGGGAATTAAATTGAATTTAATTAGAAATCGAATAGATCTCTTGTTTAGAAAATGTTAGCAAATTGCATTATATATATAAGTATGTATATAAATATATGGGTATTTATTACATAATGGTTTTGATGGACATATTAATAATAATATATAAAAGAATTATATAAATACCCTCCACTACTCTCCCCCTTCTCAAGTTTGTATGTTTTTCTCAAAGATATTTAAAAAAAAAAGGGGAATTTGTTTTAATTCATAAATTTTGTGAGAACTGAGAATTGATGGTGAGATAATAACACAATTCACAATAATTATTATTATAAATGTATATTGTGTATATGATTTCTATAAATCACCCGTATAACAGTTTTTTTTTTTTTTTATTTTAAATTGAAATTATATAATTTGTGTGCGTTTTTTAATTTAATTTAATTTTTAAATTAAAGAATATTAACTTGACACACAATGGAGACTTGAATCTTGATTGGTTGAAAAAATATGTCTTATAGAAATATGGAAAGGGTATTTTATTTATTTTTTAATTTAATTATGTTGTAATTGTGTGTTGTCTTAAATGTCTTGATTGATTCCATATTCCATTGCTTTATATCTATTAGTTATTACACAATGTTATTAGATTGTAAATCAATTTTGGTTAATTGGGATTTGTATATAATGGATGGGTTATTTTTAACTTAATTTGGATTTTTTTTATTAAAGCTTTGATTCTTGTATGAAAATACCTATCTCCGGCTCTAGTTGAAGGCATTCTAGAACTCTAATCTTGTTTTAGGGACATGTTGTACAACTCTATCTTATCTTCAGTTGAGGGTATTGTACAACCCCAATCTAAACGTTTCTACATTTTGTAGTATTAAATTGGATTTTGTTTCTTAAAGCTTTGATTCTTGTATGAAAATATCTATGAAAGTTCTAAAAAATATCTCTGTCTATAGTTGAAGGCATTCTAGAGCCCTAATCAACATGTTTACAACTCTTAAATTGCTTGCTTTAGGGTCATATTGTGCAATCCCATTCTATCTTCAGTTGATGGTATTGTACAACCCTAATCTGAACGTTTCTACATTTTGTAGTATTAAATGAAATGTATTAAAGTTTTGAGTCAGGATCTTTGATTATAGAAGGCTAAGCGGTTTCTAAAATTTAAGGTTTGAACTTTATACGTATTGTAATTTGAATGTTTCGGAATATATAGTATAGTATCATCTTAAAGTATTCCTTAAAAAATTTGAATAAACTATGAAATAAATTATATTAACATTGGGGATTTATTTAATAATAATATAAATAAACTAAATACATTCGGAGTTTATAACAAGGGGGTTTATTTCCTATGTACAATGGTGGGTCATTTGATAGAGCGCTAAATGTCCTAAATATAAATCGGGAGTTCAAAAAGGGGGGTTTGATTCCTTTGTACAATAGCAGATTTTTTAATTTGGCGAAAATGTCCATAATATACA
Source organism: Dolichopus griseipennis (assembly GCA_963082915.1). Classification (NCBI taxonomy): domain Eukaryota; kingdom Metazoa; phylum Arthropoda; class Insecta; order Diptera; family Dolichopodidae; genus Dolichopus; species Dolichopus griseipennis. The sequence continues at coordinate 15,134,594 of OY720444.1, read as the reverse complement.
TTGAGGGTTTAACAAGAGGTTGTAATTTCTATGTACAATGGCGGGTCTTTTGATGGAGCTGTAAATGTACTCAATATACTTGGCTTTAAAAAGGGAGTTTAATTTCTTGCCAAGTTTGTACAATAGCGGATCTTTTAAAGGTCGAAAAATGCACTAAACATACATTCGGTTTTAAAAAGAATGTTTCGCTCAAAATATATCAAAATATGTGTTATACATGGTTCCTGTAGAAACTCTTTACAACTCAATGATTTAAATTCGCTTCAATAATTCAGGTCTTAAGGAAGTTTTATTCTTATTTAAAGCATTTGTGTAAAAAAAAAAACATTTTAAAATAATGAATGGTTTAAAATCTTGGAATAATAATTGTTGTGTTTTTTGAGGAAATTTTAAACCGCAAAATTTTATAAGGAAAACGGTTTCAAAACCAAAAAAAAAACAAGGAAAACGGTTTCAAAACCAAAAAACAAGGAAAACCATTTTTTTTTTATTTTTGAATTAATGAGTTTTCATTATTCAAAAAAAAAATATACATATACTAATTACTATACACACACATTCTATTTCTATATGCATTCATTAATTTAACTTTAAAATTAATTACTCGAAATTATAATTAAAAAAAAAAAAAAAAACCAAATTAAAATCAAATTTTTATTCATTTTTCCATTATTAAAATAAAATAATTAAAAAAACAAAAACCATTTTTAAAATAATAATGAAAAACTTTCTTAATTTTTCTTTTCAATTAGAAATTGTATAAATGTTAAAAAAAAAATTTACATAACTACTATTTAACTAAGTTATTTTTTTTTTTTTTTTTTTTATATACAAATTATACACAAAAAAAAAAAAATGGAAAATTTTTGAAAATAACAAATCATTGTAACTGATCTCATTTTCTTTTTTTTTATAACAATTTTTATAACTATTGTTTCTATTGTATACGAGGGAAGTCATAGAGCGAAACAGTAGAAAAATTGTCTGTTATGTATACATATATATATATTATATGTAGTATATATATATAGTAATTAAAATAATAATAAATTTTCGACTATTTTGCATTTTCATTCATTTTCCTATACTTTGTATAACTATTATTTTTATATGAAAATTTTTTCAAAGACATGATCAAATTATTTTCAATTCTGATATGGCGTCAGCCATTCAAATCGGAGCGTCTTAGGTTCAATCACAGCTCAGATAATATTTAATACCAAGTTAAAGAAAAGACTGAACCGCTTACTAATTACATTGTATCCTTACTTTAGATTACCATTACCATAATCGTGGTTATTTAAAAAAACGGCCTAAGAGCGCTGTAAGCCTGTGAGTTCTGTTTTGTGTATGAACTGTGTTAATATCATAGTTCGTTAATTCGCCCTTGCACCAGGTCACACACAGAACATCTAATCAAGATATGTGAACAAATAAAGGAACTTTCCCAATCATCTTCTCAATTAGTTTTGCTTTTGAACTAATTAATGAAATAATTCATAACTTTAGTAATTAGTAATTAAGTATTTCGTATATTATTACTGCTCATTGTTTGCAAATTCAATTTTTGTTTACATGCTAGATAATCATTTGATTACGTATATGATAAATAAAATATTTTAATAATGAACATGCCACTTATATAGTGTGCGCACAGAGATAGTAACTTGAAATTTTGTTTACATATTAGCTAGATTAGATTGTTGTGTAGTATCTCATCTTGCCCGGCCTAGATAAAAGATTAGGTCTTATCACAATACGTGTTATTTAATGTAAATATAAAATATACAAAATAATGAATAATTAGGTTTAATTTTAATTTTAAATGAAAATGCAGACTTTAGTTGGCTTTTAATAGAGGAAATGAGTAACGAATTATAGTAATTTAATATATTCTAAAATAGATATGATGTATTTTGTATTAAATCTTGTACAATAGAAGGCCAGGGCATCCTAGAATTATTCAAACACTCAAAAGTCAAATACATAGAATCATAGATTTACACATACAGCATTTATAACCACCATTTAACACCATTTAACAGTTAATTTACAGTACAAAATACAGAATTAATATAGTATATTCTATATGTGGAGCTCAGATTCAAACTGTGCAATGTCCATATATGACAATTTTGTCAGTATTCAAAAAAATTTGAAACGCGTCTAAATATTAACAAGATCCCAAAAAGATAATTAAAATTATTTTTAGTATAGAATCCCCCCCTTTCTAAGCTTTTGAATCCCAAAATCATAAAATGGGATAGAATTTCTAATTTCCTTGCACGTTTTGAATCACAGCTCCTCATATATAATATAGAATTCGATATTTAGAAAAAACTTCTACGAAATTTATTACTATATACTATATTCAGCAACAATTTGACCATGTCTTTACTTAAATTTCTACCTTGATTCAATTCAACAATTTCTTTTTTATTTTAATTTCTATAATCAGATTTTTTTTTTTGAATATATTTTAACACTAGATAGATTTTAAGAGAAATTTTAACAAAATTTAAATAGTAAATAGGTATATATACATATACAAGCAGTATACAAATATTTAGATATATATATATACATATTATATATTTACATACAAACATTATAAACAAAAGAAAATTTTAAATTTCATTAGTAGGGAAAATTAAAAATTTTTTTTAAACAAAGGAATTAATCAAAAATGTGTAACATACATACATATATACATACACGTACATTGTACGTACCTACAAACATATAAATAGATAGCATTTACATAAATTAATGTATAGAAGAGTATTAACATTCTGGTTTATTGTTAAAAATGAAAAATTCAAAAAAAAATAACAGAAAATAGCAGTTAAAAATATGAAACAGGTGAATGATTTTTTTTTTATATATACACCTGCCGTTGTATTTTATTATTCCATTCTATTTATTTTTTTCTTTTTTTTTTTTTTTTCAAATTGCTCCGTTAATTTATACATTATTATTGTATAATATATATATATATATGTATATATATAAAAACAAGTAAAAAATAAAAACCAAAAATCTAGAAGGAAAGAGAAAAAAAAATTGACTGACTGAATTATTTTTTAAATTTAACAATGATTAGACATGGGAAATTTTTTTGTTTTAATAAAAAATAACAATATAACGTTAAAAATAAATTTTTGCAATTTTTTTTAAGTTTTTCTTGTTTTTTTTTTATTTCATTTTTGCGCCAATTTCATGTTTTTAATATTTTAAATATAAAAAATTTTTTATTGTTTGTGTCAAAATATATATGGTAAATAGGTAGGTAGGTAAGCAAGCAAACACTTCCTTGAACATGACGTGTTAATTTTATAATAATGAAAATATAAAAAATTTATATTGTGTATACAGGGTGCTTTCTAGATATACTACTATAAGGTACCGTTGCAGAACTATAAATACAGGGTGGTTTCTAGTTATACTACTACACAGTGCCATTACAGTATAATTGTAGAAGTAATTTACTATTTCATAGTTCCTTATAAGAAAGTACATTTTTTGCAAGGCTTTTCGATTTAGCATTGACTTTTCTAATTCCCAAATTGTATTAAAAACCGTCCATATAGAGCTCAAGTGAAAAATCTTTTGGAACATACTTTAAGTATACTTTTAAAGCAGTGTCTATATTATTTTATCATAAGAATTACAAGTACTTTTGAAAAATCTACAAATTTGATTGAATTTTAATTGATTGATTGATTTTGTTTTATTTCAGTAATCTTAAGTTTTGAAAAAATTTTCAACAATGATTACAAAAGTAATTGAAATACGAATTTAATTACTTTCTAGGAATTATCAAGTAAATACTTTATTTTTTTACTAGTAAATCATACTTTAGGTATACTTAAACAAATGTCACTTTTAAATCAGTACCTATTAATTTATCATAAGAATAACAAGTACTTTAAAAATCTAGCAATTTGATTGATTTACTGTAGTTTTATTTTAAATTTCTTGATTTTTCGAAAATATTTTTAATTCTTATCATAATTTAGTATCTTTCGGTATTTAATTATTTTAAAGTAATTAAATGGCAAAAGTTATTTAAGTATCAAAAAAAAGAAAATCAAAAGTAATTAATTTTCAAAAATGATTACAAAAGTAATTTAAATACGAATTTAATTACTTTCTAGGAATTATCAAGTAAATACTTTATTTTTTTACTAGTAAATCATACTTTAACTATACTTTTAAACAAATGTCACTTTTAAATCAGTAGGTACCTATTAATTTATCATAAGAATAACAAGTACTTTAAAAATCTAGCAATTTGATTGATTTACTGTAGTTTTATTTTAAATTTCTTGATTTTTCGAAAATATTTTTAATTCTTATCATAATTTAGTATCTTTTGGTATTTAATTATTTTAAAGTAATTAAATGGCAAAAGTTATTTAAGTATCAAAAAAACGGAAATCATAAGAAATTAATTTTCAAAAATGATTACAATAGTAATTGAAGTATTTTCAAGGAATTATCAAGTAAATACTTTTTAAATATCTTATTAAATGAATTCTCAAAGTACTATTACAAAAATTTTAATAATAATTACTACGTAATCGTACTTGAAATTTGTACTGGTACTTGAATTTTACATTATTAATCTCAATGGTTATATTAGGAACTATAAAAATCTATTAGTTTAAAAAATAAATTATATAGAATTGCATATTAATAATGTAATATTATCTCGATCCCATAGTTATAAATTTAAAGTACTTGGTTTCGGTAATCGTCACACTGTTTAAAAAACAAAGATTATTAAAAATTTATTTCGAATGTAATTTTTACAATTTAAAAAGTCTAAACCATGTCTTGGTATACAAAATATTTAATTTATCAATAGAATCTATGTAGCAGTATGCAACAACGTGTAGTTATTTAAGAAGCATACCCTTTAAGCATAGGTATCTAATGTATTTATACAGAAATGTACTTGTACGATTTCCTTAAAATATTTTCGAAATATTTCTAATGAAGGTTAGAGACAATAAAAAATAATATATTATTTAAAATTTAAAAAAAAAATTGTGATTAATTTTTTTATTTTTAATTAAATTCATTAAAAATGAATTTTCTTTTGAGAATATGATTCATGAAATAGTCATGATTTATTATTATATATAAAAATTTATATTTTGTAACATCTTCAAGTTACATATTATAGATTTATATCTTTTAATAATTTTAGATACCTAAAAAGAAAATTATTCAGGGTTTAAATAAAATATTTCGAAAATTTTTTTACTAGAGCAGGGTTTCTTTAATTTAATTTAATATTAAATACTATTTTCAAAGTACATACCATAAGTAATTTATGTAACTTTAGTTTCTATGAATAAAAACGTGCAAAACTTTTTAAAATAGTACCTTTATACGTATTCAATAAATTTTGATTACTTTATTAAGTATTCAATAACTTTTGATAAGAAAATTCAATTTTATTTTTTTTAATTTAGATTGAAAGTTTATTCTGACTTATGACATTAAATTTAATCGATTTTATACATACTGACCTTAATTTTAATCTGAAAAAAATTCCGCACCTAAGGTCTACACACATTTAAGAAAAATTGATAGGATTTGTTTTGGAAAATAATTTTTATATAATGTACCTTAATTATTATATGGCAGTATTAAGAAATTTAGATTCTAATGTTAGATCCTAATTAATTATAAAATTTTTAAACTTCAAATATTGAGGACCATAGCTTAACCCCTACACTACTGTCGTTTGTTAGAGATTTAAATTGTGGTTGTGCAAGATTAAAGTTCAAATATTGAATAAGATGAACATAGCTTAACCCCTACACTACTGCCTATTGGAAGGGGTTAAGATTGTGGTTTTGCAGAATTAGAGTTCAATTATTGAATAAGACGACCATAGCTTAACCCATACACTACTGGCAATTGGAAAGGGTTTAGATCGTTATCTATGGTTTTGCAGAATTCGAGTTTAAAAAAAAATTGAGGACAATACAAGTGTCATCGAAGAAAATCTCAAATTTAAATATAGCATTATTTACCTAAGAAACCGACCTCATAAGCCTCAACTCTCAGATAGTACTTATGGCATTGATTAATTATCAAATACTTCTTAGATTTCGATATATAAATTACACAATTCTGAATATTTGAAAAAATTCTATAGAATTATATAGAAAATAAAAAATATTCCGCTAGGTAAACACTTTAACAACTTTTTTGTTTTCCTTAAAATTTGTTTGCTAAACATAAAAAAAAAATCTTGACACGTTTTTAGAAAGTGTCAAGAGTTTTTTTTATATTAATTAGAATTTATATTTTATAATACTTATAAAAAACAAGTGATGAAAAAAAACCAAGGGTTTTTAAAAAAGCACATTTTCAAAATTATATCTGAGTTTAACTTTGGAAATATTTACTTGGAAATAGTTACTACTGACTTATAAAATTTACTGCTAACAGTAAATTTTTAATTTAAAAGTTGTTATAGCCCTTCAATGGGAAAGGTTGCCAAATTTCTCAAGAATCTAACTTCAATTCCCCCCCCCCCTCCCTCCCTCATCATCTAATTTTTTAGGTTCTAGAAATTAAATTGTGAATTACAAAAAAATTTGGAATTTTACTTAGAATTTTATTATCTAAGCAAAAATGGGTAAAACTGAGAGACACTTTCTTCAATTTAACGAACCCCTTTTAAATTTAAGAAAAACCTTTAACATATGTTAAAATATAATGTTGGACCTTTTAATTTTGTATATTAATAAAAACAAAATTGGACAGGTATTCAAGTTACAGGTGCTTAAAAATAGCATAATTTCAATTTTCGGGCCTTTATAGCTCCTAAACAGGGGGCTTGACAAAAAAATTTTGTTAACCGACTCCTACTATTTTTTTAAGATCTAACTTCTTCCAAAATTTCAAGATCTTAGCTTGAACCGTTTAGAAGATATGTGGGGCTAAAAATTTAGCAAAAATTGAGTTTTATATAATGGTAAATTTTAGTACCGTATGGCAACCCTATACATTTAACCGATTATTTTTGTAAAGTCTATAAAAACAGCTCTCGAATACCGTTTTTCGATTGAAAATAAACCTAACAGAACCCTTGTTATATCAATTTAAATATAGGGCTTTTTTGGAATTTTCAGGGGCTGTAACTTCGTCACCCTTCAAAATTAAGAAAAACCTTTGACACATGTTAAAATATAATTATAGGGCTTTGAATTTTGTCTATCACTAAAAAAATATTTGGACAGGTATTCAAGTTACAGGTGTTTAAAAATAGCAAAATTTCAATTTTCGAGCCCTTATAGCTCCTAAATAGGGGGCTTGACAAAAAAATTTTTTCAACCGACTCCTACTAATTTCTAAATATCTAACTTCTCCCAAAATTTCAAGACCCTAACTTAAACCGTTCAGAAGATATGTGTGGCCAAAAATTTTGCGAAAATTGAGTTTTGCGTAATGTTAAATTTTAGTACCGTATAGCAACCCTAAACATTTGCCTTGTAAAAATTTATAAAGTTTATGAAACCAGCTATCATTTGCCGTTTTCAGATTGAAAATATATGTAACACAACTCTTGTTATAACAATTTAAATATAGGGCTTTTTCCAACTTTGGGGGGCTGTAGCCCCGTAATAGGTGGGGCTACAGAAAAAAATTCTTCTACGAAATTATTTTTTTTGCAAAAACTACCCATGGTTAAAATTTCTTTTCTCTATTTCAAACAATGTAAAAGTTTTTGTAAACATACGGACGGACGGACGGACGGACGGACAGAGTGAAGCTATATAGGCACATTTTTACAAAATTTTTTGAAAATGTGCTAAAAATATGATGATAAATTATATTTTAAATATGAAATAACTAATAACATCACGTTTTCTTATTAATAATAATAATAATAATCAAAAATGAATTTTCTTATCATAAGTTAATTTTAAAAAAAAAAATTTATTTTTGTTTAGTTCTGGAAAATTCTTTAAAAAAAATTTTAAACACACTTTTGTATACTTGCAAGTAACTATATATTAAAAAAACTAATAAAATATATATTTTTTTCAACCTTGGCATAATTATGCTTATACATATGTATATTATAATAATATTTTTATTTTATTTTAAATAATCAAATTTGTATATTTAGTAATTAATAAGAATTGGAATAGAAGAGAGAATGATTACTTTTGAACTAATCAAAATTTAATTTAAATATAATATAATTAATATATTTTCCATTTTTAAATTATCTGAAATTGTTAGACAAATACTATAATAAAAGATAGAAGTAGTGAATTTCAATTAATTATAATAGTATTTATTCATTATTTAATAATTATTATAATATTGCACAATAATCATATTAATATTTAATATTTTACCTAAAAGTATGCAATTAAATTTAATTATTATCTTTATTTTTAAATTATCGATGTCAATTAAATTTGAAGATGTCTGTGGCCTTAGTAAAAGACGGATTTAGACAATATTTGAATAATAATCATTTAAAATTAAATTCCACTAAATTATTAGGTAGTTATAGAACATTTGGCTTAAATTCATTTCGTCAAATGCAATTTGACAAAAATGAGGAACATGTTGCAAAAGGACTTTAATCAATTCTGTCCGGATCCGGAAAAAATCACGGATCTTGAATCCATCTCTATAATTCCTTATTAAAAAAACTATTTTATGCAATCAAAATTAAATAAGACAAAATGTCATTTGGCGAATTCTATTTTAGGCAAATTGACGTGTTTCCATAGAACATTGATTAGAATATTAAATTAAAAAAAATCGTAATTCAAAGGGAAAACTCTTATTAAACTCTATTTAACATAATTTTTTTAACCTGATTTTATTTTTTAATTTAATATTTAAAAGTAAAAAATATGTAAGAACTCTTTTTATAAATTTATGTTATAAAGGTGAATTTATTGAGTACAGGTTTTTTTAAAATCATAATCATATATTATATACTTATGTTTTAATTAATAAAACCAGAAACTTGTTTATTAAAAATTCAATATTTCACTATCATTAAAAATTAATTATAATTTAATCAGTAAAAATTATTATTAAAACGTAGTTTTTATTAATAATAGTATATTCTTAAGTATGGTATTTAGCTATTTTTTTTTTAATTATATACCAAGTATCTATTAATTTGTTATTTATTTTTAATAAATAAAAATAGTATATAAATAATATATTAAAAAAGATTTCAAAGACTAGACTAGGCCTATTATTTTTTCTTAATAATTATTTTACCATTAAAAAATTATGATAATAAATTATTAATTAATTTGGCTTTGAAATTTAATTGAAAATTGTAATAAAAAATATATTATATTATATTATTTTTTTATTGTAGACATACATATCACATATCACTGGAAAATATTCATATATATTATACGATTTAAAAAAATTAAATTGAAAGTATGTATATATTAATATACAACTTAGTTTGAATTTAAATCTCGATTTTTCATACTTAAACAAGTGATTCAACTGAAAAAGTGAGTATTTGAGTATATTTGAGTACAAACTTATCTTTATGAATTATTTGGCCCCGCTTGTTTGATTAGCTATTGATACTAAAAATATTTTGTAAACTCCATTGATGAAGTTTCAATTCTCCGTAAAAAATAGAATGGATTTTTAATTAAGATATTCGATTCAGGGATTCAAAAAAACTTTGTTACTTATTAAATTTACTTATTAGTGGATATATAGTTCAGAAGTTCAATTCAGGTATTCGAAGGGATCTTTCATTCTCATATTTACTTATTAGTGGATTTAAAGTTAAGAAGTTCGATTCAAGGATTCAAAGGGGTATTTGTTACTTATCAAATTTACCTATTTATGAACTTTTAATTCTAATTTTCGGTTCAGGGATTCAAAGGAATTTTTGTTACTCAAAATTTACTTATTAGTGGATTTATAGTTAAGAAGTTCAATTCAGGGATTGAAAAAAGTCTTTATTACTTATCAAATTACTTATTAGTGGATTTATAGTTGAGAAGTTCGATTCAGGGATTCCCAGGGGTAGTTTTTAATCATCAAATTTTCTTATTAGTGCATTTTTAATTGAAAAGTTCGTTTCAGGGATTCAAAGGGGTCTTTGTTACTCAAATTTACTTATTAGTTACTAATTATATACTTATTACTCACATCTACTACTACTTTGTTACTACTATTTATGATTATTTACTCATATATTTAATTTTTAAAATTTTAATAATTATTTCAACTTAAAAAACATATGATGAATCATTCTCCCATAATCATTCTCCCGTTTCATACGATAAGCTTTTAAAATTAATTACTAGCTTAAGTTATAAAATAATAAAAGTATGTAACTCTAAAAGTGTATGTTATGTATGCCTCGTAACTCTAAAACTGTATGTAAGTATGTATGTAAAAAACAGTGTGTCTCTAAGTGAATAAATATTTGTTTTAATTAAACGTATATATGCATAGTAAATATTAATGCGTTATTAAAAAAAGTAAAAGTACTGCGGAAAACATGATTATAGTTTTTTTTTGTATAAAAACGGAAATTCTAAAAATATTAAAATTTTTTATGTGTAAATAAAAAAACAAAACTTGTAGTTATAAAAAAAAAAAAAAAAAAAAAAATCGTAGCATAAAAAACAAGAAAACTTGTAGCGATAAATTTTTCCATTTGAGAAAATTACACATAAAATTAATAATAAAATAATAACTTTAGATAAAATTCTTCAGGTAACTTATAATTATAATTACTATTATTTCTACATACAAATGCATGTATGTATAAAATAATGTTTTATGATTGTAAGACTAGAATGATGACATAATGTTATACATAATGATCATTTGGTTCATATGTATGCATTTTGAAATCATCGCACTTAAAATATAATCAAACTTACGATAAGTTTTTTTTTTCTTTCAAAATTATTTATAGAAAATTCGCGTACATCTAAATTTTTGACAGCGGTTAGCGTTTCTTTTTGCGCTTATCAATTCTGTGTTTTTTTTTTTTTGTATTTCTCTTTTAATTGTAAACAAAACGTTTTTTTTTTTGGCTTGTATTTTGGTTTCCGATATTCAATTCATGAGTTTCACTATTTTTCAATTATTAAAAAATAAAAAAACATAAGCAAAATTGAATCAAAATAACAAAATAAAAACGCAAACGCGATCAATAAGGGAAAACGTATAAAGAATAATAAAATGCGCAACAAAATTTAGAAATTAAAAAAAAACCGGGGCAAAATTATATTTAAAAAAAAAATTAATTTTTCATTTTAGATTCAGATTCAGATTCAGATTCTTTATATGTATATATATATATATATGCGTATATAAGTATGTTGTATGTACATATTGACAATTTTTTCTTTTTTCTTATCAAGTTATGTTCAAATTTCATTTTAAAATTTTTAAACTTATATAAATTTTTTTTTTTTAATTGTATATTGGAAATATTATCTTTTTTTTTATAAAAATGGTTTGCATTGCTATTTTTTTTTTTTTTTATTAAAAGATAAGATTTTTATTGATGACTAAATCAAAAAATTTTTTTAATTACAAAATCAAATCTTTTAAAATTTATATATACCTACAATATGTAGTATGTACATACATATGTACATATTACAATAGCTGTTAAATTAATTGAAAATGTAGCAAAAGTTTTTTAAAATTGAGTATGAAATTTAAAGTTTCAAATAGGCAATACTTCTTTCTTCTAACTTAAGCTCTAAGAGGCAATGGGTACCCCCAATTACATCAAATAAAAATGACAAGTGTCAGTAGTGTCAAATTAGAGGTCTTTTAATTTGTAAAAATTGAAAAAACCAATATGGAAATGCTACTTTAGATTGTTAATATACCCCTTGGTTGCTTAGCAACAGAAAATAACTGTTAAAATTACTTAAAGCCATATTTTAAAAATGATTTGTAAAATTTGTAGCAAAATAGAAACGGAAAGTAAAATACATTGAAACCAATAATTTTTTTAAATATTATGGTAAAACTATAGGCACAAAAGTATATAAATTAAAATGACTTGGCAACACTTTCCGAAAAAATTGTTTGTTATTTATAAAAGAATACAATACATCTTATATTTTTTAAATCAATACAAAAAACAATTTAAAAATAATAAAAATTGATTTTGTTGATAATGAAAAATTTTTGATTTGATAATGAAAAATAAATAAAACAGTTGTTATATAGAGAAAAGAAATAAATAATGATTTTAAGAACCCTCCTACTTTTCCTTCTATTTAATTATTTTAAAGTATAGAACAAAGTAAATATAAATATTTATTTTAACAATTTTTGTTTCAGCTTATATATTTAAAAACATTAAAACAACTTTTAAAGCAAAAAACTTTATTATGGACAATTTAAATTAGTAACATTCATCAATCCGACAGTAAGGTTGCGGTAAAATTGAACGTGTGAACGATCCTTAATATACTTTTATATATAAAATATAATATGATATTTGGTATAAAAGTACACAATTCACAGATTGATTTGAATTTTAACAATAATTGTACAGTAAATACTAAAATTAGTAACAGTCATCAAAGATATAAGGAGCAAAAAAATTGAACATGTGAACTACCCTTAATATACTTAAATAATAAGAAATGTTATTAATACAATGTTATCTTCTTCAATTAAGATATATTTTTATGACATTTTTAAGCTTCTAAAATGGAAGCTTTGGTAAAAACTTATTAGTGAACTATTTCAATTGTACACGATCTCATAATTTTGATGAAATTGTTAGAGCGTTTTTGGACAAACTTCTGTTAGGGACTTCTTTCATACAATGTTCAACCAACTCAATATTTTATTTTTGTAATAATAACTACATTACAAAACAATTTATCGAATATACTTCACTGTACAAATATCTTATTCGTTAGAACTATTCTCGAACACTCGAGTAATTGCGCCTTTAGAAAACTTTCAAAATTAATTATTGCAGTCATTTGAATTGCATTATCAAATATATTTAAATAAAATAAAAAGTTGCAATTTAATAATAAAATTTATATATATATATAATATACATATATATAAAATCAATTTCGAAAATAAAAAAAAAATAGTTTTTTTCGAAATATTTTCTAGAATTTAAAAAAAAAAACAATAAATTAAATTTTCTCACCCTAGAAAATGGCAACAAAATAATTTTTTAAAACAAAAAAACATTGAAAACCATTTCCAAGGTAATTTTTATTATATTTAATTTTAATTTTTTTTTTTTTTTTTTTTTAACAAATATTTAATAATTTATTTTATTTTATTTTTTATATATGTATAAAATACAACGTATAAGTACATACTTATATTTTAGTATATATTTTACTGTGGTGTCTCTTTCATGTTGTTGTTATATCAGTCATTTATTTGCCGGTTAAAAGTCAATGGCATTTTCAAGTATAAAAAGTTGGGAATAAAAATTATATATATATATATATTTTTTTTGATGTTTCATCATAAATTAATTTAATTTTTTTTTTTTTGTATTGGTGCAATTTATTATAAAAAAATATATGTACAAGAATATATAAATAAAGCTTTTTAAATAATAATTGTCTAAGTAAATATAAATTTTAAAAACCTGATATACAAAGAATATAATTTTTTTTTTTTTGACCATATAATGTATACTTAGATACATAGTTATACATTGTATTATATTGATTAGTTAATTAAATTAATAGTTGCAGTATATTTTAAGCCAAATTGTATTTAAAAAAAAAATCAATCTTCAAATATGTACCTACTGATTTATACAGTATAAGTATATTCTGGGTTAATTGGTTCCGATTTTATAATACGTGCTTCATCTTATATATGTGTCTTCAATAATACACAATATCTCTTCGGAAATGGATGAAATATTTTTTTTATAAATATTTTAACTTCTAAATCAATATCTTGAAGTTACAATAACTTATTGCCGAGACAACCTGTATACAATGAAGATAGACTATTAGAATTATAAATACTGTTTGTTAAGATAATTGTTGAATAGAGAAGATATCAGTAACAAATTATCTGAATTAAGTAATTAAAGGGTTTTAAAAGCCCAATTAAAATCTTTCGACTGCCCCTCTATAAATAATAGTCCCCGACAGACAATAGCATTTCCAGATTCATAAAATCAAATATATTCAAATGGATTATGGGCCTTGGGGAAAAGCCGTTATATCTCGATTAACTATACTAGAAAAAATTTAATCCATTAATTCTAAGCTAACATAATTAAAGCTTACATCAAAGCTTACTTCATTTGAAGCTCCTTTGTGCATTTATAAAACAGGATATTCAAGGACTATTACACACATTTAATCCGATCCAAATTCCCGAATATACATTCCCGGAATTTGTAATTACATCATTGGGTATCAAAGCTAAAAACAAAGACCCGAATCGTTCTGGAATATTAAAGCTTGTTGATATAATCAAAAATTAAAAAATCATTACTTAGGAAGGAGCAAACTTAGGTGCAGCAGATTATAAATGTCAAATATAAAATAAATCTCTTTTAAGTTCTAAGAAAATGGGGTTTTACTGTATTTACACATATATGCATAATTATTGTATTAAATTTTTAAATATTTTAATTTTATATTCATACTTTTATATACTGAGTGACTTTATTATATTAAGTATATATATAATATGCATATATGTATAATAATATTGTATATAAATTAAAAATGAGAACAATAAAAACAAATTTTTTTTTCTAAAAAATAATAAAAACAGTTCATAGTACAAAAAATTTGAGACATTATTGAAAAAAATTATAAAAATTTTTTCACTTGAATTGATTTCATTTCCGTCATTTTCGTGTGAGAATTGAAACACTTTTTCTTTTGAATTGAAGAGGTTAATTAATGAAAGAAATTGAAAAACAATGAAATATAGAAGACAGAAATTATTAAAAAATATGCATTGCAATGAAATTTGGTGTAAATAAAATGAGATTTTCATAATAGCAGTAAAAATGCTTTAATTTTGATTTTCTTTCATAATGTTGGAAGACGACGGTGGACGATATTCCGATGACGCTTTGAACTCAAATAACACTAATAGCCTATATACAATGAACGTTCTCGTTCCGCTCTCTACACTTAGTTATCTGTCAAACTAAGTTAACTGTATTGAATTATATAAAAATGTCTACAATAGACGCAGCCATGTCGCAACCATTACGCAGTCATTAAAAAAGTTTTTTAACTTTGTCACTTTCTCTACGTATTCGAATGTCAAATAATTTAACTTTAAAAAATAAAAAAATATATCAAATAAAAAATTAATAAAATAATTTTGTTTTCTATCATGGGTTAAATAATATCAAATCATTATTCAAAATAGCTATAAAAACTTTAAACTATTGAACATTTTTTAATTCACGAAATTTGTAAACAAAACAATGTCAAAAAATGCTGTCATGTACATTTCATTGTGGACATGCTTTGTTTTCTACGTAATAAGAACGAAACGAGAGCGTCATTGTAGAAAGGCTACAATACATGAAATGAGTTTAGTTTCCATCTGTTATAGTCGCGTTCCATGCACATAATCGCTTTTATATATTATTTATTACATACAAATAGAATTAATATTTATTTGGCAATTCAAAGCGTCTCAGAAACGTCACTTGTCAACGTCAACGTTTTCTCACAGTCAGGCAGGCAATCTGACACGCGCAATATTTGAAAATATTTTTTTTTAATTTTACTTTGACATATTTGAAATATTGATTTAATTCAATAATGTACTTAGATATTGTAAAGCACTTAGCAACACTAGGAGGCAATATTATTTTTTTAGGGTAAATAATTAAATATTTAATATAAAGAATTTATAAATTTCTTGGCTGTCAATTTTAAGTTTTAACGTGATTACAAGGCACCTAAACATCTAACATTTAATAAATGTGTAAATAATTGTTGAATTTTTTTTTTTGTTTAATTTTTTTAAATTTATTTATTGACGCCTATAAATTGCTGGTAAGTGAAAAAAAAAAAAAATATAATTAATTATCAATGGTAAATAAATAATTTAAAAACAGTGGGTTGTTGTTATGTATTTGATAATTTACATAACACTTTAAAAAATTCCAAAATGTCTTAAATATATTATTTATTGTGTTTGACATGCCATCAAAAGTAAAAATATTTTTTTAACGCTTTTAAATGTAATTGTACTTTTAAAGTACAAGTTCATGGCATTTTTAACTACTTTTTTTTTTAATTTACGTCACTTTAAAAAAAAAAATTTGATTAATATAAATTGAAAACGCATGTCACATGCCATATTTAAATTAAAATTTGGATAATTTTTGTGTTTATATATGGTATGTAGTTTGTTCGTGTACACCATTCCTAATGTTTATATTTAAAGTTTATTGTAAAATGAAGTAATTACTAGCTGTCAATGAGCTGTCAATGAACTTAATGTCAAATAATCTAATTATGAAGTTAATTCATATATACAAGAGGGTTGGTTAGAATTCATTTCCTAGTTCTGAAACCACTTCCATGTATTCCTGAGATTTATTTTGCCTTCCATGTATTCCTGAAATTTATTCTGTTTCCCCATTATCCCTACATTTAATTGGCAACAGATTTATTAGTAAATTTGGTTTCAATAATTGTAAATATGTATCTAAAATGTTAAATCAATACTTTTTGCAGTTGTTTAGCAACTTTCATTAAAAATGAGTACATATTTGATATTTGAATACACAATAATGTTGCAGGTTTAAGTTCATTGAAATGTCATTAAAAATTAATTAATATTTTCAAAAATTTGATATTTTCATGGTATTTATTACAAAATTGCATAATGCAATAACTGCAATAACTGTAATAAAAAAAAAAACAGAAATTCTGTTTAAATAAAAATAAAATAACAAATTTTATTACGAAATTTTTGTAAAAAAAAACACATTTTGAATATACCTTTTGTTGACTTTTATTTAATAATATTTAGACAATGACTAATGAAAAAATTTAAAAAAAAAATGACTAAGGTATATTGACACAGTTGTATTTAATTAAAAAATTTTGAAAATTTTTAAATTAAAACGTTTTTCAGTTAAAAAAAATTATAAATATTTTTTTAAAAATTAAAAATATTTTCTACTAAAAATTTTTGTATCATTAGTATATTTGAAACGGATTTCACATAAATTAGTAGATTAGATCGTATCCAGATCATTGACATTTAAAATTAGAAATTGCGTGCTAACATGAAATGAAGATTTTGCGTATTAAATAAATACGTAATTAATTGTTCTAATAGACTTTTATTCGATAGAAGACTATTGTGTATATTATATTACATAAATCTCCCCTTCCCTCTTTATTATTTCCCTCTTTCCCCTTCTCTTTTTTTTAAATTCTGTAGATTTATATAATATGAAGTTATTTTGAGATAATTATCAGAAAGGACTTTATATTAATCTAAAATAGTTTCTCTCAGATTATTTCATATATTATGTTTCGAACATTTTTTTGAATTTTACAAAAGGTCGGAACCCAATGCACGAATCATCCCTGGTCTCTGCTTTGAATTTACTGTGATTAATTAAAAGAACACAGTATATTTAAAAACGACATGACCAATATAAAGTGTCGTTATAAGCTCCTCAAATAGAGTTACATTGTATTATATTAAAGTACCGCAACTTTCTATTTTTGGTTACCATAGCAACCAATAAATTTATTCAAATAATTAAGTTTTGGAAAGGAGTTCTTCGTCAGTCTTTTTGTACGATTTAATCGTACGAAAGTTAATAATGAATATAAAAAATTGTTAGTGCATTATTGGTGCATAATGCATTATGCATGGAAGCGATTCTCGGGGTGACATACTGTCATTAGGTCAGCATCCTAAGATTAAAAAACTTTTAAATCTAAAACAAAATTACATAC
Source organism: Dolichopus griseipennis (assembly GCA_963082915.1). Taxonomy (NCBI): domain Eukaryota; kingdom Metazoa; phylum Arthropoda; class Insecta; order Diptera; family Dolichopodidae; genus Dolichopus; species Dolichopus griseipennis. The sequence goes on along the minus strand of OY720444.1, from coordinate 15,116,613 downwards.
GAGTATATAATATATAAAAAAAACATTTGGGATTCCAAAAAAATATCCATTAAAATGAATAATAAATTTTCAAATTTCATTTATACATTAAAAAATTTTTTTTTGTGTAATAAAATAAACCACAAGACATCTTGTTTTAAAATTTAAAAGATTTTCATCATTTTGTCCTTAGAAAATTTTTTTTTTTTTTTACAAACTCTTACAAACTCAGTATAAAGAGAGTAATTTTATATGTATGTAAATTTAAATTTATGTACTTATTGCATTTTGTGTCCAAAAAAACAAAGATTGAAATACTTGTGCAATATATATTTAAAGATTATTTATTCATATATTTATATATATGTATTTAAATTTATAGCACTTATACTAGATTTCCTTTCATTTACTACAGATCTTATTTATTATTTTAAATTATTTAAAATATTTGGAAAATTGCCAATATATGTAATTTTATTATTTTGCCTTGTACTACCCAAATACTTTATATTATTTTTTATTAATAAATTTTATTGTAAATTTATTTTATTTTTTATTTTTTTAAATACAATTTAAATTTATAAAAATTTTTATGTGTCGTCTCTGTAATAATTTATCTTCCAATATTTTCATACAATCTATTTTTTTTTTTTACATACATTGTGTTCCTTTTTATATTACAATTGATAAGTATAAGTACGAAAAATTAAAAACTTATCAGTTTTGCTGTTTTTTTATTTTATTTTATTTATTTTATTTTTTTGGCATACATGATATAGAAAAATTTATGGGAAAATCGTAAAATTTGGGGCGTGCCAGTCAATTTAATAGATATACATATATATAAATATAAGTATGCATATATGAGACCCATATACTAAAATATACAATTATATTACAAAAGTAATGTGAAAAGATGATAAAAAAATTAATTTTGAATGAAAAAACAATTTTTCAGAAAATTAAAATTGAGGAAAAATTGTCTCAAATTCTCAAGAAAATCTGATGATGAAATCTTTATATTTTCACAGATGCTGCAAAATAGATTTACACTTTAATGTTTTTTAAATAATATAATAATAAAAATAAAAAATGGGAATTAGAAATCATTTCTATTTGATTTCACACATATATTTTTTTAATATGATTTTTTATTATGTGAAAAAGTTTTGTAATCTAATTTCCCGCCTCATGCTTCCCGACCTCCCCGACCCTCTTCCCAATTCCATCAATAAATTTTTATTTATAATATGTAATATAAATATATTGAAGGGTTATAATAGTAGGGTGTAGGATAGGAGAAGATGAGACAATTTCTCATTTCTAGATCATCTTGTCATTAACCTATTTTCAAATAAAAAACACATTCAAACAATTTTTTTTCTTTGCTTTCTTAATAAATATTTTTTTATTTATTGTAAGATGCTCGTCGTCGTAGTAGTGATGATAATTTAATTATGAATGATAAGAAAATATTATATATGTATATAATTTGATATGTATATAAAATAACGTATTATGTATTGTGATCTTTCAATTTATTATATTTTAATTAAATCATTTAAAACTTGTTGTGTGTACAGAAAAAAAAAAAAACAAAATTGATCATTGAAGCGATCAATTGTAATAAATTAGACAATTAGAGCTACTGTTAAGTATGTAATCTTTATTGTACATATATAGCATCAATTCGAAATTAAATAAAAAAGATTATCTTAAAAAAAGAAAAATTAAATTTCCGAAAAGGGAATTTTAAATTTCGAATTTTCGAAGTATAGTAAATAAATTATTTTTCAATTTTAGAAATTGAATAGATGAAACTTAATTCCATGTGAATTAAGTTTATTTTTTCATCTATTTCAATCTCTTTGAAGTGGTTTTCGAATTTTGAATCGAATTTTTCGAAAATTTAATGCTATATAGGAATGAAATACAATATTCTTGAAATGATAAATTAGAATTCATAGCTGAATTGACGAAAAGAAAGTAAAGATGGAGATTATTATTCAGTTTTAGAGTTTAGGTACCTCGGTTTAAGTAAATTTTCGAAAATATGACATAATCGCAACTTTTGTTTTAAATAGCTATTAAATCCAATTATACATTCGTATTCTGTAAATTTTCGATAACAATTGCTAAATAAAAAAATCGGAAGGAGATATTAATCTTATACTGGAAATTTAAAATAGACGGAATAGCAAAGTATAAATTTCGATGTCAATTTCAATTTTCAAATAAATTCTATTGTTATTTTCTATTAGATATTTTCTATTAAATAGTAACTCCATATTACATAAAACTTATGTTCAAATTTAAGTAAAAGGTACGGGGGGGTCAAGGAGGAAAATTATTTTTTTATTAAAATTTTATCTTAATTTCGAACGCCGAATAAATTTGAAATTATTCGAAGACCATTGTTTTATAAAATTTAAATTTAATCGGGATAAATTGTTGAAACCCCCTCTTTTTTAAGTTTAGATATCATAAATTTGTTAAACTATGACAAACATTTTAAATTATTTTAGAATCCAAATGAAAAAGAGATTTTATACCATCTGACCCGGCACAGACACTCTATATTACTTGTATTTTGCTAATATTTTACCTATACTTTAATATTAACTTGCCGGGTGTCTATGGGTTTATTTTTCAGTTTGTCACACAGTGAATTCTTAAAATTAAAATCTGACAATTAATTTAAAAGAATTGTATGGTATAGAAGTTAGCAAAAAGGGTTCGGATGTAAAAAGATCTGAGTTCGATCTTCGTTAGATAATGCAAAAAATTTTTTAAACTAATATATTATAAATTTCCTATAAGAATTAGTAATTAGACATTTCGGACGTAATTTGTACGGAAATTAATCTCAATTTTTGATTTTCGAATAAAATTAGATTTGTTCTAAATGTATGTATAGATCTAGATATCTTTTTATATCTATCATGTTATAAAAAGGAGATCTCCATATTATAAAGGATACCATATTATAAAAAGGAGATCTCCATATTATAAAGGAAGCTATATTATAAAAAGGAGATCTTAAATTTAGAATTTGGTAAGAAGCTGCTATGTTGTGTGTGGATTCTAAATTTGTTTTTTAATTACCGAACTAATTAGTTAATTTAATATTAGTATAGATATATTATATAAAATATTAAATCTTATTTATAATATAATGTATTCTTAAAATATATTGGTTTTTTTTAAATATAAATACATAAAGTGTATATAATTACCTTTTACTTCAACAAGATGCATACACGAGTAAAAAATATTTATAATTGTTTCAAGTATGATATAAATTAAAATTTATTTCGAAAAAAAATTAAGTGTTTTTCTTTTTTTTTTCTATTCGAATAAAAGTTTTTTTTGTAACAATTAAGTAAATTTTTTTACTTTACTTTTTCGAAATTAAATTTCTTCTACGAAAAATTTGTAAAAAAAATTAAATAGTCACTTTTATTATATTAAATATACTATTAATAAACTATTATTTCTTATTTAAAAATTTCTTTCTTTCTTTATTAATACACTAGTTTCTTTTTAATAGTTTTTCGTTTAAATCTTTTTTTCTTAAATTATCTTTATTCTTTGTTTTTTTTTGTAAACTTTTGGAGACTTTTTTTCACTTTAATAAATGCAAAATAACTAAAAAAAAAATTATAATAGTTTTTGGTTTTTTTGTATAACTTTTTGATTTGAGTTTTAAATATTTTTTTTTACAATAATACAAGAGTTAAAGTATTAGACAATAAAAAGTTGTAGATATATATATTATATTGTATATATGTACTGAAAAACAAAAAAAAAAAATAACGATTATTATATATATGTGTATATAATATAATTTTTTTTTAACTTCCTTTTGTTAAAGGTTATGTTCTGTATAACAAACAACAATTTTCTTTGGTTCTTTTTTCTTATGACGAAAAATATATATGTATGTATGTATGAAGATATATGAAACAAAGAAGGAAAAATCACACAATTCTATACAACAATAGCAACTAACAACTAAAAGTAACAAAAAAAATAAAATCTAAAGATATAATATATAAAAAAATTGAAATTTTCTTAAACCAGTTTTTCTTTTATACAAAACTACTTTTTTCTACATACAATAATATGTAAACTTATGTTTCGGTATATAATAATTATATATATATGTTATTTATGTACTTTGTGATTTCCTTCCATACATAAATATGTATGTATATAAATTTATGAAGAAAAAACTAACATCTTTTATATAAATATGTATATCTTAAGTATAAATACATACAGAGATCTATTCAGATCTATTCCATATGTAATTATTATGTTTTGCTATACAATATAATATAAAAAAAAAAGTTGAATAGAGTTATAAATCCACCAACAACTAAAATATAAAACAGCAACAATAGCAACAAAAGGAAAAAAAAATATAGACTAGAATAAAAAAAAAAATATATATATATATATATATATATACACTGACTTGTTGTAATAAATGAGAAATGAATGTATAAGAATTTTATAGTTGTTTAGATTCATTGCCTGTTTTTTTATTTAAAAAATGTTTTTTTTTTTTTAAACAAACAAACATAAAAATGATTGTTAGTTTGTTTGATTATTTTTCCATTTTGCAGTTGCATCAAATTGCAATTTACTTTTTTTTTTTAAACTATATATATATATGTATGCAAGTTGTTAAGTACATAAGATAACTATTCATAATATTGATCTATTTAAAAAAAAATTTCTATTTTATAAAATTTTATTGTATAAAGAAGAGTTTATTACCCTTTTAGGTTAAGGTTTGGCCAAATGATTTTACAGATTAGAAAATTGTATAGACACCCTGTGTAAGGTGTATTTAAGTTATCTATCGGGATTTTGTATATTTTGATTTCATCATTTTTTTCCGGTTACAACAACATTTATATTATATGTTTAAGGTGCGTTCTAATTAAATGATAGTCATAATACAACAAATTGTAATTATAAGAGTTATTTAATGTATAAAGAACGCCTTAGAATTATGACAGTTATTTAATGTATAGAACGCTTTAGGATTGATATTAAAACGTTTGAAAAGCAAAACTTTGACATCATACCACCAATACCATCATACGACCAATAATTAAAATAACTATAGAAATTTAAACTTTGAGGAAAAACCCCCTTAGAGTAATAAGATGATATTATTTTAATTAAAAAAAATATATTGTTGACTTTAAATTGTTAGCTGTGTTCCCAAATTGGAATTTAATCAATGTATAGTATCAGATTTAAAATAAACATAAGTTTTTAAAAATTTAATAGCCCTTGTCTTTAATTGAACATATCTTCATTTAATACAGAGATGCAGTTCTAAAAATTGTACTACCCAAATTGTACTACCAAAAATATATCGAAAACTGTTTTGTAACTATGGTAACTCAATTATGACGATATTGAGAGTTAGTATAATAGATTATAAAAAAGATTGAATTTAATTAAAATAAATACAAATGTATAACAGTTTTTTTAAATTTGTATAACAGATTTATAATTTTAAAAAATTAATTTCAGTCGTTTTAAACGTAAATTTAAGTTTGAAAATCAAGCAATCATAGGTCACTATTATAAATAGTTACCTTACTTTTGTATAGAACTATGTAAATTGTAAGTATGTATTGAGCAATTTTAAAAAAAGGGTTAAAAACGTTTTTCTTCTAATTTTTTAAAGTCTAGTTTTTTTTTTTTATAACATTTAAGTTTGAAGTTTTTCTTTTATAAGTACAAAAAAAAATTTGATAAACACATACACAATTATAATGTCTTTGTCTGAATCTTAGAATTTTATTATATTACAATATTACATTTATATATATATATATATTTTTACTTGCTTTGAATTTTCGCGTTATATATATTTTTTTTATATATAAATATGTATAATGCAATTTTTTTTTTTTTTATTTAATAGTTGTTGTATTCGGAGTTCTTTTACCTTTATTCCTATTAAAAATAAAAATTTAAATTTTGAACTGTACTCTGTGAAAAAAAAAGGTTTTTAAATTCAAGCTAAGTTTTTTTTCTATTTTAAATCTGATTTTTTTTTTTATTACTATCATTTTTTTTTTTAAATCCAGTTTTTTTTTTTTTTGAGCTCACTGTACTTTTATGAAGCATCATATTCATATATGTACAAAGAGTAGTTAGTATATATGCTAATTTTCTAAGAAGATATAAAAATTTTGCAGAATATATTTCAATAGATATAAGATACAGGAAGATATTTATTCTGTTTTTTTGTTTTTTTTTATTAGAAAAATTGAGTGGGTTTTTATAAATATTTATACATAAATGTATCTAAAGATACTCTCTCATGTATGTAAAAAGATATTAAATCCTAACTTTAAAAATTTAAAAAAATAAAATACTTAAAAATTTGTATTTTTTTTAGTATATATATAATTGTAAAAAAAATATATGTATATTTTAATATACATATACTATTTATAATTGTTATAATAAATTTTCACAGTATATTTATTTCGTTGATAATCAATTTTTTTTTTTATAATAATAACAATAAAAATATATTTTATTAAATTTATGATAATAAAAATTATACATAAGGTGGTATAAATTTATAAAATAAAAATTATGCAACTATCTTAAAGTTTAAGAATTATGTGAATATATTTTATAAGAGGCATATTACAGAATTAGATTTTTCTAAAAGGTAAGATTGTAATACTTTATTAAATCATTGGGTTTGAAAAAATTATTTAAGTAATAAAGTGTTTATTCTAGAGTTAAAAGGCGGATAAATTAAAATTAATAAGTCAAAGTCTTTTAAAAAAAAGTTAAAGCAATTTTAATTAACCTTTTTCAAATTTTATAGTATTATATTTTTACATTAATTAACTATATTTTACAATTATCTTAAGGTTCAACAATATTCAAGAACGTGAGATTTTAAATTGATTATATATTTTTTCTATTTAATTTTATTTCCGGTTCAATATAAAAATTATTAATAAAATAATGACAATATATTTTTTTAAATAAAATTCGAAATTAAAAATAATTAAAATAGGAACTATTAATATATGAGAAAATTAAGGAAATAAAAATATTAAATTGATTATTTTATAATCTATAAAGAAATTAAAATGAAAATAAATTAAGTATTTCAAATTATCTAAAATTTAATAAATTATTTAATATTTTTATTTAATTATTGAAATTTAAGATTAATTTAAAATTTTTGAAATAATTATTTTATATTTTAAAAAAAGATTATTTAATATATATAATGTATCTTTTATAGTATATTTTATAAATAATTATAAAATTATAAATTATTATATATGAAATTAGATAACATGGAAATTTCAACAAACATGTAATTAAAATATAATAAACATTTTTATTAATTGATATATTTAATTACTTCATTTTAAATTTTATTAATTAAATAAGTAAATTATAACCTAGATAAAATTGATTATTCTTAAGGTTTGGTTTACACACAGCTCTAAATAGCATTTTAATTAATTAAAAAATGCCCTTCAACATGTATATAAATATTGAATAATAAACAATCACTTGAAAATTAATAAGATATAAGTGCTATTATAATTGATTTTTATCTATTTAATTAATTAATGATTATTTTTCAAAGACTTTTTTTCAAATTAAAGAGTTTTTAAGTGTTAACATTTAAATGAAAAATATTTAAAAATTATGTCAAAATTAAACATATTTAAAAAATTTGTTCATACTGCACAGAACATGTTTAATTTTGACATCTATCAAAATTGAAAAAGGATGATTCGACAATATATATTAAAATATCCTCTTGAAATTTTTTTTTCAAAATTGAAATTTATCAAAGAGATAGGAAATTTATCAAAGAGATAGAAAATACATAAAATAATTTTATTCGATTAATCGAAAAGAAAAAAAAAATATCGATTATTTCAAAATAAAAACGAGGAAGAGTGTAGTAGAGTAGACTGTGTCAACTCTGGGATACCCGTATGACCGTAACATATATATTATATCATCCGGTTAATTACTTTTAGCAAAATTTCAAACATTCAGCTTTATTAGGTGTAGAGTAATGCTCATATAAAAGAAGGAGTTGTATGGCAGCTACTCGAACCCTTTGCAGTAGACCAACCAAATTTTGCAGTAACTTTGGCCATTACACTAAACTATTTTTGGCAAAATCTCAGACACCCAACTTCATTTGGTGTAGTGTAATCCTCATATAAAGGAAGGAGTTGTATGGCAGCTACTCGAACCCTCAGCAGTAGACCAACTAAATTTTGCAGTAACTTTGGCCATTACACTAAACTATTTTTTGCAAAATTTCAGACTCCCAGCTTCATCAGGTGTAGTGTGAAGCTCATATAAAAGAAGGAGTTGTATGGCAGCTACTCGAACCCTCTGCAGTAGACCAACCAAATTTTGCAGTAACTTTGGCCATTATACTAAACTACTTTTGGCAAAATTTCAGACACGCAGCTTCCATAGGTATAGAGTAATGCTCATATAAAATTAGAAGTTGTATGGCAGGTACTCGAACCCGTGGACCAAAATGGCTGAATTTCAAACTCGATTCCGTTTTTTGCATAAAAACGAATTTGTGAAAATTTCATAATCCTAGCTACTTTACTTTTTGAGTTATCGTGATGACGGACGGACGGACGGACGGACGGACGGACGGACGGACACACGGACGGACGGACATACATAGCTAAATCGATTTATTTTTCGATTCTGATCCGATCCATACACTTGAGTCTATATCTACCCCCCCTCCTTCTCTGCGTCACAAACGTAATGGCAAATTTATTATACCCTTGGACTATATAGTCATACGGGTATAAAAATACACAACCTTGGAACAAAACATATGTTTAAAAGTTTAATATATTATATGTTCACATATACATATTTTTCTGTTTAACAACACTTTATATTAAAGTCTATTGTGTGAATAGGAATGTTAACAAGAAAATTTTACCACTTTTCGACCACCCCCCTCCTCCCTCTTGCTTCAAATTCAAGAACATTAAAATATACTTTGCAATATTAGAATAAAATAATATTATTTGTATATTTATTGATCGAAATCATATTGAAAAATGACATCAGTAAATATTTATATGAAAATTATATTTACTTTATTCATTTTATATTTAAAATATATATTATTTCATGCCTATGGCAAATTATGAAAAACTTTTTAAATATATATTTTATTATTTTTATTTTAACTCTTTTTTTTTAAAAAAAAAAAACATTTTATCTTTTTTAAAAAAAAATAGAGGAACATTGCATGTTTATTGAATAAAAAAATAAATTAAATGGCAAAAAAAAAAAACAGAAAAATAGACAAGCAACTTTTTTTTTTATATAAAATAAAAAATTAATATTGAAGCCATTTTGTGTTATAGAAAATTAAAAAAAATAAATATAGATAATAAAATAAATAAAAATGTGATATCACACATACAATTTATTTTCTTCTTTTATAAAATTAATGTTTTGATATTTCAATGAAATTTTATTTGAAAAAATAATGACGCATCTTCAATTCTTCACATCATAGAATAAGCAACATATACATACATATATATATATTTAACTATATACATTAAATTATATATATATATATATATATATATATATAATATATCGCCTTTAAGTAGGCAAAAAATACACGTTATAATTGCAAATAATCGTAAAAATTGATTTAGAAATACATTTTTTTCAAAAACTGTAATTATGAGAGGCCTGTAATAATTTTTAAGATATGCCGAAGTAAAATTTTAGTATTTTTAGTATTTATAGTCATCAAGTTATTAATTTTTCAATATTATAATTATAATTAGTTATGTTTTTAATTTATTTATGTTATATCCCCGAATGATTTTGAAAAAGAGGTGCCAACGACGAATTTGAAACTGTGAATAGACAACTATAAGTTAATCTCCATTGCCAAAAGTCAAACGTAGTTTAACTTAGTTAAGTTGATTGAATCAAATTGATTTTAAAAAACACGATGGTTTTAAATAAAGTTCAACACTAGCCATAGTAATGTCATGACAATAAGTATTCGTACTACCATCTAATATTTTAATCTAGGCCTCGTGAAAAAAATGAATTCTTTGTTTTGCTACTGGAAATTGAAATATTTTGGAATTTAAACAAGGATACCAATTGTAACTAAGGCATCATAAGAGTCACTTATATTATCTACAGCCGAGTAATCAACGGCTTAGTGACCAAGCTGAATACGAACGATTAAAGAAGCTGAAACCCTAAACCTCGTCAATGCCCTATACTCCTTCTTAAAGGAGTGGAAAAAATGGAATAAGAAAAAAACTTTTATGAAGTAAGATAATAATCTAATTCACGACATCATAATGAGAAACAAAAAAGAGAAACGAAGAATTATTAGAGTTAATTATTATCAAAATGGCAAAATAAACTTTATAAACTATAGATCCAGTATATACATATTGTGTATATTTAATACCAACAATTAACACAATATTTAGTTCATAAATTTATATATATGTATATTTATGTTTATAATATATTTTCGCGATATTCAACAACGCTTTTAAAGCAAAACACCATCAGATAATTTAAAATTAAACATACATATATATACAATTTTTATAATTTGAGAAAAGATATAACATAAATATTTATTTTATAATGAAATAATAATATTCAGAATTTCATTTTTAATCGTTTTTATGTTTACAAAAAAAAAAAAAAAATGACGATGGCATTTGTTTTAATAAATAAAAAACAAAATTGGAATGGCGTATAATATTCATGGGTTATGATTGTTGATGTTTTGGATATGATGCATTTAAAAATAATTCGAAAATAAAAACAACAAACACTAATATTCGAAATCGAATAGTCTAGTTTGAAATTTTCTTTTTCTGTTTTTTAATATACTTTTTGTGAATTCTTTCATATTCTTATTTTTTTTTTTTTTTTTTTTTTGTATATTTTACACTTTTTTTTTTTCCTTTGAAAATCTGAAACCCACTGAAAATTTTTTTTTATTTATTTTCTGCATTATATTTTTCTTTCATTTTAAAATTAGTATACCTTAACCTTGGTTCTTTATAATATGAACCACACCAACAACAACAACATATAGAGTTTCATTTTATTTATTTTATATACTATGTATATATATATATATATATATTTCTATTTTCAGACACAATAATAAACCATACCATCATCAACATTATTTTCGAATACATTTTGAATGCACATACTATCAGATACATTTAGTATCTATCAGATACTTTTAGTATTTATCAGATACTATATAGGTACTATACACAACAACTTAATAAAAAAAAAAAAAATAAATATCTATAGATAAATTTTAATATGACTTCTGAAAAATATGTTGTATATTATGTTGTGTATACACATTTTTACATTTTTGATGCGTTTTTCATTTTTGTTACAAATTACATACACTTCTACCCACAAAAATTTGTGTAAATAAATATAATGTGTGTGTTTTTTTATTTGAACTAAAAATAAAACTTGTCAATTTTATTTTATTTACTGAAAATAAAAGTTTATATAAAATAAAAACTCAAAAAATTGAAGGGCATTTCAATTCGCATTTTTTTTTTCGAAAAAGAAAAGGTGGAAGAAGAAGTTGAAATTTAAAATAAAGAAAGAAAAAAAAAAAAAAAAAAAACTTATTATTACAAGGACATTTTCTTATATTGTTTTGACATTGAAATAAAAAAAAGGGTGCTTATTCAAGGATAACCATCTAATTTACACACACTAAATATATGCGCATCATATATGTATTGGTTTTTAAATTTATTAAGTTGTATTTTGAAGAAATAATTGAGTTTTAAAGACTGATGCGATGAATAAATGTAGAGTAGAGTGTTTTTTAATAAAATATATATATATAAGAAATTTACTATACAATATATATATATATATATATATATATATATAAATACATCATATGCTTGTTTTTTATATATATACACATATGCCAGTTTTTGAATTAAATTTTATCTGAAGGTAAATTAAATTTAAAATTCTTAAAGTTCTTTAAGACTGGAGAATTACAACCGTATATATAAGTATGTAGGTTCTTTATATGTATTTTTGAGTTTTTAAGACGTTTAAGGGGGGGGGGGGAGGATTGAAACGTATTCCACATTTGAAGTAATAATTTAATTTTGTAAAATAAAACACTTGAGTGTTAGTGTTTAAAAAAAATTGAATTTTCTATTTCTTATATTAAATTTGAAGTAGGTACTTATAAAAATAATTTTAAATTATAATTAGTTTATTAAAAAACCATTTTCAAAGATTTAATAACACCATTTTGTAGTCAAGGGTCTTAATGATGTTATTACAATTTATTGTATTAATATTAGATTAAAAATAAACCACTTTGCTAACCACTGAACTATACAATTCTTATAAAATTATGGTCAGATTTCTAATATAAATGTATCACTAACTGACAGAATGAAAAATAAAGCCATAGACAGAGGCAAGTTCAATTAAAAGTCTATAATAAATAAATACTTTTTTCATAAGCTATATAAGTACTTAAAAAATTTTATTGAATTACCGTATAGTAGAAGATACGAGAGTATCTAAAAAATAAGTTTCAAAATACATTTATATACTTAATATGAATATAGAGTTTATTATTTAATATATTATATAGATTTAAATAATAAATTATCTATAAATTCTAAATTTGAAAATATTCAACTGAATATTTATATTTATTTATAATACTTTTATATATTATAAATTATATTTTTTAATTCATTAAATAACTTTACAGTAAATAATATTATTTTAAAAGCATCTGTTAGTTACATAATTAAAAACTAAAATATATTATAAATTTTATTAAATACCTATTTTAGAAATATTTTTTATTTATTTATTTATTTTAATTTCAAAAAGTTTTTCCAGATGCGTAATAAAATTTGCTATTTTTTTTAAAAATGAATCAATAAATTTCATTGTAAAATTGCATCAAGACAATATATAATATATATATATTCCTTGAAAAATATTTTTTAATTCCTTGTTCAATTGTTATTAAAAAAAAAACGAGGAAGAGTGTAGTAGAGTAGACTGTGTCAACTCTGGGATACCCGTATGACCGTACCATATACATTATATCATCCGGTTAATTACTTTTGGCAAAATTTCAAACATTCACCTTTATTAGGTGTAGAGTAATGCTCATATAAAAGAAAGAGTTGTATGGCAGCTACTCGAACCCTCTGCAGTAGACCAACCAAATTTTGCAGTAACTTTGGCCATTACACTAAACTATTTTTGGCAAAATTTCAGACACTCAACTTCAATAAGTATAGAGTAATGCTCATATAAAATAAGAAGTTGTATGGCAGCTACTCGAACCCTCAGCAGTAAACCAACCAAATTTTGCAGAAACTTTGGCCATAAAACTAAACTACTTTTGCAAAAATTTCAGACACGTAGCTGTAATAGGTACAGAGAAATACTCATATAAAAAAAGAAGTTGTATGGCAGCCACCCGAACCCATGGACCAAAATGGCTGGATTTAAATAGCGATGACGGCTATTGCAAAAAAACCAATTTGCGAAAATTTCAAGATCCTAGCTCCTTTAGTTTTTGAGTTATCGTGCGGACGGACGGACGGACGGACGGACGGACAGACGGACGGACGGACAGACGGACGGACATACATAGCTAAATCGATTTTTTTTTCGATTCTGATCCGATCCATACACTTGAGTCTATATCTACCCCCCCTCCTTCTCTGCGTCACAAACGTAATGGCAAATTTATTATACCCTTTGACTATATAGTCATACGGGTATAAAAATGGAAAAATAAAAAACATAAAATATTTGAAGGTTATGACGCATATATTATTTATTATGAAAAATTCCTAGAACTTTTGTTGATTAATATCAATATAATTTTTTTAATACATATTGTATATTTAAAAAACTGTGTTAAAACTGAAGTTAAAATTGTTTTGTCTTAAATTGTGCTTAATGATTTGACGTTTTATTTTACCTACTGACTGAACACAGCCAATATTTTATTTAAAAAACCGAGTAGTTTCCTTTTAATTTCACTAAAATTTTATTTATTTTTACAAATACCAGTATTTCGTTTACGACATGCAAACTTCTTCAGTGTTTTGTACTCGATTCAATAAACTGAATATACAATAGATTAAATAACATTAAGTTGTGAACAGAAAAAGTCACAAAAGTGTCATATTACAACTGTCAAAAATACAGGTTTATACTAAATGTAAGAGAGGGGAACATAGGGAAAATATTGAGAATCTTGTAATTTGTTTATATTAAAATTATGATTTTTATAAAATAAATTCGTAATTAAATTAAAACTTTTTCAAAAATTACTGTCAAACTAAAAAATTGACTGCTATTTTGACATTTGTGTTTTAATGTGCGATAAGAGATGACATGGTTGTCAAAGTATTTTTGACAATTATATTACTTCAATTAACAACCGATTTTTTTAAATAGATTTTCAATCTAGAGCAAAAATACAATCTGAACGCACCCCAATAATTATAAAATTAATTTAATTAATATCTGAAGTATTTTTTTATGTAATTAATTTAAAAAAAAAAAATCCATTTTTTAATAAATAAATATATATGAAATTGAAATAGATATTTAAATTTTCTATTATTTAAAAAATAAATTAAACTATACAGAATATTTTTATATTAATAATAGAATAAAGTAAAAGTATAATATTCCATTTTTTTTATTTAATCAAATTAAAAAATTTAAAAAATAAACAATATTAATATTTTCAATTTCATTTTTTATTTAAAAAAAAAAAATGTTTATTTAACTTTTAACATTATTATATATATTTTTTTTATTTACCCTGTAAAATAAATTCTTTTCTTTATGTATATTTCTTTCATATAAGTGTTAATATATATTTTATATATATATATATAGTATTCAAATTATAGTTAATTTGTTGTATATTTTATTTTATTTTTAGTTTATTGATTTTTTCTTTTTTAAATAATTTAAATTCTATTTCATTGGTTTTAAAAGTAATCTACATAATTTATGTAATAATGATAATAGCAATTTTTAAATTTTTCTATTACGTTAGTAAATAGTTACTAAAATCAAAACCACAAAACTAATCTAAATACAATAAATTTTTTAGAAAATGAATAATTGAGGACATGGAGTTTTTGTTATTTGATAAAATACTAAACATAATTGAAATTGACGAAGTTCTGTCTAACAAAAACCCAACTAATCGATTTATATACTATTAACTGATCATTAATCAATACAACACCTTAAAAATGTTGTAGATTAACATTTTAACTTTAAAACAATAATGATTCACAAGTGTTTTTTTTTTTGACAGAATTATTTAAACAAAATATAACATACAAATAATAAAAAAAAAATTTAAAATAATAAAAAAATTTAAACAAAATAAAATAAATAATAATTGAAAAAATAATAAAAAAAAAATTTCCTGTATTTGTTAATGTCATACTTTTTGTTTTTATTTTTCGATTGTATAATTTAATTTATTATTATTATTATTGTTATTATCTACTATTTTAGTTATCGAGAAATGTTCAATGAATCATTCATTAGGTACTCTATATATATATATATATATATAAAATTACTATAATATAATATATAAAATATATATACCTATATATTGAATATTTTAAAATATGTAACAATGATAGGTATATAATAATAATAAAATAATATATAATGGTAAAGAAAAAAAATATGTTTTTTGAATTTTAATTAAAAAATAAAAAATATACATGTTAAGATTAAAATTAACCTAAAATATTATAGTTTCAATTATTGTATATTTGACATAAAAAAATTCTATTAAATTTGGATCAGTGGCGAGAATTGGGACAGTAGTACAATAATATTAATACGTACATAATTCGAAATATTGTGATTATATAATATGTTAAAATAATATATTATTTATATTTTAAGGACGCACACTCCATGAGAAACTAATGAATTTCTTCCATTGGACTATTTGGGCAATCAAAAGAATCTATCAGTCTCCAACTGTTTTCCCGAAATCTTTTTTACCTAAAATATTTTACTTATTTATTTATTTGTAGTACCAGACAATAGTAAATATTGCCTGATAATATTAATACTTTGCCGATTTGACATTTGGAGTAATTATTGTAATATATACTACATTTTTTTAATTAGATATGATCCGACCAGGATTTGAACGCGAGAATTTTCAATTGAAAAGCCGCCACTTTAAAAAAAAATTTCAATATAAAATAATGTGAAGGAAAACGGTTTTCAAATGGCTTGAATAAAAACTTGTTTGTCAATAAATATAGTGTATAAAGTAGCTTTAAAGACGCCAAATACTAATATTCTAGCAAGGAATGCCAAATTAAGGTCCATTTTATTTGACAGATGAGAACTATTGTCAAATAAAATCAAATCCATTAGACGCTTAAATACCGCCTGGGGTTTCTGTATTTCATGAAAAAAAAATCAATGTTACCGAAGTTCACCATACACAGAAAAGAATCGAGTTGCCTAGCAACCAACGCGTTAAATTAATTTCTGAAAATATATATCTGAGGGTAATATACAACGAATTGAAATACATAATCTAAAACTGTAAACATATGTATGTAATAAAAATATAATTATGCAAACTATATTTCGAAAAGTAATACACCATAAAAATTTGGTGTAAAATATACATTTTAACATATATTTTAAATAAAATTTATAAAAATCATCTCCCAATACCTCTTCCCTATCAAAAACTCCTCTTAAACTTAAAAATCAACTAATAAATATGGAAATTACAAAGTTCAATCCTACACCATTCTTTTTAAATCAAAAATACGTCACTGACATATGAAACAAATAAATCAAAAAAAATTGTTATAGGTTATGTTATACATACATAACTAGACAAAATACGTCAATAAATACAGGTTTAATAATGAATTAATTTCAATAGAATGTATTAAAAGAATTATATTTAAAAATCATTATTATATTTTTTTTTCCATTAATTAAAAGAAGAATTTCCCACAATTTCATATTATATATTTACATATATATATATTATATATTTTAAATTATTGAATTGAGTTTTTAATATAAAACGTATATAAAAGTTTAATAAAAAAAAAAAAAATACTACATATTCATAAAAAACAATTAATGACGCGAAATATACTAACATAAAAATTAAATTAAAAAAAAAATACCTACATATCTTGTGAATAATTAAATTATATACGTTTGAGAGAAATATATAAAAAAAAAAAAAAGAGCAAATATTTTATAATATAAGATTTTATTTTATTTTTTGGGCGCCATTTTGTTTATTTTATGAAAACAAAAACAACAACAACAACATTACAAAATAACGATAACAACAATAACAATGACAATGAAGTAAAGTAAGCATAAGAAAATTTATAACGACGACGACGACGACAACAACAACGAAATATCTCTACAGTCTACACTAAATTGAAAAGTCTCTCAAAAGTCTCTCTACATACATACACACAGTACTTTATTTCCTTTATATATATATAATATATTATCTTAAATTTCTTCTTTCTTTATTTTTTATTTTTTTTTAATTTAATTCCTTTCTCTTTATTACAATATTTTTTTTTTTTTTCTTATTTCAACCTCCATTTATTTTTTAATAGAAAATATAAATTATAAAATAATTTTTATATTTTGCGGCAGATTTATTTAACATTTTATTTTATAATTAAATTATAAAAAATACAACGTAAAATGTATTTCTAAAAAATACTTTTACATAATAAGGAAATAAATAAGAAGTATATATAGTAAGGCACTCATTATATACAGTTTCTAAAGTATGTAATTTAATAAAAAAAAAAAAAAAAATTACATAAAATTCCAAGACGTGTGTTTTCACTAAATAATTTCAATTTTAAAATAATTACGAATGAATTAAATTAAAAAAATAAATAATAATAGATATAAATAAAATATATTAAATAACGGAAAAATTACGATAGCAATTATCAAATAAATTACAAATTATACAAAAATTAAATAAATAAAAATAAAATACATAACAAAATTATCAATTCATTATTATCTTATGATGTATTTACATACGCTGCCGCCGCCGCCGCCACCATCATAGCAAAATATAATGATGAATGACTATGAAATGTCAAAAAAAAATGATAAGTTATTACAAAATCTATTATTTACATTCCTATACATATACGTATGTGAACATATCACGCAAAATTATATTTTAAATATTATTAGGAATATTATTTAAAAATAATATTTTATAAAATTATTTTAAAATCCTGTATTAATAATTAAAGAATTTTAAAACTACCATTTAAGTCATGGTTTATGTCTTAGCTTATTTAATTGTCCAATCTAAAAAAAAATATGCAATTTAATGCAGATATACAAGACAACCTTGCATTTAATTCTTATTTAACAAAATATTTAATTGGAATTAAAAAAAAGGTGGCTGGCGCATTCTGAAAATATTTATTCTTAGAATTTTTTAAAACTGATAATTTAATTGGAATTTTATTTTATTTTTTTTTTTTCAGAAATTATTAAGAAATTGGGAAAATATATGTATAGGGTATAAATTTTTAGTTTTAAATTGTTTTTTTGTTGCTAAAAACAAGTTGCTAATCAAAATTATATCAATACAACACGTTTTTTTTTTTTTGTAGGTATGCATTATTCATTTTGAAAAGTAATAATTTTTACCGCTAAATTTATAATTTATTTACCTTTGAATACCAACCTATTTTTTTTTTTATATTTAAATTTAATTTAGAAACAAATTCTAAAAAAAAAATGCCTAATATAATTGAAATATGTAAAAAAAAATTGTTTGTATATTTATTATGACAGACAAAACAAGATATGTATGTAATATATAATTATATAGCTATATATATTTTTTTTATTGTGTTACCAGTGTGCTCCTGTCAAAGGTCAAATTAATATTATATATCTATATATATATATATATATATGTTATAATTTATATATAAAACTTACATACTTTATTATGGACTATGGAGTATATAGTATAAAACTATAGATTTTATTATTATTGCATTCGAACTGTATTATATTCATTCGTTTTTTTTTTAATTAAAGAATTAATTAGATACTAACTAAAAAAAAAATATTTTATAAAATTTTATAATGAAAAAATGCCTTTTTTTTAGATTATGTTTTGTCATACCTACATATTAAAATATATGACAAAAGAAGACATTTAAAATTATATATTATAATATATAACAGAGAGTACAAGATTACATGGTATACAATATTATATTAGTAAATTGATATAATATATATACTTAATAAACTTTAAAAAAAAAACTTTCTATAGATATATAGGTAGGTATATAGATATAATAATAATTATGACGAACACGTCATTTTATTTTATATTTTTTTATATTCGCCGCTAGCAAAATTTTTATTAGAGATGATGATGGATTTTTTTTTTTTTTATACATACACGCATATATACATTCATACTATAAGATATTTTGTTTCAATTAATAGGTATATTATTTTTTTTTTGAATAAATTTCATTTTTTTAAAGACCCAAAGAAAATTGTAGTTTGTTATACTATAAATAAAAACTATTTTTTTTTTTGAATAATATTATTTAAATTAATTAATAATTAAATATGAATAATATTATTTTTAATATTAATTAATAATAAAATATTTGATAAATTTTTAGTTTATTTCAATTTACCTTTTTTTAAATAAAATTTTTAATTTTGTTTTGAATGAAACTTTGTTTTTTTATTTTTTTTTGTATATTTTTTTAAACACTTTTATTTTAATAAATTTTTTTTTTATTTTAAATATTATTTCTTTTATACAAATTTCAAATTTTTCCAATTAAATATATTTGCGGAAAGTTATCGAAGTAATTTAAAAAAAAAAAAACAAAATTAAAAAAAAAGGAAAAACAAAAAAAAAATAAAATTAAAAATTAAATAAAAAATTAAAAATAAAATAAAAAAAAAAAAAAAAAATTAAATTAAATAAATTGTTGTATTAAATTTCTTTTTATTGAACTTTTTTTTTATTTTATTAAATTTTTCTTTTTAAATATTTTTCTTTTTTCTGAGTTTTAATATAAAAATTTTCAATTAAACTTTTTTTGTTATATAAATATATTATATATATTTTATTATATATATTTAAATTCTTTTGTTGCAAAATTAATCAATTTCTGTACTGTATATAATTATATTGCAAATATAATTTATATTTTTTAATTAACTTTTATTTTTATATATTATTATTATTATTTTCTTCTGAACTGAATTTAAAAACTTTTTTCTTTAATATTTGAATTTTTTTTTTTTAATTGAATTTTGATATTGAAAAAAAAAAACTTTCTATATTATTTTAAATTAAATATTTCTTTTTTTCTTTTGTATATATTTCTTTACTTTAATTTATTTTAGATTTTAAAAAATTTCTTTTTTCTTTTTGGTTTAGATTCGTTTTAATTTAAAAAAAGAAATCTTTTCAATAATTTTATGTATATTTTTTTAATATTATATTTTTTTTTTTTTGGATTTATTAATTTACACGCAAAACCCAAGCCACAAGATTGTACGAACGAAAATAACGCTTTTGACGCTACTGCTATAATGCCAAAACGAAACGAAAATCAAGTTTTTGAGATGGAGAGAAATACAAAAAAAAAATGAAGAAAGAAAGAACAAAAAAAAAAAAACTAATTCACGATTTATTGTAGTGTTAGTATTAGAAGTATTGTGAGAATGTGTGGGTAAAAAAAAGAAAAAAAAAAAATGGAAAGGGTTTGTATATTTTAGTTATAAAAGAAATAATATCGAATTTTTTGGTTTATATTCGAGTATATTCTAATTTGTTCTATTGAATTGCTTAATTGGGGGGATTAAAAATTTATAAAAAAAAAAAAAGTATCTTAGAGATATTTTATTTTTGACAGCGTTTTTTGACATTGTTTTGTTTACAAATTTCAAGAATTAAAAAATATTCAATAGTTTAAAGTTTATTGTATAGCTACTATTTTGAATAATGGATAGAAAAAAAATTAATAATTTTACTAATTTTTATTTCTGATATATTTTTTTTTATTTTTCAAGGTTCAATTTTTTGACATTTGAATACGTAGAGTAAAAGTTAAACAACTTTTTTAATGGCTGCGTTAGGGCTGCGTCTATTGTAGACACTTTCATATAATTCAATACATTTAACTTAGTTTGACAGATAGCTAAGTGTAGAGAGCGAACCGAGAGCCTTCATAGTGGATAGGCTATAAATCAGAACATGTACTTATAAGTTAAAATTTAATTCGAACATGTACTATAAATTTAATAGCTCTTCCTTGTTAGTAAGTAGATTAAACATAGAACAGCTTCTCCACATATCATTAAATAAATTCAGATAAAATGTGTAAAGGGTAGTAGAAATATTACATTAAGATCTATCAAAGGTACTTATTATTTAATACTATAATTCTAGATTCAAAGAACTTAATTATTACATAAAATTTCATACTTAATTATTACATAATATTAAATTTATATAATGTACCAAAATGATGAAACACAAAATAAAAGCAAGAAATCATTGAAAGATAAATTGATTAGAAGTTATAAAAACTTTGGATCCGTATACTCCTCCGTTGTCATAGCTTTTATTAAATGCTTAAATAATTATATATAGCATACATACTCATACCTTTAAAATGCTAATATAGTTTAATTTAACAAAAGCATAGATAAATAATTCGAAATTATTAATTTCGAAAAAATGAATTATAATACCATTTAGGCACAACGACATTTTAACAAAATATATCGTTCGATTTTAAAATGAAATAATTTCATTCACCAAACACACACACACACACATATTTACCTACATTATGAAAAAACAAAAAAAAAAACCATTTTCATGGAAAATAAATACCTCAACACACATACATAATTCAAATTATATCAAGAGGAAGTGAGATAACTATATTATCTATTACAATTGTCATAAGACAAAGTCAAATATATATATTTTCCTTTTTTTTTTTATTTTAAATTTAATTTTTCCCTCTGTCATTTAATTTTTTTTTTGTTTGTTTAGGAGTGTGTGATGATTTACACATACAAACAAAAAAGTGAGAATCAAAATGACGTTTCTTATTGTATGAATACAGTAAAAAAACAGTTATAGTATTTCCATACTCATACATATATACAAATTATTATAAAAATGTAACAATGGTAGTGTATATGTAATGTAACTTTTCTTCGGTAATCAAGTGAAATTTGAGAACAGTTTTTCATCTTTAGATACTTATTTTTTGCTTTGTTTAAAAATTGTATTTGTTTTTTGAGTACAGTAATTTTGTTTTTGCCAAATGACTTTTATTATGGGTAGAGTTTTTTATTTAAAATAAAACAACAATTATGTTGAAAAAAATTAGGAACAAATTAGAAAGAGAACAGTTTTAAGACAGAATGTAATTATGAACTATACTTTAGGAATAATATAAAATATTATAAAATAATTTATAATTTAAATATTTATTTTTTATTAAATTTAAATATTTAATTAAGGAAAAGATTGAATACTTTTATTATTATCTAGTCAAGTCATATTTAATTTTATTTTCCTAGTAAACTATAGTCTAGAAAATTTATTTAAAAATAAATTTTTTATAAATTATTAAATCCAATGTTACAACAATCTTATATATTTTAAATTTGAAATAGTTGCTTAATATGAAAACCATTGATAATTTGATTCATAGAAATAAAATTATTTGGTAAAATACAGAAATATGAAATCAAATAAGCTATCGATTCCATTACTAACAAAATTGAGGATTATAAAGTCACTTATCAAGTACACTTAACATCTAAATTAGGTACTTTAGTTATTAGTTCACTGGAAGCCTCAGATCGGAAGGCAACATTTTTTAGTTTTATATTAAAAATTATTACTATTCCCAATAGCCCTCGATAACATAATGAAAGGGTTCTGTTTGCTAAAGACTGGAATAACTTGGTTCTTACCCCAAAGCTTGAAAATCTAGACTGCACAGATGTCAAACCCATTCTCTTTCTTGCACAATGCAGAGTAAATTAGAACATCTTTATAAAATCTTGCAAGGAATTTTGGGACATGATTTCAATATTAATAAGACCAAAGAGATGAAAATCAATCCTGTCATAATACAACATTTACAATTAAACGGTCAAGCAATTGAGTATGTCAATAACTTCTGCTTCCTTAGCAGCATTCAGCATTATATAAACCAGTGGCGGAGCGCAATAAAACATGAATAACTGACTCAAGAATTCTAATGCAGCTTTTGACAGATTGCAACATGTATCAAGAAACTCACAAATTTCCAGAAACACCAAGCTGCAGGTTTTGCGAGCATGCGTAAAAAACTTCCTAATATATGGCAGCGAAACTATTCGTATTAGAAACAACAGGCTACAGACATTCATAAATAAATGCCTTAGAATCATATGTAGGATATTCTGACATAGAACAATCACGAATAGAGATTTATGGAAATTAACTGGAAAGCAATCAATAGTGCATCATATAGGGAAAAGGAAATGGAGGTGAATAGGACACATAGCTGCGACTACACCAAGAATACATAGCTAAAATGGACCGTGAATGGAGATCGAAAGACTTCAAAAGATGTAGTCGACCAAGAAGCATCTGGCGCAGAACAATAACTATGGAACTAAAATCCATCTGCATAACTTAAGAGAGTGCAGAAAAAGCAGCACCTAACAAAGTTTTATGGAAATGTCTAGGGAAGGTCCTATTGCTCCCAAGAGGATTACGGAAAAATATTACAATTATTTTCTGCTTCATTTAAAATAATTTAATTTTAATTGGATGTGTATTTAAACTATAATTACACAGATTATTATAAGTTTGGCTTAAGCTTCAAGCTCATTACGCCTTACAAGTCTTAAAGCGATTTAAATAATAGAAATTACATAAAAAGTTATCAATTTTCAGATTGAATATAAAGGAACTACTATGTTTCGAAATTTAGATTTGATGAAGAAACAATGTTCCCAACAATATATATATATATTCATGTTTACAGTTAATTTGCTCTCAATTCCAAATAAAAATTGGGTTCAAACTAAAAAAAAAAAAAAAACTACTATACTTTTTCATGATTTGAAATCCTTTCTTTAATAAACATAAATTTTTTTTTTTTTTGAACTATGAGAACTTTTTTTTCCATGTTATAAAATATTTATTGATGCAACATACAATTTATTTATATGCTGTGTAGTATCTTTCAGATATAACTAGCATAATTTTTTTTTTCAAACATTTTCAAAGATTTTTATAATAAAATAAAAAAATAAAAAATAATAAAATCACGGAAAATTTGATATAAACAAAGGAACAAAGAAAATAGTATTGGTTTTTTTTTTTTTTTTTTTTTTTTTTGTCATTTTTTTAATTTGTTTTTTTTTTTTTTTTATTCTAATATATGTATATGTAAAATTACTCATATTTATGTATATTTTATTACATATACTTCTAATATATAAAAGTATCTTAAGATATTTTTGCTGTTGCTTCCAATTTATGAAAAAAAAATCAAAAATTAATACCATTTTATATTATTTGAAATGTCTAAGTAGTTGTGGTATGGTTATGTTAAAAAGAAACTCAAAGGTAAGTTAAAGAAACGCGAGGCCATAACATTTTTAAACTATATATATATTGTGTACATGGTGATTTTGCAGATCATCAAACACACAACAGGAAAAATGGAAGGATTACAAAAAAACTTAAATTTAAAAAGGTAATAAAAAAAATACAAATAAATATTTTGTACAGTGACTTCATAAATATACAAAATATGTATACAATATACATATATAAAAAAAAAAAAAAAAAAAAGAATAAGTTAAGTTAGTATTAGTATATATAGTAAACGTTTTAATTTGAAAAAAAAGAAAAACCATTAAAATGATCTTAAGGGATCTTGAAGATACTTTTTTTTTTTTGCTTTTTTTTTGTATTTTACTTTTTCTAATTGGATTCTTAGATAAGTATATTTTTTTTTTATTTTGTTGTTTTAGCAAACTTTATGTTTGTTAGTATAAATAAATTTAGTTTTTAGCATCATTTAAATTGTTAAATAAATCGAGTTTTGGTTTTATTAAGGAAAAATTTTATACTTTTATTATACCATGCCTAGGTAAAGTTTGAATAAAGAAAGAATGGGAAAATTTCTAATTTTTGAATATTTAAAAAAAAAAAATTGAAATACCCACGAAGGTAGTAGTAGGTAGATAGGTACTTAGTAATAATTTAAAATCGAATTCGATTTATTTGTAAATATTTTGATAAATTTTTTTTAATAATTTGGGATATTTTTTTTATATCTTATAAACCCGCTACCTGTTTAATTGTAAGACTAACAAGTCTGTCTGAAGTGGTAGGGAAACAGTAGTGTTGAAACAGTAGGGAAGACAGTTGACATATTACATTCTTCTTATAGATGCAATTGATCTTAAAAGGGATTATATGTAAAAACGTCTTAGATTTCAATATTAAATGAATACTTGTTTTATAAATTATTTCTATATCTGTGAGTTATATTATCGAATTTAATTATTTTTTTTATATTTTGTAGTTTTTTTTATTATTTAACTGTAATTTGAATTTGGGATATTTTTTTTTATATCTTATAAGCCGCTATCTGTTAGACTTTTGAGTCTGTCTTTACCATATGTATATATTGGAACAGTAGAAAAGAGAGACGACATTGTATATTTTTAAAATTTAAATTGATCCAAATATATTTCACATTCCTTTAGGCCTTATTAAGCTTAAACCTCTAAGTTATATTCTTTGATTTCAATAGATTCAATTTAATGTGTTTTATGTTGTAAACGCTTTAAATTTGAGTTACAAATTATTTCTGCATCTGTGAGTTATATTATCAAAATAAATCATTTGTATTTTATATTGGTTTCAAAGAATAAATTATTTAATCAGTTAGAAATTATTTCAGTATCTGTGAGTTATAATATTCAATTTAATTAGTTCTTTATATTTTGTATTTTTTTTTTTTTGAATATTATGTCAATGTATTTGTACTCATTATATCAAGAAATTATTGATTTTTAATAAAACTATAGTTTTATTGATTGACATCCCCGCTCTTTTCTGATCAAATTCCCACCACATTTGAATTTGAGTATTTTAAATGTATAATCATATATAAAATAAAACTTATCCTTTTAGAAATATTGCATTAGTTAAGCCCTTATATCACAACATTATAAAATATTACCTCATATTAAACTGTAATATGTTTTTCAATGTACTAATAATGCAGTGTTGCATCAGAACCCGCACTTCTCACCAACCGTTTTTTTATTTCCATTTACTTTCCTCTCCCCCTTTTATTTAGTACCTCTAGTAATGTTTAAGGGTGAAAGTTTAAAATTGCTTCAACCCTCTCTTCAAAATGAACTTATCAACATTCTATTCTATTTTCCAATTGCATTTTATATAATGAGTGAAGGTGAGGGTTAATTAATTTAACAGTTATGCAGGATCTAAGAGATTTTATTGAGTGAATTTGATTATATGCGGGTTATAGTGTAACATTTTAGTTAATAGGTCATTACTATCAGCACACTTTTAGCTTGTGAATAGAAATTTTTTTTTAGGTTTTCGTGTGAATATAATTTGTAAATGATCCTAACTGCCCACATTTTTGTTAAATAATTATTTTGTTAAGATTTTGACTTTAAATTGCTCACACACACGATATTTTTTTTTAATTGTTTAATTAAAAATTAGTAAATTATTAGATTTGAATTAAAATTATTAAGTTTGATATAAAAACGATGAATTTTCTATATGTATCTATTATACTAAATTCGATATGATCAGTGGCGTAGCTCCTCGAAAATTTTGAGGTCTTGGATTCGAGTCGCAGTAATATTATATTCTATAATTTATTATTTTACCTTATATATAAAATTAATAATATAATTTTTTTTGTATATCAGTTGATATTATTTCTAAAAAAATATTATATGTGTGTGTGAATACAATTATTGTATGTATAGCCAAAGCCACTATTTTTGACAGGCCTTGCTTGTGAATTACAATTAATTTTCGAAACTGAAGCTAATACAAATTTTACATGAGATATTATTATAGTTTCCAAAGCCACTATTTAACAGGCCTCACTTGTGAATACAATTAATTTTAGAAACTGAAGCTAATACAAATTTATTTAGAATATTTTATACTTTCTTAATAAGATTAAGAAAGCAATGAAAACTATAAGAAGAAAATCAAACCTAAAGTGATTTTTAAATATTATAATATCTATAATATTAAATCTCAATTAATATTTTATAGCTTAAGGAAACTTCAATCTCAATTAAAAAAAAAAAAAATTGAACTTAAACACAAAAAATGTACAAAAAAAAACTGTTAAGAAATGACAATGAACTTTACAGTTGCTTAAACTTAGATAATTAATCTTATATAAATTTTATACAAATTTTATATCATTTTTTTTTTTTAAATTTTTCTTATTTTGTAACATCAAAAATTAATTTTTTAATATTTTTATATTTTATTTTTAATGGAATTTTTTAACTGAACCATAACATGTTTTAGTTTTTCCAAAAAATAAAAAAAAAAAAAAACTTTTCTCTAATTACCGTATCTAGATATTAAATAATAGATATTTAAAATATATATATATATAAAAATCAAACACGTGTAACATATAATTTAAATTTTTTTAAAAACTTTTTTTACACACACATTTTGTTGACATTTTCAAAGTTATTAATTTAAAATTAAGTTTTTGATACTTTTTAACATAGCCAAAAACAAGAATGAGGCCATGAACTGTAATCAAAAATTGTATATATTTTCAAGAGAATAGGTAGGTACCTAAATTAAATTCAAAAATAAAAAAGATTAAAAATATAGTATGTAGTAAGTATAATTTCCTTAATTAAATTAGTTATAATAGGTTTTTTTTCAAAATATATACAGCTATCTGCAAATATACACAGGTAATCTTAACCTGGTGCTATGACCACTGTTTTTTTTTTTTTTTTCATTTGATAAACATTTTTTTAAATGTTATTTTTTTTGCTGTCATTAATGAGAAGATTCAAGTTTCTATGTTTTTTTGAACCCAAAAAAAACATTACTAAAATATCAAAATACAAGACAAAACCATAGGTCCAAAAACAGTAACATAATTCTTCTATTCCTCTCATTAACGCAGAGTTGAATATCATCAAATATAAAAAAAAAAAAAAACTTCTTCTTCATCAGCTATAGGCTAACTCTTAACCGGTGATTCAATTACATGTTATTTTAAAAAAATTAAATTAAAATTAAAGGTGGTAACTGGTAACATTAAACAAAAAAAAAGGTAGTTATTTTATACATATATACAACATAACATATAACATAACATATAAACACTGTCATTAATTTGAAAAAGCCTAAATTTTTTTTAAAAAGAATAATTAAAAAAAAATTAAAAATTTCTTGTAATTCGAAAAAAAAAAAAATGTTTCTTTAATTTCTCAAATCTACAGGTAAATATCAAATTGATCTAAGTAATTTTTTTTAATTTTTTTTTCGAAGGGATGGGTCGGGATCGGACCACCAAATAATAAAACAAAAATTAAATTTTTAATTCATTTGTGAATTATTTTTACAATATTTTAATTTTTTTTTTTTTCTATATCTCGAATGGCGGAATTTTTTTTTTTTTGTGTACCTAAGCTTCCTTCTTCCACTTCTCTATTTTAGTTACTTGTTTTTGTTATTGTTGTTTATCTTAAATATAAAAAGCTAGCTAAGCTATTCTAGCAGTTAAGTAAAATAATAATTTTTTATTTTTATTTCTACTTGAAATTTAATACTTTTTTTAATAAATTTATACACCATACCATTACAAGGGAATTATATATACAATATATATATATATACTTAAATATAGAAAGAAAAGAAAGAAGTGGAGAAAATATTCTTTGAAATTAAACTAATAAAAAAAAAAAAACAAAAAAAAAAAAAAATTGACTTTTCTCACCTTTTACCACCATATATTATAATAAAAGCATAACGTACCATAACCGAAAAAGGTACCAAAAACTCTGTTTTTAAATGAAAAATATAAGTATAACTCTTTTTTTTTTTTTTTTTTTTTATTTTGGTTTTTTTTTTTTTTTAAATCAACGTTCAAATTCATTCAACATGGTCTAAACATAATTGTAAATTGACCGACAGTTGAAACAAAAACATATAACATTATAAACAGTATTGTATAAAAATAGATATGCAAGTATATTTTAAATTGATCGTTTTTTAAATGATTATAATTTTTCGAGCAAACAGAGAGCACTAGTTGTTGTTGTTGTTTTGATAAGGGGGATAGTATGTGCTATTCTAACACGTAAGCCTTGCGGACCATTGTGCACCCACTTTCAATACTTTTTATTAATTTATAAGTAATATTATTTATTTTGTTAATGTATATTATATATTTATATATTTTAAATTGTATTTGGTCACCATGGTGATTTGTAAAGATAAATTTTTCCAATAATATTTTTTTGTTAAGATAAATAGATTTGTAAAGAAATTTTTCCAATAATATTTTTTTTTTCAATAAAAAAAATTCACGACCCCGTAAGGGAATCGAATCCGTACCATGTCGGTTAATAAGCCAAATGCTTACCACTTAAACCACCGAGGCCCCAAGTGCCCTATAAGTCGTATTATTTCACAAAACTTCAACATTATATTATTGTACGAAATTGGTTTTAAAATTTATATAGTGATCCATCTATTTTGTCCAAGGAATTTTGTTTTTGAATTAAGGGGTGGGGATTGTCCCCATCATGTTTTCCTTGGAAGATATGACATAGAATAATTAAAGAAGCTCAGGCCAAGCAAAAAATTTGGAATTCCGGAGGGAACGAGGACCAATTGTGACAAATTTTTTAAAATGAAAGGGTTTAAATATGAAAGTCTATACAAGAACCGTTACGCAGTTGTAGCCCTCCAAATTTCTATGAAAACTCATTGTTTAAATTGATAAAACAAATGTTCTATAAGGCGTATTTCGATCTGGAAACTTTAAACGGCAAATGCTATAATAGACTTTTTAAATAAATTAGAAATATATAGCGTCACCCTAAGGCATTGTAATATACCGTTATGCAAATGCTTAAATTTTTAACCGTCAATATTGTCCAAATGGTTTGAGTGAGAAACTTGACCTAAAATTGCGTAGCTTAAAGCAATAAAGACTCATTTTTGGACCTTTCATTTTCAAAATTATTTACAAATGGCTCTTTTTCCTTCCTGTATTCTAAATTTTGCTGTTTTAAAATAATTACTTATTGTTATTAGTAATTACCTAAAGTGTGAAAATTCCTGCTTATGTATAAAGATTTCTTAAAAATGAAGAATTATGGCCTTCCTTTTGACATAAAATTCTAAGAAATATTTAAATGAGTTTATTTTTGAATATACTCTTTTTCTATGGTCTGTTGTCGAAAATTGGCCTCACAAAACTCATTCAAACAAGAGGAAGCAGAAATAGTTGCAACCTAAATAGTCACATTCATCGGCGACTTAAGTAAAAAAATATATAACCCATTTGAACTCGTATCATAGTTATGAGAACTTAAATGCCCTCCAAAGATGGGGGTTTATCACACGGTTAACAATCCTTTTCAGTAAAAAACATTGTTACGAAACCTTAACCAAATTGAATATACACTTTTAGCCAAAACTTAGTATCGAACATTGTTAAATTTTGAAAATGCATTTTTTTAAGAACCCTTTCATTTTTCCATTACTTATTTTTCCATCCATTATATGTCCCTTAAAAATGTTTCAAAAACTAATTTAACACTGAATTCTTCTGAATTTTTTTGTACTCTTTTTTTTATCCAACACTGTTAATTTAACATATATATAATTTATTTCACTTTACAAACACATATACTTTTACAACTAAGCAAAATATAAAAAAAAAACTAAAATATAAAATGTTTTGTTTCAAGCCAATTTTTTTTTATTTTCTTTTTTTATACCTTTCATACCTTAAAAACCTGGCTATTACTATTTGGTTTGGTTTGATAGGCTTGGGCATGACTTGATTCTTTTACCTTAGAATATATATACATATTTTTTTAATTTTTCTTTAACTTACATATTATGTTAAGTCATGAGAGCAGAGCAGAGCTGAAGAATTTATATATATATATATATAAATGTAGAAAAGTATATATACATTTCTACATTTTTATGAACAAAACAAATTTAAGAAAAACTTTTTTTTAAAGTAAAGGAAATTATTTTATAAGCAGGTGAATGAACGCAAAAATTTCAAAAATAAATGAAAAAAAAAAAAAAAATAAAGTTAAAAATTTGAAAAATTAAAAAAAATAAAAAAATAATGTATAACAATGAAAAATAATATAAAAAAAAATTGAAACATTCCCATAATACTATACAAAAAAAAAATTACCCTAATTTGATGTTAGATTGTTAATAAAATAAAACTTTTTTTTAGAAGAGAAAATGACTCATCATCATTAAAATGAAATTGAATTAAAAAAAAAAAAAAGATGAAATTTTGGAAAAAAAAAATTTGGGTTCAAACAACACACAATTTGTTTGAAAGAAATACGAATTTTTAAGGTTACTTAACTTATTTACTTATTACTTATAAATTACAATTAGTTTTTTCAAAAAGAAGAAAGAAACTAAAGCATGAAAATAGATAAGTCTGTGGAGACGGGATGACAAAAGACCCAAAGCCAAAAGTCCCCGTGGAAAAAAAAGCCAAAAGTCTTCAGGGGTCTTCTTATAATTCATGATGACTGAGTCAATAGTAGTCCCCTGGGACTTATGGCTTCATAAATTGACTTGATAAATCCCTAAGAAGTCAGTATTGGGAATTTCCCCTTATTCCAAAACACATATTTTGTAACTAATCTAAAGCTCGCTTTCAATTAAAAATTTTGCATACAAGAATTCGCATTAATACTCTGGAAAAAACGACAACATTAATTGAGTATTTAACTATTTGTAATCTGTTGTTAACTTTAGAATTTCTTTGATGTTAGAAGCTTCACTGTTTCGAAAGAATTCCTGCAATAATTCTTATTGACTTTTTATAATTATAAAAAATATATTGACTCTCCCGTTTTGAAACAACTGCACTTTCATTTTTCTTTATCAGATGGAAAATTGCTTATGTTTCTCTGATGCCCAAAGAGGGTAACCTATGATGCCCAAAAGCGAAACTAACAGATACCGGCCTATAACCATTATTTCGGTCATTTCCAAAGTAATCGAAATTCTATTTAATAAAAGGTTAATACCTTAACTGCAGAGATATTTTGCTTGATAGACAATTAATACGGCTCAACAATTCAGAAGCCAAAGAGCAACAGGTGGAAAGCTGAATACCAGTATATTTCGGTGAATTTGAAGTTCTTACTCTTGATATCTCTAAGGCTTATGATAAAATATTGCATTCTGCTCATTTCCTGTTCAACGCTTAATCACATATCTTTGATTAATACAACGTGGGGTTAAGTATAATTTTTTATTCGACTTTAGGAACACTCCTCTTTCTCTTGGGACTCCTGGCTTTTTTTTAAATTATAATTAATTCGGAACTTATGATTTCGCATCATTTAACTACTAAGAGATGGTTCACAGACAAACTGTTTTTGAAGTATTTACATAAGGCGGACTTTTGACTCCGGGAATTTTTTCACCTCACCTCCATAAAAACAGAGAGTGTGTAACACCAAAACAAAAAATAAATTCTTTATCTTAAGATCTAATTTCCAAAAATGAAAAAATTTTGATAAATCTATAAAAAAAAAAAAATTGTTGGTCAAGTAGTTAAGTAAGTCGATCATTTGAAAGATCGTAATGTAGAGATTCTTCTCTTCTTATTACCGTAAAAAGTTTTAATTTCAAACAATTTAGATATTCATTTTTTTTTTTCCAAATCTTAAATTTAAAATCTAAATATTATAAATATAATTTTCCCAAAAATAGTATACAGGAAAATATGAAGATTTTTCCAAAATGATTTCAATAAAATTCGTTTAAAAATTTTAAAGTTTATTTAAAAAAAAAAAACCTATCATTTATCTATAAGATACTTTTGTTTTTTTTTTTTTTTTTCTAAAAAGTTCGTTTTGTTGAACTTTGACAAAGATTAAAAGTTATAAAACGATGATATTGTTTAAAAAGTTGGAAAAAAATATATACATATATAATATATATATATAAAAATATGTTCAATGCATTTTTCTAATTATGGTCACAATCACGCAAATCTAATGAAAAGAAAAAATAGAATCGAGTTACAATTTACAAGCAAAAGGTATAAAATCTTAAAAAAAAAATTGTATGTAGTTGTATTTAAAGAAAGTCACGATTTTTATATAACAAATAAAATACATACAAAAAAAAAAAAAAAAATAGGGAAAAAAAACCATTTTTACAAAATAAACTTTAAATGTCAATCAATAGCAATTATTGATAAAACAAAAAAAAAAAACAAAAAACAAAAATTTTATATAGACTATTGTTAAGTTTTTCTTTATGGGAAAATATCAAATCACACAAAAAAAAAAAAAAAAAAAAAAAGTATCTTATAATTTAGTAGTTAGTTACATATAGTATCTATAGTAGGTTCAGTTGTTTATACAAAATTTTTATCCAATTAATGCATTTTATTCAAAAAATTTGATTGAAGTGAAATTGGGAAACAAAGACTTGTTGTAATGTAAACTACATAAAATGTAAAATATAAATAAATAATTTAATTGAATAATATAACTCACAGATATAGAATACCATATAACCTCAAATACAAAATTATTACAATATAAACAAAAATCGAATTGTATCTATTCAAAATTTAGGACATTTGAACATTTTATAAAGGCGTGATTAGTTCTAATAATATGAATATAGTACTTTCCCCTCTTTGGACATACATACACATATATAGTAAAGCTTATCATTGTGAACAATTAACATTTTTACATTTTTTTTAACTTATAAAAACAAGGCTTGTTAACTATTTTAAAGGTCATGCATAAAATTTATAAATTTATAATTAAGAAATTCTCCTATATGATCATCATAAGACGGATTAAATATATAATAATAAATAAGATTTAATATTTTATATATTTAATAGAATCATTTGCCAATTTGTTTGATATGAATTGTATCAGACAGTTGTATAATATTCATAGATAAATTTACTCTTAACCGTTAGTAACGCTTAATTATAAATGTTTTCAACCCTGTAATTGACATACGAGCTTCTGAAGTTAAAGCATTTCTTATGCCAAGTTATAGGCATAAGAAGTGTTTTTCATAAAGTTCTATCTCTACTTAAAAAACAAGTTTGTAAATTATTACTGTCTGTTTCGATTATACACCTACAAAGGGTAGGCCTAAAGTCACCAAGGGATTTAAAGATTTACAAAAATTTTCGTTTATAGAATTTTTTAGTTTTTTTTTCCTAGATTTTATTAATCGAAGCTTGTTACTCCAACATGCAAAATTACACCAATGAGCAACGAACCAAAGTATACTTTCACCATGGCCATTCAATTTTACTGACTTTGTTTTTTTTTTCAAAATTACAGAAAAATTTAATTATGAGTAATGAAGCATAATTCCATCTTAATAAATGTGAATAAACAAAGTAGACCCCAGAGTTGTTTACCAGCGACAATTACACTCAATTGTACAACATGATATGAAATGGTATCACAAAGGATTATAAGGCCCTATACTTCTTTAGAAATAAAGTTGATAATGCTGTGACATGTAAATGGGGAAAAGAATCGTACTATAAATAATAATTTCATACGCTACAGAGCTTCCAACAATTGGTTCCAACAGTATGGAGCAACAGCACATACGAACCGTTCCACAATTACTCTTCTAAATGAAATTTCTTAAAATCAAATTATGGTAAGAAATTAAGGATTCAATTTTAACTGCTCCAGGTTTTTTCCTAGAGCAGCTAAAATACAATATTAAAACTGTGAATAAGGTAATAGAGCCCGATACTTTGCGTGCTGTTACGCAAAACGCCCATTTAAGAGCGCAATTTTGCATTGAGGGAAATGGTGGACATTCATCTGACATTATTTATCATAATTAGAATTTAAATCATGCAAAGTTAGAAAACTATAAAAAAAGCTTTATTAAATTTTTAAATCCCATGGTGACTTTTGACCCATCCTGTACTATAATACAAATCCTTAGTCTATTATAAACCTTGGAATGTGACTAGTTTATAGAAATTGTAGAGGAAAATATATTTCGTTCAAAGGTACATTAGGTATATAAATTTATAAAAAACACCAAGGCTTGTCAACTATTTAAAGGTCATGCATAAAATTTGTAAATGTATATTAAGAAAATCTCCAATATGATCATAAGGTGGATTAAGTCATAATTATTATATTTAAGATATAATAAAAATTAAGTTTAACGATTAATTCTTAAATTAACTTAACACTGATTAATTTATTAAGCTTGTGAAGTCTTAAGAAATATAAAAATTATACAAATTTAATAAAGATATTTAATAAATGCAGGAGATTATCAAAGCTGGTCAAAGTAAACTAATAAATCCGTATATCAATTTTACTCTAAAAACATAAACACTAATTAAATTTATAACTAATCGAAGAGTAGTTCGTTCTTACAATTTGGTAGCTAATTATCTAATATGCAATCAGCATAATAAGTTATTCATTTTATTTAAAAAAATATTCAAATTAAAATCTATAACAGTTATATACTAGTAAGATTTACTATTAAAATAAAAATATTTTCATGTGAATGAATTTATTAAATAAAGG
This sequence comes from Dolichopus griseipennis, assembly GCA_963082915.1. Lineage (NCBI taxonomy): Eukaryota > Metazoa > Arthropoda > Insecta > Diptera > Dolichopodidae > Dolichopus > Dolichopus griseipennis. Next base: position 15,080,511 of record OY720444.1, on the reverse strand, counting down.
AAATACATGAAAATAAATGTGGTTTGATTAGTTACCCATAGAAATCAGAAATCGGGTGAATAAGGAAAGCTGTTATGCTTAAAATGTGTTTTAAATAAACAAAAAAATACGTCAAATTAATTCTACACTTACCTAACTAATTAAATTCATATGGGAGTTTCTTTTACAGTCTAAAAATTAATACATTTCTGTTTAATTAATAAACTTAACTATAATTTATTAAATAAATAACGTAAGATTGGTTAATTTAATTTAACTTATTTTCAAAATTTATAAATATATGATAAAAGATTTAAAGAAATTTAAAATTTAAGACAAACATTTTAATAGATGTTTCTGTTAAAAATTTAGTAACATACTAAAGTACGTCTTGTACCTTCTTTGTCCTACTATTATCAATTAGCTAAGTCCTCCATAAAATAAATTTAAAACTCCTTGATACCATATTGGAGATTTTCTTAAATCATTATTTGAACCACCTAATTATTTTTAACATGTACTTGATAGAAATTGATAGAACCATTCATTAGTTACATACTAAACTTAATTTTGCAGATTTAATTTACTTTTAATATTTAATTTTCAGAAAGTCTTTTGGAAGAGAAGAAAAGATTGTCATATCGAATCTAAAAGATTTATAAGTGGAAAGTAAGTGGAAAAATTAAATCAAATCTCATTTTATCAATGGGTGTTCTAATTACAAAAAGAAATAAGAACGGCAAATTAATATTGTAACTGCCACAGATCAATCATTTACATATACTCGTATAAATTAAACTTAAGAATTTCGAATTGTAACGCATAGTTTCGTTATTTAAATCAAATTCTTTTAATAACTTTCTGTCAAAATCGAAAATAAGAATTAAGCTTGACGAATATGTATATATGCATGTAATCAAAAGATATTTTAAAATAAAATTCCATTAAAAAAAAAAAAAGAATTAAGATGTCTAGTAAGAATAACCCCAAAAAAAAAAAATACCTTACATACCTTACAAAACTTTTAAGAATTAAAAAATTTTTATGTACGATCGTCTTTAAATACAATAGGATTAATCAAATATTTGAATTTGAATATATGTATTTAAAAACACAAGATATATATATATATATATATATTATATATATATATATGTATATAAACAATATATACAGGATGATTCTCTTTCAGTCTTCAATAAATGATTAAAGTTTTTGAACGAATGATATTTGAAATATAGAGAGAGTTTTTTACACCTTTATTCAACCACACTAAGATTTAAGAATCCAGTTCCTTTATTCATTCGGTTTAGTTGGAAGGGGAGCAGAAATTAGCAAAAAGAGGAATAGAATGGTAAAAGATCAGTTTGGATGTGAATATAAAAGGATTCGTTTTGAATTTTTGTGAATTATAGAATAGAACATATTGAGAGACGAAGGGAACACATTAGAAAGAAGCATATGTCTTTACAACCAAATTTTTTTTTTTTTTTTTTTTTTTTTGTCCTTATTACTCCTCTTGGGAGCATAGGATATCTATACTAGGCATCTCCATCTGCTTTTTTCTTATCGAGGCTCTGCCTTGTGTTTCGAATCGTTTTTTCCTTTTTCAATTAAGTAAATGATTGGTCTACTGTAATCTATCTACAAGATGTCGCTTCTTAATTTCTTCCCTAGTGTCATCTATCGGTCAAGTAGAGAAACCGTGTCATGTTGTTAGGTACGTACTGCCATTGTAATTGCATATGACAGTTGCAATTACATTGTCGTTCAATTACATATAGGTTATTGTTTATTCAGTATTAATTATTAGATTATAGAGTATAGCTGGAAACACGATTATAGGTATATTTTTATATTATTTGTTACTAATTATTTATTATTATATTTTTAGGTATAGAATTATTATATTATAATTTATTATATATTAATTTATTATAATTATTAATTTTACTGGATATGGTATCTCCCACCAGGATTCGAACCCGGGACTGCCACAGTGTTTAGATTGCAAGGTTGCGCTCTAACCACCTAGGCTACGGAGGAGATTACAACCAAATGGGTTTTGTTAATTAGTTTTGAATAAGATTAAAATTTCCAAAGTATAAAAGGGTCGGGTACAAAATCTCGCGTTTCAAAATATCGGTTTTCAAAATCCCAGTTTCAAAATCTCGAATTTTAAAATCTCGTTTTAGAAAATCTTGTTTTTAGAAAATCCCTTTGCTTATATTCTGGAAAAAGCTGATATATCTAGTTTTGTATCCAACTCAAAAATTCTTAAAAACCAGATTTTTCAATTAAAAAAGAGATTTCTTAAAAAGCGAGATTTCCAGAAAAAAAACGAGATTTTCTTAAACGAAATTTTCTAAAAACGAAATTTAAAAAAAAAAAATTTACTAAACCAAGATTATGAAACGCTCCCTATTTCCTACATATATAAAGTATTTCAACTACAAAACTATAAAAAGCGCAAGATTTTGCAACACGAGATTTTGAAACGCAAGATTTTGATACGCTCCAATTATAGAAATTATTACTTCCATAGTGTCTGTGAAGATTAAGCTACATGTATAACAAATTAAAAATAAATTGGCAATTACCTTGCAGATTAGCTTACAGAATTTTTTAAATTGGGGTTTAGTTTCGCAGTTTTTAGGGTATAAAACAAATTAAAAATTCAAAAACTAACTAAACTCCATTACTTTAACAGAGGGGAAATAGAATCTCCTACCAAATACACCCTCTTAAAATAATATTTAGAATCAAAAGAGAATCAGCATGTATACCTTTACATATATCATATTAAAATTTCTTAAACCTACAATAGCAGCACATCTAATAACCCAAATCTAATTTCAAAAAATAAATTCCCAAAATTCTAATAAAATAATTCAAATTTCCAAAAAAAAAAAAATAACATCTACAATTTGTTAAGCGCCATAGGTGGGGAGGAAATAACTTCCTTTGCTTTATTTATACACAAAATAAAAAAATCTCTTAATGGTCATAATTAGAATAATTTTTTTATATAAAAAAAAAAACAAAACAAATTTCAAAAACCACTTTTGGAGGCTTGTCAACTGGTTCAGATCATCTTCTTTGAAACAATTCAATATTCCTTCTATGGTATCATCTCTTTATATCTTTTAGTTCCTCTTACAATTTTTAAAATTAAATTAAAACTGATATTTAAAAAAAGTCTTGATTTAATAAAAATATATTGTATGAATATTAAAAAAAAAATTTTCCTAAAAGATTTTCCATTCAATTAAAAACACAACAATGGAAAATCTCTCCAAAAAAAATACAATTTTCTAGTTTAAAAAAACTTAAAAAAAATTAAACTATATATATATGTGTATTGTTTTAAAATTCAAAAACAATGAAAAAGAATTAATAGTAGTAACATAGTAATGAGGAACACAGGGGGGAGGGAGTTACGGGGTAATGTCGAAAGGCGAAAGGCGGAAACTTTAATAGAAGATGGAGAATTAGAAATAAAAAGAAATTTTACTAAAAAAAAAAAAAAAAACCTTCCTAATTATACATAAATATTCTATAAAAAAAAATCATTATCATCATCATTGTATAATCACAATTACAAATATTCAACTATTATCATCATCATCATCATCATCAACATCATCATCATTCAATCCCAAAAAAACAAAAAACCATTCAAACTTCAAACAATATTAATCCGACATTAATTCTATTTATTACAAAGAAATTATATATTAAATAATATATTATAAGTATAAGATTTTTTTTAAGATGAAAAAAATTTATATATATATATATATATATATATATATATATAAAATACAATATATATATACAAATTACATATGTACATATATAATAAAATAGAATAGAAAATAAAAAAAAACTAATAATAAAGGCAAGAGTAAAGTTTAAAGAAATCGTTATAATACATCATCATTTTATATATTGGTACCTATATTATTATTTGCTATCTTTTTCTATCCTTTTATTATTTTAAAAAAAAATTTTTGTTGTTTTTTTTTCTTCTTCTTTCTTTCCTTTCTTGTTCAATACTTTTTTTGTTGTTGTTGTTATTGTTGTTGTTTTTTTTATGTTAACCTTTTGGAAATGAATTTAAATCTCACCTGCTTTATAGATGAATATGTATATGTATGTATGTATGTACATTATTTATACACACACACATTGACATTAATAAAGGTAAGATGTATATAATTTTTATATAAAATTAAATATATACATACAAATTTACATACATATGATCATAAGAAAATATTCAAGATCAGTTTTATATAATATGTAACTCTACAAGTACACTACGGTACCACCACAGTACTACAGTACTATAGGATACTTCAATACATACTTACATACAAATATATATATATATATATATATATTTGTAAAATATTTTTACATCTTATCTTGCGCGCCAGTATTTTATATATAATTCATATATAATTTAATGTTATAAAAAATGTTTCTTGTAAAATTGTATCTTAAGTTTAAACTTAAGTTTTTTTTTTTGCAGAATATGTATCTTATAGATACACATTTACATATATATACTAAGAGGAAGCTCTGCTTTTTTGTTGTTGTTGGTGTTGTTTTTTTTAGCTGTGAGTTTAAAGAGTTAAGAAGAGTCTTTTTTGATCATCTCTCGAAGGGAATCGAAACCAAACCAAAGACTAACAACAAAAACAAAAACAACAACAAAATAAAACGAAGCCAAGAATAAAATAAAAAAAAAAAAAACTTAAATATACAATATAAATCTGAAAAGTCAGTTTTTTTTATTTTATTTAAAAAAAAAAGTTTTATTCAGTTTTTTTTTTTTTTTGAACTAAGACCATCATCATTATAAGTTTTTTTTTTTGATTTTTTTTTTATTTTTTTTTTTTATGTTGTATTTTCCTAAAAACATTTCTTGTTTTTTAACTACCGATATATCGTCATCATTATTTTATATAATATATATATATATATTATATTGTGTTTTATAGTATCAGGTTACCAGATTTCGTGATATTTAGAAGGAAGCAAAAATGGAAAATAGAATTGAAATATATGAGTACAGTTTTTGTTTTATTATTAATTTAATAATAAATACTATTAAAGTTGGGTAATGGGGGTCTTAAAGTTGGATACGGAGATTAAGGAGACTATCTTTTTCGTGCAAATAAAACTGTGGGTGTAAAAGAAGGAATACGATGAAGTATCCTATAATAATTAGGAGCACCCGGTTGGGTTTAAAATCAGTTGAGATTTTCCCAAATTCACAATTAATTCAAATCGGCATTTTAGGAATCGAAATATTGTACAATTTGACATTTTAGGAGTCGATATTTCGAAAATCGACAAAAATACCACTCGTGCCATAAATTTTACTAATAAATTATTTGTTTAAAATCTGTTATACAAAGTCTTTCTTTTTTTAAGTCTATTTTTTTCAATTGGCACTATTGGCCAAATATCTTTTTGCGAAATGTCATTTGTCCAACTGTCATAGATCCTAAAAGATTTTCTTGAAAACCGTTTTTATCAAATGGCATTAGGCATAATATCTTTTTGCGATATGGCAATATATCAACTATCATAGAACCTTAAAATTTAATACTATAGTTCTAAAAGATTTTCTTTCCAAAGACTTTTGACTTTGAATGTTGTAAATTGATAAGTGAATAAAATTTATCAAAATTATTTTATTTCGAACTAATAAATTCTAATATCTTTTGACGAAATGACATTTGGCCAACTGTCATAGATCCTTAAAAATTAATACTATAGTTCTAAAAGATTTTCTTTTCTCTTTTTGTTTGAAAATCGTTTTCATCAAATTGCGTTAGGCATAATGACTTTTGGTAGTATGACATTAGGCCAATTGCCATAGAACTCTAAAAATTAATACAACTTCTAAGAGATTTTCTTTCCTCAGACCTTTGACTTTGAATGTTGTAAATTAATAAATTAAAATTTTTTCGAAATTATCTTATTTCCAACTAGTAAATTTTCTATATTACTTAATAAATATATTTAACTCCCCCACTAATTTATGTAATTTAGATGACTCATATTTACCTGGTGTATGTTTGTATGATAATATTAATGAAAAAAAAAATTATTTAATTTATAGCAGGAAATTTGTTAAAACTTTGTTGCAAATAATTTAAATGCTTAATTTGCAAATCTTGGTATTATAATTAAGGGTAATAAATTTCTTAAAATGGTGTCTAATTGAGAATAAATTTAAAATTTATTTTAATAAAATAAAATTTATTAAAACACTAGATTAAATGTCGATCATTCATTTCCAATGAATGGACCAATCCTATAACGGGGCATTTAAAAAGCATTATATTAGAAAATTTCAAAAGTTTTTTAATACTAAGTATTTTGATTAATCTGGTAGCCCAGTAACCAACTAAATATCAATGGTACTAACTTATAGAAAAGCTGATATTTTTATTTTTGAGTAGTTTTGTAAAAAAAATGATTTGAGAAATAGCTCCAGATTCTATAAGTTTTTTTTCGATATATTAATGTTCAGAAAATTTTTAATTTTAATATAAAGACCCTTTCGATTAATTAGCCAAGAAGTATGCTATTAATTTTTAAAGTAATCTCGGTATAGTAGTAAACTAATTTTTTAAGGGGGTTAGGTAAAGCAGTGGTTAAATACCTGCCGGATCAATCGCGAGAGTGTTGATTCAATTTTCATACCGAGTTTTATTACAATTCCCCCCTCCTTACGATCAAATATAATAATTAGTATGTAATTGAATAAATATAATAAATATTTATAGTATTGCGGTATCTAGTATCTGTATCTATAATACTATACAATCTTATAATAGGTTTTTGTAAACGATGGTTTTAAAACATTGCATTATCATTTATTAAATAAATAAATAAAATAATAAATAATTTTCTAGACCCACAATTTTAAAATAAATATTATAAAGTAGAGTGAGAAGATCTATTTGAAAACACAGTTGTCTGTGGTAATCAAATACTAAAATTGTATTTTTATAAAATCAATCAAAATAATTAAAATTTCACCAATTTTCACCACACCAAATTTCAACTACTATTTCTTTTAAAGTTACTCAAAACATAAATATGATTTTCAATTAATAATAATATCAGATTTTTAGATATCAATTATAGCACCTTATTATAGGTTTTAAATTCTTTAATGATTTATCTAATGGTTCCGATCAGATTTTATAAATTTATTGATATAAATTTGTGTGTATGGATCACTCCAATAATAAATTTCGATCTAATGTTTCGCCTTCATTTATAATGAAATATTTTTGGGCTTTTAATGTTTGTACTAAAAACATTTTATTCCTTCAAATGCAATCTTTTAATTTTTAAATCATTCAGATTTCAAAATTTAATGTAACATATTTTTAATTTACTACCAAAGATTTATAGAGTTCAGTCCATATTAAACGTTTAGTCCGACTATAGAAGGGTTTTGTAGTTGAGATAAATTCATCTAATGATATGGACATTTAATGGTAAGTTCATCTAAAGACATCTTTGGCAAATATACTTGAACTATGTATATTTAACAAGTACCCAAAAAAAAAGTACATCTGGTTACCCAAAAAAAATTATAAAAAAAAAAAATCAAACTACTAATAATACATAAATTTCTATTCTATATAAAACTCCTATGAACATTCTATTTTGATAATGATAAACTATAAGATTTTTTTTTTAATTCTGTTTCAACTAAAAAAAAAAAAAAACTTTTTTCTTAGATTTCTTCTTTTACTGCTTTTTTTTTCTACCATTGATTTATTTTTTTACCCTTTTTGCCATAACGAAAAACCAAAACGAATAACCAACAACAACAACAATCACAACAACAGCAACAAATTACAAAAATAAAACGAGTACGATTACTTCCACGTTTTAAGTCATACCTGTTGTTATCTTTTCCGTTTCTTTCTTTAAATTTACCTGTACCTGATTTTTTTTTTTTTTCTTTTAATTTTTGTTTTTATTTTTTTTTCAAACTTTTTTTTTTTTTTTGCTGATCGTCATCATTTGCAGCATAATGATTTTTCTTTTATTAGAATTAGAGTTTGGTGTGTTGTGTAATATAAGAAGAAATTCTTTTTTTTCAAAATTCTTGTTTTGTTTTTTTTTTTTTTTGCCGAGGACTGAATTCTGAAGACTTGGGACTTGAGAGTAAAGGCAAAAATATATGTATTAATAGTTTCAGAAAACTATATTTATGTATGTTTGTATGTGATATTCATGCTGTTTAAGAATTAGCAAAAGAAACAGAAAATTTTTCAGATCAGAAAAACTCAAAACAGAGTTTTGCTTCATATTGGAATCTTTTGTATATATACGAAATACAGATATAGGATTAAATTCAAATAGAATTGGAATCGGGAGAAGAGGAAGATAGTTTTTAATATAAGACGTGCTCTTGGAGGAATGAAAAAGAAAACCAAAAATAAAAAACTGAACTTAAACTAAACTGAAACCAAACTGAAGAAAAAGAAAGAACATGTTACTTTTTTTTAAAAAAGTATAGGAAAAGAAGAAAAATGGTTGAATTTGAATCTTTGTTACTTGTTTTTTGTTTTAGTTAGATGGTTGGTTTGTGGTTCAATAGAAAGAGTAGGAGGATGACAAAAACAAAAGCAAAAAAAAAAAAGAAGTATAACAATCTACCAAAAAAAAAAAGAAATAAGGAAGAGAAACGAAGGAAGTTAATAGTTGATTACAAAAACAACCAATTTCCAAATCTAAAAACTAACTAACAAAAAACTACAAAGCATATAAAATGAATAGAAGATTCTCTAGAATTATAGTTAGGTTTAAAGTATTTTTTTTTTATTATTATTGTTTCTAGATTATATTTTTTAGCTGTTCAGAAATCTGTAAATGATTAATTTTTAAAAAAAACTTTTTTCTTTTTGGATTTAATAGTTTTCTAATGCTTTTTTTTTCTTTATTTTGGTTGGTTTCATTAAAGTGGGTTCAAAAATAGTTTTTTTTGAAGTCGAAAAATAATTAGTTTTGAACATGAGACGAGATTTTAAGTAAAATTGCCTAAAAAAAAAAGAAATTATAAGCATATAATGAAAGCATTAAAATCAAAACCTAAAAAATGAAAATAAAAAAACTCTATTTCAGTTCATCGAACTTTATCTTAAGAGTAAAATATATAGACGCGCTATTTTATATTTTATTGTATTAGATGCTTATTTAATTTTTTTTTGCTTATGCTTATTCTTCTTTCTCTTTTCTTTTTCAAATTCAAAAGACAATTTCTTCAACAAAAAAGTAGTTAGTAGTTTTGCTAGATAGATGTACATATATTACATATATTATATTTTTATTAAATGGGAAATTTAAAATATAAAAAGTTTTACGAGATACATCATATATGTTGAATAGTTTATTGCTTTGCAAATGCTAAAAACTAACTTTTATATCCATATATATTTTAAATGCAATTGTTATAAAGTAGTTATATATATATATAGGGAAAATGAAATAAGAAAATGAAAAAAATTATTCACGAATATTATTTTATTTTTTTTTTTTAATGGAAGATAAAGATTTTCTATTTCTAATACAGAAAAATAAAAAAAAAACAAAGGTGATGATAGATGATAAACCAAAATAAATTTATAAATTTAATATAGAAACAAAGAAATTGGAAAACTAGTTTCGGTCAAATGTCAGAAATTTTATATACTATATATGTATATATTTTAATATACAAATGAGTTAGTAGTATATTTACTAAGGTATAACTTAAATATCACTTTGGGAGTCTATTGTTTGAATATAAACTTGTTATCTAATATTATTATGTTTTCCTTGCTGAGATCTAATACTTTGAATGCTTAATGAGACAAGTGTATGACTTGAAATTTCTGCATATCGAATCAAGTACAAAAAAGGGCACAGCATCACGCCTACTTCAAAATATCGATCCTTTAATTGTAATGGAGAAGTACTGTTTCTTTTTTTTGAAGCAAAACTAAAATATGCAAAAGATAAAATTCAGTATAATGGAAAGAGCTAAAAAAATAAAATAGAATATTTACAAAACCATATATATATATAGACTAATTTGAAACTATTTAAGATTTATTAAACGAATCGGAACATACTGTCTGTTCACAAGACTTTGATATTTCAATTGAGCATCAATTAGTTTTCTTAATACCAAAATAAAACAATTGCTATATTAACAACATATACAGTTTTTAAGTATTATTTCCTCTTGCCTTTATGGAATAACAGCAAATGGCATCATCAATATAGCATATAGGATTAAAGCTAATTATATTGAGGAACTAATCATAAGAATTAGTTATAGAAATTTAATACAAGTAAAGTTTCCTAATTTTCTAACAAAATGTAATTCGCAACAGTTTTTTAAATTGAAATCTCACAGCTGCAATGTTGATTTCAGTAATACAACTCTTATACAATAAAATAACTCTTATACAAAACTAATAAATGTTTATTCGAAAATTTTATATGTTTTGGTATATAAAATAAATTTGGATTAAACAGATTGCAAAATGATTTATAAAATTAAATAATGGTTTGATGACTTCCTAAATTAAGTTTTTAATTTTGTAATTTCAATAAAAAATTAAATATTAACAGTCATATATTTTGTTAAAGTTAAATAATACAATATACAAAAGTATTTGTTTCAAATGAGTACAGTTTTTCGTTGAGAGAACTTTATTTACATAATATGTTTTTTATAACCAGCTATAATAGTTTGATGCAATCAAAGTGCTGGTAATTTATTTTAATATAAAAAAATAAATACTAATGAAAAAAAAAACTATGATAATATATTTTAATCTTATATTTTAATATTAAATTTTAGTCTCGAGTGAAAAAAATCCTCAATTATACTGAAGCATTTTCCATTAACTCATTAGCATTAGCATTAGCATTTTCATTTTTCAGAGGAAACTTCGAATTCTCTAAATTAAATTTTAATTTTTCTCGTAATTATTTTTTATGTAAATAAACTTTAATTTTATAGTTATATCTGGTTGCATTATAAAATTTAAATTAATCGAATTTCCGGCAAAATGGAATATTGCAAGGGAAGACTTTTAAATGAGAATATGAAATAAGTAACTTTACTAGTAAAAAAAAAATCCAAATTTAATTTAGCTAACAATAGATTCTGAAATGTATATAAACACAATATACATAGGTAGTTAAAAAGAATTGAAATAAAAAACTCTGTTTGCAAAAGAACAGTTTAGGATTTTTTAATGCTAAATCTTATAAAAGCCAAGATTATTAAAAGATTCAACATTCACAAAACTATTCTAAGTAATATAAATTTAATGCCACAATTTTATAACATTTGATTTCTTTAGATGCGCGCTTAAAAAATTGATCTTTTAGCCAAACTGAAAACTGTTTTGCATTTGATTAATGTATTTTAAGATAATAAACGATTATTTAAAAAAGCACCAAAATATTATCAGACATTATTTATACAAAAAACCATTATTGGAACTTTAATGTCTGTTTTTTTTTTTTTTTTGCAGTACAATAAAATCATGTGATCAATAACATTTTCTTTTCAAAATCAAATTTATTGAATTATTTTACATTAAAAAAAAAAAAACTTAATATAAAAATAAAAGAAGACTTTCTTTTTATATTATCTGGCGCCTAAATATGAGACTATAATGGTTAGAATTTAATATTCTTTCTTTTGTCTGTACACTGTACTCTATATATACATTTAATTTGATATTAAAAATGATCATAATAAAATCTAATTCATAATAAAAGATTCTTGTATATAAAATTTATCTTGTATGTAAAAAAAAAACTAAATTACAAGAAAAAAAAATACAAAATAAATGAAAAACTTATGTACTTACTTTTTCTTAAGAACGATGATCTTTGTTGAGATACATTAAAATTAATTTCATTATCTTTTTTTAAAGATGTTTGTGCCTTAAAAAAAAGAAATTTTTTTTTAAATTAATTAATATATAAATTCAATATTATAAATATTTTTTTAAAAAATATTAGTTAAACTTACCAAAGATAAACTTTTTAAATTTTTATTTGATTCTTTTCTAATACTATTTGATTTATTAAATGTTTGCGACGAAAGAATCAATGAATTTCGATTCGTATCATTGGTATCACTATTTATGCATTCAGTGTTCTCTTTATTTGAGATTTCCACTTTTTTATTTATATCACCACTTAGATTTTGTTGTAATTGCAATTCAGTATTTATTATTTGACTAGAATTTATTTTACCTATTTTTTGTTATTTATTTATTTAAATGTTTTTATTTCAAATGAAAAATAACGAATTAATTTTATATTTTACGTTTTTTTTTTTTTTTATATTTTTAAATATATTTTAACATATTTTTATTTTTTTTTTTTATTTTTTTAGACAGGAAAAAATTTGGAAAAAAAAATAAATAGAAAAAAAAATTTATTAATATATTGAATATAATATAATATTTAATATTAAAAATAGTATTAAATACTTATAATAATAACAATATTTTGATTAAATTTAGATTTACTAATTGTTAAGACGTACAATTTCAGTTATTTCTCTGTTTCCGAAATCCAATATTGGAAAAACTCCCAAAAAACAGTCGATTTAAATCAATATTCAAATTAATAATCAAAATTTTTATATAAAAATTCCAAAAAAAGTTTATCAAAATTCAAATGAACAAAGAGAATTATATTTAGTTTTATAATCATTTAGAATTGTGGACAATTTTATATCTGGGCCCTGTTGCACAAATCACTTATCATTAGAAAAATTATAATTAGATTTATAATTTGCAGTGAATTCATTTTACTAATCAAAACTTCTTTTAATTATTATCAAGTAAGATGTTAGTGTAACATTTATTGATTAGTTATAAGAAAATTGGTTATTGCAATCGAGCTCTCGTCTTTTATACGAGAATTATAAGTAATTAGTTAAAATTCGTTTTATTCTAATATTGAATTAATCAAATGTATTTGTAGTGCTAGGAGGCACTGTATAATAATAAAAAATTAAATACATTTGGAGAAAATTATCCATTAAAATAAACATAAAATATCCATTTGGATTAACTTTTATAATTTGATTAATTATTATAAAGTTTAATTACTTTAAATTTAATTAATTATTTTTACTCCAGAGCTCCAAAGGGTTTTAATATCGATTTATAATCGAAATTGTATAATTAATTTTCATTATATCCATGATATTATTTATAATAAGTGAATAGATTTAAGTTATAAATAAGATAATATTAAGTTAATATAAATGAATTTAACTTGAAGATGAAAGGAATGAAAAAATTAAATTAACATACATATATATATATATGTATATATATAGATAATTGAAAATTAAAATACAAAAAAAAATTAACTTCTTACCCATTAAAGAAATTGAATTTCTTCTCCATGCATATAAACTTCGTCTCCATTTTCCACCTGATAATCTTAATTGAATTTTATCATCATTATTTATTATTGTTGATTGATTCAATAATAATAATTGTGAATTATTATTATTTTGTATCTCTTCTAAATCTTCATATAATGTATCATATATTAAATTAAATTTATTATTGACAGAATTTTCTGCAGATTTTTTACGTATTGTATCTTTTAATGTAATATTTTTAGATTTTATATTCAATGATGATGAATTACGTTGATATGATTTCCTTTGGTTAATTGAATCTCTTATAGTTATATTATTTGATATATTAATTAAAGGACCACTAGTAGCATTAAAATCATCAATATTACCAATACCAATACTACTATTACTACTATTATGACGTGATAATGATGATTGTTTTATGGATTTTATATGTGTTGTCTGTTGTAATAATGATTTTTTTATATGATGATCATTAATATTTTTAATAAATTCATCACGATCAAAAGATATTTCCATAACTGAATTATCTGTTGCTGTTGAATTATGAGAATCAACAATTGTAATTGTTTTAGAATCGTTGTTTAGTACAGATTTATTCAATTGAATTTCAGATATTGTATGATTATATGAGTTATCTGGATTTATAAAATCTTTTGAATTTATTTTAGTTTTTAAAAGTGGTATTTTACATTTTCTTATTGGTAATTTTTTACGGTGATTTTTTACAGATAACCGTTCCTGCTGTTCAGATACTTTTAAAGTATTATTTTCCAAGTGTTTGCAATGAATCGAATCTTTTGTCGGTTTATAAATTAAATTATTTTTAATATTTTTATTTTTCTTAATAGGTACTTTACAATTTTTTAGTTTTGTAACTTTGTTCGGTTTATTTAAGGAATTGTTTACAGTTTCTGTTAAATCAGTATATGGTGGATTTTCAGGTATACTTTCTTTTAGTTGTTGTCCTATAACTATGGGTAATTTTGATCTAGCTAATTTTCTACGAATTTCAATACTTTTTTGACGAGCATTACGATAATTCGAAACTTCAGGAGATAAATGTATTGTGCTTATATTAAGTTTTGTTGAATCTTTAATTTGAGTTTTATTTAAGATATTTGATTTTAATGGATTTGTATCTAAAATATTTTCTTTATCTTTTATTACAGAGTGTTCGAGATCTACAATTGAAGAATTTTGAGAATCGTTTGAAGAATTAAGTACTTTTGATATTTTAATTTGTTTAGATTGATCATTATCTGATGATAATTTTTGTTTAGAGTTACGCCTTGTTGTCACATTGGATTTTCTTTGAACTAAAGCAGAGTCATTTGAAATATTATTTGTTAACTCAGGATCAATTTGGATTATTTTTGACGATTGATCATTTTCTGGTGATAATTTTTGTTTAGAGTTGCGTCTTGTTGTTACATTGGATATTCTTTGAACTAAAGCAGAGTCATTTGAAATCTTATTTGTTAAATCGGGATCAATATGCATTATTTTTGAAGAATTTTGAGAGTTGAGAGAAGTATTAAGTACTTTTGATATATTAATTTGATTAGCTTGATCATTTTCTGCTGATAATTTTTGTTTTGAATTACGTCTTGTCGTCACGTTTGATATTCTTTGAACAGAACCAGATACATTTGAATTACTATTTGTTGAGTTGGGATCAATCTGAATTAATTTTGTTTGTGAAGATAATTTTTGTTTTGAATTGCGCCTTGATGTAACATTTGAATTTCTTTGTACGAAACCAGCGTCTTTTGAACTTATGTTTATTGAATTTTGGCCAATTTCATTTAACGGCAATTTTATAAAGCTAATTGATTTTTTTGATTTTAATCGAGATATACGGGGTTTTAATATTCTACTCTTTTCACTAAGAGGTTCTTTTTTGTTTTCTGATCGCATAGGTGATTTTTGTTTTGAATCATATTTTGTAATTCTCTTGGAATCAATTGTTGCCCTGAGGTCAGTGTCACTATCATTTAAATTTATGTTTATTGAGTTAATATCACTTAAATTTGTTGTAGATTTATCAGATATATTTAAAATTTCAGATGGAATTTCTCTTTCCGGTTCTAAATTCATTAAATGTGAAAATGAAGAGTTTTCAAGATTTATTTGGGGGGATTTAGATTCTAAGAGCTTGTTACTTTCGTTGTTTAGTTTATCATTTTCATCTAATAATATTTTCGATTTTTTCTTCGAATTACGTCGTGCAGTTATATATGAATTTCTTTGAATAGTATTGATTTGGTTTGAGTAATTTTCCATCAAATTATGGTCAATTACATTGACACAATCACTAGTAGAATTTTTAGAGTTAATAGTTTCTGCTTCAGGAGTTAAGTGTAAAGATTTTGGAGATTTTAATTGAGGAGAACGATTTTTCGAGATTCTGTTTCTTTTTTCAACAGTTTTTTCATTCTCCATTGAAAGTATTTGTGATTTTTGTTTTAAATTACGTCTCGTCCTAATATTGGATTTTTTTTCAACAATTTTTTTTGCGTTTTTGTCTGATTCAGAACTGGAATTTATACTTTGCGTTATTTGTGTTATACTTTCATCATTTTGTTTTTCGTTTTTAGAAGAATTATTTATTGTTGTCTGTTTAGAACTGTTATTTTGACTAAAAGATGAAGCATAATCATATTGCACTGAACTAGAACTATTATCTAACTTAGAGGGTATACATTTGTCAGTTTTAGAATTTGTTTTATTACTAAATTCGGACGATGAAACACTATGTATTGTGTCGTTATTTATGTCAATTGAATTTGAAATATGATTTTGTATTTTCTTAGTTTTGTTATTTCGGGCAAACTTTTTATTTGGTGGAGAATCTAATATAATTATACTGCTGTTTTTTCCGGTTTTATATTTTCTCTTACGTCTTCTTAATTGCCTTGTATTATAATTAGATTTCAAATCGGAAAGTTTTTTATTGCTATCACTTGTATCATCTGATTTTGATGTTTCTAAAGTTTCAACTACTTGTTTGGTCAATGGAGCAATAATTTGAACATTTTCAATAATTATTGGTCTATTTCTTTCGTCAGAATCACAGTTTTGGTAATTGGTTCTTTCTGTACCTATATTTTCATTACTACTTATAGCTACTTGAGTTTTACATTGTTCAGATGTAATTTGATTTATAAAACTTTCTGTAATTATATTTTCATTACTAGTTATAGCGACTTGATTGTTGCAATGTTCATATGTATCATTCGAAATATTATTATTATGTTTCGGAGATTCGTTAGAATCAATACTCAAATTTTTTAAACTTGTACTTAATAGTATTAAATTATTTTGTGATTTCTTTTTCAAACGTTTACGTGGTTTTATTAAGCCATCAATTTTTATATTTATACTATCTTTTTTAGTCATAGAAGTTTTCATAGATCGTTTTTTATTTATAATTTCTGCTTGATTTCCGGTACTCAATTTGGCATGAGTTTCCTTAGTTATATCATTTTTAGTTTTTCTACTTGTTAAATTTGGGTTTTTAACACTTTCTGAATTATCATCGGACTTTTTTGAATCTAAACTAGTTTCAGAAGTTTTGAAATTAATATCAAGCAAAGATTTTCTTAATGGAACAAATTTTTGTACTAATGGTAGGTGAGTTTTGTGTTTTTTGGATATTATTTTAAAGTTTTCAGAATTATATTTTCGTAAACTATATTTGGTTCTTGATTTTTTTTCATTAGAAACAGCTATTGTTACATTTTTGGAATTGAAATTTGGTAATGAATCTCTTTTGGTACTAGAGATCTCTTTATTATTTGTTTTATTCAAAGCGTCTAGTGTTGAATTAATTTTAGTTGTGATATTAGAAAAATTTTGTAAAAATTTAAAGGAAGATTGAGTTCTAGTAGTTTCCGTGGAGTTGTTAAGTTGATAATTAAAATTTTGAGAAAAAGATGTTGATTCAATAGAATTTTGAATAAAACTAAAATTTCCGTTAACAATACGATTATTAGAATCCAAACTATTTCTTCTATCATTTTTCACATTTTGCAAAGTGCTTTCCCTTATAAGAATTTTATTATTTCTATTTTTTAAATTTAAATTTGAAGAATCTAAAGTATGTCGTGTGTTAGTTTTTGATAAAGCATTTAATGAATTACTACGAACTAAATTATTAACATTATC
This sequence comes from Dolichopus griseipennis, assembly GCA_963082915.1. NCBI lineage: Eukaryota > Metazoa > Arthropoda > Insecta > Diptera > Dolichopodidae > Dolichopus > Dolichopus griseipennis. The sequence goes on along the minus strand of OY720444.1, from coordinate 15,062,900 downwards.
TTTTATAATAACTGGAAGACTTCTTTTTGCTTCTTTTCCACCACCAATAGCAAGACAATTTTTTAAAAATATTAATTTATTAACGAATTCATTATTTTCAAAAATATTTTTTTGATTATCAAGATTATTATGTACATCTATGTCAACGTCAACGTTTTTAGTAGTATTATCTTTTTGTTCTTCAAATAAATTATTTGTGTCAGGATTTATTAAATCATTAGAAGTGTTTTGGATGCAATTTTCCTCAGTAGTTTTTGTTAAATTTAATTGTTTACTATTATTTAATATTAAATTATCTAAATTTTTATCTATATTATGAAATTTATCACTAATTTCTGGTGTCATTAGTTCTCCATCTTCCAATACTGAATTATATGTATCTTCAATTGTTTGTAAAGTCTGGTTTAATTTTTCGACATCAGATGGTTTTAATTCATCATTCTCATGGGGTGATGGTGGTAATTGTTTGTTACTTTTATTAGCATCAAATTGAGATAAACTTTTTTCTATATTTGATAATGATTCATCAAGAATAGATTGAACTTGTTGATAGCTAAGAGATACATTTTTGGAATTATCTAATGATTGTACACTGTGGTCTTTAGCATATTGAAATATGTTTTGAATATCCTTAAAAAGCTCTGAAAATTCAAAAATGTATTTTATAGTGAAATAATACAGAAATTTAATTTATAACTAATATAAATCGCAACTATTCTAGTAAAAATTACATCTTATTATATAAAAGGTCAACTTCCTAATTTCCATAATTTCTAATTGATTAAATTTACCGAAAAAGTATATTGCGCTTTACTAGGTCAAACCTTTTTGGAGAATAATTGTTTACTACTTTTAAGCAAAAAAAAGTAGCAATAATCTTTAACGTTTGTACTCTTTAATGTGTTGTATGTGTTGGCAAACTTTCACAGACTTAAGGTGAAAAGAATTAATTTCAATTTTACCATTTAAAATTATTTTCTTCCCATTGTAAACATAATCTTATCTAAGAGTTTCATATCAAAAAGAAATTTAATACCCAAAAATGATTTGTAAATGTTGATAAAATCTAAAATAGTACAAAATAACCTTAAGATATAAAAATACTGAAGAATCTATAAAAAAAATTTAAATGTTCTGTAGTAACCTCTGAAATAAAATTTTTTATTGATTTTTATATTAGGAAATAAGAAATACATATAAAATAGTCCAAGAATCTACATTTTTTTTTATATTTTTTATTTAATTATTTCGCTTTACATTAATTAATTTTCTTTCGTCTCTCAATAATTTTTTTTTTAACTTTTTACTTTTATTGTATTGACTCTTGACATTTTTCTACCAAATGTTAAATTTTTAATAACACTAACAAAACTAGGATTTAATTTATACTGGAGCCTTTTCAACTAATTTGAACCAATGACCACATTCACAACGTTTTGGGCTGCCTTTAGATAACCACATCCATTGTACGTATGTTTGATCTTCTTCACATATACAACCAACCAAACGTGCATCAAAAGCTGATGGAATTAAATTTGGACTGTCCTTTGAACCAGCTCCACGTTTGAACACTTTCATATCAAATGGATTATCATTACCAGCTTGTTTGGCTAATAATTCACGTTTTTCAATGCCTGTAGCATGTTCAATTGGGTCGTTCATCATTTTGCAGGTTCTAATAGCAGTGTATGATGTAACATTTTTTCTAGATAATCCAACCAAAACACGGCCACATAAGGATGCCATTTTCTAAGTTTTATATAATATATAAAAATAAAATCAACACTTTTTACTTAAATTAAAATCCTTCTGGGATTTAGAGAAACGAAAAGATCGTAATTTTTTTTTTTTAACTAAGCGATTATAATTTTTGAAGTGAAAAAATTTTGAAGTTTCTTTCCCTTAACACACAAAATCAGCAGCATAGGTACGCATGTATAAGTTTCGGTAAAATGTTTCATAATTTAACGCAAGATGGCGTTTATGTCAACCGATTATTTAAAAATTTACCTCTGACGGATATTTTTAAAATTAAAAAGAACTAATTATCTAATTTATTACTAAGTTTTAAAAATATAAGTTGTTTTAATTTAAAATTTTGTTTTAAAAATGAATTTAAAAACTTACGATTTTTTGATACATTGGCCTTATGCTTAGTACTATCAACATTTGAATTGTCTAAAATTTCGAAATTTTGGCTGACACTGAACAAATTTCTACTAACACCTGGATTGCTTTCATTCTGTACAGGACTCAATGGTACCAAATTTGATTGTTCATTAGATAAGAATTTATTATTACAATTATCATTTATATAATTTTCATTATTTTCTGACCAATTCATACCGAAAAGATCTTTCCAAACTCGTTTCTTTTCACTTGCAGTAAAACTTTTCAATAATGATTTATTAAATACGAGTGGAGATGGTTCATTTCTAATTGGTGATATAGTTGGTAATAAAAACATATCATCCATTTCGGCAGCTGATTTTTTATTTAATTTTTTAGTTTTTCTTTTACCATTTTTAGTAGCAGCATTAACTAAAGGTGTTGATGATATTGTTGATTTTTTTTTTACTTTTTTTGATCCTCTTGTTCTTTTATTCATTAATTTATTAAATGTATCTAAAAATGATTTTCTTTTATAAATAGGTGTTTGATTCAATATAGAAGAACTGTTGGATTGTTCTTTATTGTTATTTCCTATATTTTTTTCAGAAATACTTTTTGTAATATTTTTTGAATCTTGAAATGATTTTTCATTTGATGTATTTACACTGCTATCTAAATTATATGATAATCTAATATCCTTCTTAATAATATTTTTCTTTCGCAATGGGCTAAAAAAATAAAAACAAAGATGATTAAATGAATGTAAACTAGTAAGAACTTTAGATAAATATGAATGAAATTTAGATTCAAGAGTTTTTTTAAAACTCGAATATATCATACTAAATTTTGATGTTGATTAGATAAACATTGAAAATTTAAATGTTAACATACCTTCTGGTATCCAATAAACGATCAAATGAATCCTTCCAATTGCTATCATTTAAGGTTTTATTTTTAACCGTCATTATTAAACTGCTATCATCACTATAATCTTTAATGTTTTTAATTTCAATGGTTGTTTTAATTTTAGATTTTTTATTTACACCATCTTTTGCTTTATTATTGTTATTGTTACGAGTTTTAACTTTACTACTACTATACTGCTTCAGTTTACATTCAGGCATTTTTATAAATTGTTTTTATTACCATTTATATTAAATATTTATTTATAAAAATATATCCCTAACACTTAAATAATTATTAAATATAAAATATGATTTAATTTATAAGAACAACTTATTAAATATAATTAAAATTAAGATAAATTATAATGCGTCTTTTACTTTATAATAAATTATCAAAAACTCAACAAAATTTTAATTGTCAAACAGTTTTTGATTTTAAAATATTTAACAGTGCTGCCAGTTTCATTAGAATTTTCTTACATAATTCTCAAATAACCTTTACTATTTAATTTTATTTTCTGCCAATAGATGGATCTGAAAATCATTTATTTCTTATTTTATTTACATTTATTACCATTTTTTCATATTTTGGTATTGTTGTTAAAAATTGCTTTGCTGTCACTAGATACGGTTTCTATTGTTTTTAAAAATTATTTTATATAAATAAGCAAATTAAAACTATTCATTAAGTATTTTTTTCCAATAAATATTAAATTAAATAAAATGGTAATTCTTCTTTTAATAATTAATTAATCATATGTAATAATTTACAAACATTTTTTTTTTTAGGATTTTTCTGAATTCAAAGTTTTTGAAGAAGATGAAGATGATTTTGATGTGATTGAATGGGCAGAAAAAATGTATAAAAATTCTGGTCAAACTCAAGATAAAGATGTAATTATATTTTCAAAATCAATATTTCTTTAATACTAAAATACTACAATTAATAGGACTTTTTAGATGACTTAGCAACTAAATTAGAACTGTATGCAGAAGATGTTAGTTCTTCTCTAGAAGAATCAACAAATCAAATAATTGCTGCAATGCCGCAAATATTAAAAGATACAAATAATTTAAAAACTGAAGTTTGTACATTAAAACAACAAATAAATGAAATTGCAAAAACATTAGAAATACCACCAGAAAATGAAGCATGTATTGAAGATTTAAAAAGATTAGATGAAACAATACAAAAATTACAACAACAAAAAGAAGGTTTAGAAGAATCAGATGGTTGGGGTAAATTGATAACAGAATTAGAAGAATTATTTGAACGTAATGATTTATTTAAAATAAGTGAAAAATTAAGTAATTTACAAAAGTCATTGCAAGCACAAGAAAAATTACCGGGCCAAAGTGAACGTGAATCACAAGTTGAAGGTTTTAAAAATCGATTAGAAGCATTAGCAAGTCCAGCTATTGTACAATCATTTTCAACTGGTGATTGTGAACAATCACGTAAATATGTTAATATATTTGAAAAAATGAATCGTATGCCACAATTGTTACAGTATTATAGAACTGTACAAAAAACTGCTTTACAACAACATTGGAATGAAATTTTAGGTTTAACACAACAAAATTCAAGTAGATATTTACATGATTTTTATGAATATTTAGCTGAAAGTTATCAAAAACAAGTAAAATAATTTTTTTAATTAATATTAATTTCTTATTAAAATTAATTGATTTTTAAAATTTTTAGTTTAAATGGGCTAGTCAAGTATTTGATGTAATTGGTTATGATCAACCGCTATTTATACTTATTGAAATATTACCAGAATTACAGCCAACCAGAGAAGCAACAGTTCTTGATGCTTTAAAACAATCAAATGATAAATTAGAAGTTTTAAAAGAATTATCATTAGCAAACATATATTTTGGAAATATTATAAAGGGACATTTAGAAGTTACATGTGAGTAACTAAAAAATCGTCATTATTTTAAATTGAAAAATATTTCATATATTTTTTTTTTTAGATCAACCAGAAATGGCCCAAGAAAAAACATTATGTAGTGCAATATTCGATTACTTTAATACATTTATAACACAATATCCAGCAATGGAACAAAATTATTTATCACAATTAATGGTTTCGATAAATCAAACACATCAAAATATACCAGCTGAAACAATTCGATCATTGGGTAGTGCTAATAAAAAAGTATTTGATTGGATAGATGCAGCTGTTAAACGTTGTGAAAATATAACACAAAATTGTGCAATATCTCCATTAGCAAATGTTTTAACTGTAAATTTTGAATTTAATTTTAATTGCAATTAAAAATGATAATCAATTTTATTTATTTATTTTAAGACAATATTGAAAACATTTGTTCAAAAATATAAAAGAGCTCAACAACAATTGGCGGCACATCGTACTGTTGAACAAAATTGGTCATTATTACAAAATTGTATTTCATTATTACAAAATTTTGGTGAATTTTGTGTTGGTTTACAAAGGTTTGAATCGGGATTAGAAGAAAAAATAATACAAACATATGAGTTAAATAAAGATACACAAATATCTTCAAATAGATATGGTTATCGTTTATTAGAAAAACGTTATATAAATGAATTAAAAAAAATGTATGAAAAAATTAAAACTGGAAAAGAAAATACTCTTGTTGAAAGTGATGGATATTTTATTTTATTTGATATGGTTTATGAAACAATTAAATTGATTTCTGATGATATACATGATACAACATTATCAATTGTATTTACACCAATTGAAATGCAAATGAAAAATATTCAACCAAGTGATACAGTTGGTGGTTTATCAACTGGCTCAATTGATTTACCAGATTATAGTTTTTCACCACAAGAATTTATAACACAGGTGAATTTTTAAAAAATTTCTTTCTTACATTTGGCAGTAAAAATCTATTTTTTTTTTTAGGTTGGACAATATCTTTTAACATTGCCACAACATTTAGAACCGTTATTATTGTCACCATCACCAGCCTTAAAATTTGCTTTAGAAATATGTGATAAAAAATATCATGAAAACATTCCAAGTGCCGATATTTTACTATCATTAGTTGTTGAAGAATGCTGTGTCTTGTATCAAAATCAAATTTTACAAATGAAATCTGTTAATAGTAAAGCGGCAAAACAAATTGCAATTGATATTGGTAAAATATTGTATTTTTTTAATAATAGAAATTGATTTTACTTTTAATTGAATTAAAAATATAATTTTTTTTTATAGAATATCTTGGAAATGTTTTGGAAGAGTTGGGTTCTAATACAACAAATCAATTACAACAGATTGCTTTATTATTAAGGGCGTCTCCTGAAAATTATCTTTCGACAAGCTCTGGATGTGAACCAAGATTAGTAACGGCTATACGACAAATGAGACATATTATTTCTACTGAATAGAATTTATAAAATTGTATTATTTATAAAAAACTATATTTATCCTCTTTCATTTGACCCTTTTATTAGATCAATAAATTAAGTTGAACTTAATCTTGAATTTTCTTTTACTTTTCAAACTTCAAGTTCTGTTTTCTTAAAAACAATCTACGAATTGTAGGAGAAATTAAGAAAATTCAGATTTTATTTTAATTCTTAAAAAAAATTACAGAGAGTATATATTTTTTAATGGGAATTTATTTTAAAAATTTTATTCTTAAAAAAAAAAAAAGATAAAAATTTAATTTAAAAAATTTCAATAGCTTAATTTCTTCTTTTTTTTGTTTTTGATCTTTTAAAACTTTTACTATTATTGAAAATTTTTGCTCTTTTAGATAGTCCACCCATTTCTTCTTCATCTTCAATGTTACGTTTTTCTTTTGATAACAATTTTGAATTTTCTAAATTTTTCTGTTCCAATTTTGCTGTTCGCTGAGCTTCAGCAACACGTTCTTGTAACATCATAACAGAATCTTCTTCAATTTTATATGCTGGTAATTGATAACCTAATAAATGTTCTATCCGTTGATATAATTCAACATCATATTGTGTTACCAATGTCATAGCTTGTCCAGCTGCACCATTTCTTGCTGTACGACCAACACGATGTATATAATCTTTGCTATGTGTTGGTATATCATAATTTACAACCACATCTACATGTGGTATATCTAAACCACGAGATGCAACATCAGTTGATACTAAAATAGAACGGGCTTTTGATTTAAATTTATTCAAGGCAGCCAAACGTTTATTTTGAGACATTTGTCCATGTAATGGTATAGCAGCCATACCCAATGCCCGAATCATTAATGCTATACGTATTGTTGCTGCACATGTACCACAAAATATCATAAAACTGTTACCAGCTAATTCATTTAAGATATAAACTAAATAAACTTCACGAAATTTCAATGGTATAAATAAATAATATTGTTGTAGAGTTGATACAGTTTGAAATTTATTTGAAACTTCAACTAATACAGGATTTTGTAATGATGCACGTTGTAATTTTTTTACTTTTTTGGTCATTGTTGCACTATATAAATATGTGCAACGTTCTTTCGGTACAACTTTTAAAATTTTATTAACTTCTAATTCAAAATCCATATTTAAAATTCGATCAGCTTCATCCATTACTAAATATTTAATTGCTTTTAAATTAAAACCTTTTGTATTTTCTAAATGATCAACAAGACGACCGGGTGTTGCAATAACAATATGTGGTTTTTTTGCTAATTGCAAGGCTTGACTAACCATATCCATACCACCAACAATAACACAACACTTTAAACCATGTGAACTTCCTAAAATCATTGAAATAATTTATAGTTTTCATTTTATTCAAACATAATAAAATTTTACCTAATGCTTCAAATTGTTCTGAAATTTGGAAGGCCAATTCTCTGGTCGGTGTTAAAACTAATGCAAAATATTTTTGCGGTCTTTCAAAAAGTGTTTGCATAATTGGTAATGCAAATGCTCCTGTTTTACCAGAACCAGTTTCAGCCAAACCAATAATATCGTTACCCTTTAGAGCTACTGGTATTGCTTCTTTTTGAATTTTTGTTGGATGAAACCATTTCATATCTTTTAAAATGTCACAGAGGACATCGGAAAGGCCCTGGTTAAATAAAAATACAAACATATTTAAAACTATTTCCTAACTACATATTTAAGTGAATTTAAGTTATTTACCAAATCTTTCCATGTAACATCATCGCATTTATGTTTTTCTGTATTCATGGATTCATCGGCTTTCACAAGTTTTCCAATGTCGTTTGTACCATTTTCTTCCTTTTTTTCTGTTTCTTGATCTTCTTCTTCTTCATTTTCATCGTCTTTATCTTCATCTGCGCTATTGTCATTCTCTTCCTCGCTTGGATTTTCATCAATTTCACTTCCAGATTTTTCATTCTCTTCATCTTCCTCCTTCGCGCTTACAATACTTTCATCACTTTCAGAGTCCGACATCACGATTTTATTTATTTTGTAGAAATATACAGATTTTTAATTTAGGGAACTTAAGCAAAACAAATTTCTAGAATAGAAACGAATTTCACGTGGTAGTACAAAAGAGCTGTCAAACATTAGCCAATCAAAATCAACGCATATGTATTAAAGCGGAAACACATTCGGACATGAAATTATAAAATCGTTAAATGTATTATTGAAGAACATCTTCAATTAAATTAATTTTATATTTATGATTAATAATTATTATTAAAATTATGTAATTAATTTGTAAAATAACATATATTAATAAGTATTCCATAAAAATTTAAATATTTACTGTTGCTTTAATATTTTGACAGCAAATGCTGCAGTTTCTTATATGCGTCGATAGTGTGAATTGACCTTATTGTGTACAAACTGTTTAACTGTCAATTATTTCAATCAAACAAAATATAACCTAGAAAACGTTTAAGTTGTAAACAAAACAATTCAGTGAAATTAATTTAAGCTTAAATTTGTTTTAATTATTATTTAAAGTGAAAAAAAAATTATAAAAAATGTCTGATGATGAAGAATTACAGTATGTTAAACGAATTAAAACAATTCATTATGGTTCCCTGGAAGAGACTGAAAGAAAAAAACAGCCTTTAGAAAATATTGATTCAGATGATGAATTTGGACAACCAGAACCCAAAAAACCAATGTTAGCAGCTAATGTACCGACTCCATCAAATACAACTACAATAGGAAATGTACAAGTTTCTAATGATTATTTTGATTTAGAAAATGAAGTGTAAGTACATACTTTACTTCCAATTTAAAAATAGACTAAATTTTAATATGTATTCCAATACAAAATTTGTAGATCTAAGGACAAACAAGCTTTATTAGAAGAATTTGAACGTAAAAAACGCGCTAGACAAATAAATGTTAGTACTGATGATAATGAAGTTAAAAAAACCTTACGACAATTAAATGAACCGATATGTTTCTTTGGTGAAGGTCCAGCAGAACGCCGAAGACGTTTAAAAGATTTATTAGCTAATTTAGGTGAAAATGCTATAAAACAAAAACAACATGAAGAAGAAGAACGCAAACAGTTACAAAAAGAACAAGAAACAACATGGTATCATGAAGGACCTGATGCATTAAGGCTAGCACGTTTATGGATTGCAGATTATTCATTGCCAAGAGCAAAACAAAGATTAGAATTAGCAAAACAACAAGCTGAATTACCGGCAGCAACAAAAGCTGGTCGTATGGTTGAATTACAAAAAAGAATACAATCTTTGGTGCCATTATGCAGTCAAGTTGGTGATACACGACCAGTAAGTGATTGTGTTTTTAATCAAGATTCAAATTTACTGTTAACATCAAGTTGGAGTGGTATGTGTAAATTATGGTCTGCACCTGATTGTCAATTGTTACAAACATTACGTGGTCATGCTGCATATGTTGGTGGTATTTGTTTTCGACCTGGTGTTAAATTAGATGAAAAAAATGAATGTTCAATGGCAAGTGGTGGTCATGATGGTGCTGTAAAATTATGGTCATTTGGTAGTGAAGAATCAATTGCAGATATTACTGGTCATATGCCGCATAGAGTATCAAAAGTAAAATTTCATCCATCTGGTAGATTTTTAGCAACAGCTTGTTATGATTCGTCATGGCGATTATGGGATTTACAACAAAAACAAGAAGTTTTACATCAAGAAGGTCATGCAAAATCAGTACATTGTTTAGCATTTCAAGGTGATGGCAGTGTTATTGTAACTGGGTAAAAAATTCGTTTTCCATTAAATTAAAAAACATTTTAGTCGGTTTTTTTTTCTTAAATTTTTAATTTTTTGTTTGTTTTAGGGGTTTGGATGCATTTGGAAGAGTTTGGGATTTAAGAACTGGTCGATGTATTATGTTCTTGGAAGGTCATTTAGGAAATATTTATGGTGTTGATTTTTCACCAAATGGTTATCATATTGCAACTGGTAGTTGTGATAATTCTTGCAAGGTTTGTTTTAATTCTTTTTTTTGTAACAAATATTTGAAATTCTAACTGCAATTTGTTTTAGATATGGGATTTAAGAAAACGACAACCTGTATATACAATACCAGCTCATACAAATTTAATTTCTGATGTAAAATATCAACAGGATGGTGGTAATTTCCTTGTAACAGGAAGTTATGATTTTACCACAAAAGTATGTATCATTTCAAACATTTTGCATCAATTTTTCAGAATATGGACATATATTTTTATTCATATTTTTTAGATTTGGTCAAATAAAACATGGCAACCATTAAAAACATTACAGGGTCATGATGGTAAAGTAATGGCAGTAGATATATCACCAAATTCACAATATATTGTTACAACATCATATGATAGAACCTTCAAATTGTGGACACCAGAAATCTGACCTTAGTTTCAAAAATATTTTAAGTTTTTTTTTTATATTGTTAATAAATTAAATAAATGAATAAATTAATTCCTTAAAATAGAAAAATAGTTTTTTTTATTTAAAAATTTAAATAACAATTTTTTTTTCTTTTTTCTAAAGCTAAATATATGATTTTTTAAAGCAAATTTTCTTCTTAATTTTTAGATTTAACTTATAATTGAAAATTATCCTGACTTCAAAATTGGATGTATATTGGAGAGTACTATAAAGTCAAGCATTTAAAATGTTTATATACACACAACACGGTAATGTGTATAAAATGGTACTTATACACAAAAATATTTGTAGCTCTTAAGTGATCTACAATCTAGAAGAGTTGTTTTATCTAAATTGTAGTTATACCGGCATTTATATGCAATTTTGAAGTCAACCCTAATTATTGTAAAAGTTTAATTTTCTTTTTTGGAGGTGTATCGGTATTTTCAGTTATTTCTTTTGATTTTTTCTTCATAACTTTAGCTAAAATATTATTCATTGATTCATTTAAACTAATTTTACGTTTCCTAGATTTTTTCTTTTCTTTAACTTCAGTTTCGTCTTTCTTCTCACTATCATTAATTTCTTTTGGTTTAACAAGTTTAATTTTTTTAAAAGCAATTTCAGTGTTTACTGTTTCCATATCATTTGCAGCATTGTTAGTTTTTAATTCTTGACTTAATTTTTCCTCTTTACTTTTCTTTTCTATTAAAGAACGTTTTATAATTTCTGTCATTGACGAATTAAAATCAAAATTTTCACTTTTTTTTCGTTTCTTTTTAATAACCTTTTCACCATTTACAATTCCATTCGAATTATTTTGAATATTTTTTAAATTCTTACTATTCTGAAATATTTCTGTTGGTGTTCCACAAATTATTTCATTTTCCGATTCACTTAATTTATCTTTTTTAGATTTTTTTAGAATATCCTTAAATGCATTATTAAAACTAGAATCAGATAATGATTTAGTACTACTATCAGTTTGTTGAGTTGAATGTGTTGGTTGAAAAATATAATCAGTTAATTTACTTTGTTTTTGTTTAGTTTTTTGTACAATTTCATTCATTGCATTTGTTAAACTATTTTTACGTTCTTTTTTGTTCTTTTTACTAGAATTTGGTGTCTGATTTGGTTTTAGTTGAGTTTGTGTATATTCTTCAAATAAATCTTCACTCTCATAACCATTTCTTAATTTTAGTGAATTTTCTCCTATGGCATTGTGTTTTTGACTGGAATTTTTTATTGGTGTTAAAAATTCTGTTTTAATTTCTACATTTTCTTCTTGACTTTGTTGTTCAATTTTGATTTTATTAGCCTGAGAATTTTTAATTGGAGTTTCATTGGTATCTGAATCGTCAGTAATATCTTTTTTTGTTTTTCTAGAACTTTGAATTGAAATATTTTCATTTTCAGAATTACTATCGATTTCTGATTTAATATCATTGATTATAGATTGATTATTTGATGCTTTGGGTTCCTCATTTTCATCTTCTGATGATGAACTATTTGCAAAAGAAATCTTCTTTTTTATACTTTCAACACAGGGTTCAAAAGTTTCATTGTGATAATCGATACCATTTAAAACACTTATATTTTCTTTTTTAATGCTAATGTTATCATTTTCAGAATCACTATCTGAAATACTTAAATTACTTTCATGTTCTGTTTTAACTTTATTAGTGCTATTATCTGTTGTATCTTTATTGGTTTGTTTTTTACTTAAATATTGGCTATTTTCCATATCACTTTCAGAACTGCTTGAACTAACACTTTCTTTTTCAGATTTTAAAATATTAAGAATAGATTTTGGTGATTCAGTAATTAAGTTCTTTTTACTTTTTTTTGATTTTTTGTTCGAACTTTCCTTTTCGCTATCTGATGTATTTCTTGAATTATCTGAATCAATTACAAATGATATTTTCTTTTTTAATATGGATTTAGGTGTATCAAGATTAGGTTTTGTATCATCATTTGTATCGGAACTATTTGATTCTGAATTGTGTTTTTTCTAAAATAAAAAAGAAAATAAAATACGTAATTTTAAAAAAGTTCTATTTATTAAAAAAATTTTTATAAAACTTACCTTCTTTTTTAATTTCTTAACTTCCTTATTACTTAAATAACGAAGTTCAGAGAAAACAATTTCTTCATTTTCACTTTCGGCAGCAATTTCACATGCAGTTTTTTCTGGTATTTTAGGTTTTTTAAATATTTTTTCATCATTATCTGAATCTTCATGTTCATCTTCTTCAACATCAGAATCAAATTTAATTAATTTATTTTTGATGAATGTATCTTCTTTACACATTAGTTCTCCCTCAATATAAGGCATTGTATTTTGTAAATCGAAATTTTTTATCCTAAATTCAATTTCAGAATTTAATTTTAATGTTTGTTTATCAATATGTTCTGATAAACGTATTGGCACACTAAAAACTCTATAAATTATAACAGCAATTTGCCGTTGTGATATATGTTTAACTAAACCTTGTACAACTGAACCAATTTTTGGTTGAAATACGTAACAATCACATTGAATATTAATATGAATTGTTGGATCATCGAAACGTATTGCACCAGTACTACCCAAAACTTTAATATTTCTAATATCTAATATAATTCCATTCAATCCGGTATCATATGAACCAATTTTCTTTTCTGATATAAGTTTTAATAATGTTGCTTTAAAAGTCCCCAATCCATATGGGGGAAAATTTAAATGTAAGATTTGATTTATCTTTTTTATACAAGAACCTTCACATTTTGTATAATTTTCTAATTCACTTAATGTATATCGAATAAAATCTTTTATTCGACGCACCATTTTTATTTTAATTAATTTTTTAAAATATTATTTAATATAATATTTATAAAAGTAGTTTTAATTAAGTAATTCTTTAATAAAAAAAAGATACCAATTTTTATTTGTAATCTGCACGTGGAGTCAAATCCTATGGTCAAATCAAAAGCAAATTATTCAAAAAGTTAATGTCAAATTTCATATTTGTGAATTGTGGATGTGTTTGTTTGATTTGTGAACGTCAATCGCTGTTGACTCGGTGGCAGTAGATAATAGAGGTAGTAGAGCAGTTCTAAATTTTGAAGTTTTATAAAATCATAATTAAAATAATCATATGATTTTGTTGTTTAAGACTAAAATCATACCAAATGTAAGTAAATTTAAATAAAATTAGTTAGTTATAAAAATTATCCTTTTGTCTTACACAACTTAAAATATTATTTCTTATTTAGTCCTATGAACTACTTATGGTAGCAGTGGTGCATATTTGAGTGCATATGTCATTTTGTATAAAAATATTAAAATGTCAGGTTGAGTTGACATCGAAATCACGCACACCTCACCTCACCTCCCGGATAAGTGAATAAAAACAAAAACATTAACTCCACAAACGTCAACATAACAACGTTGTTATATTTTATTTAGATAATCATAATTAATAATAATAAATATAAATACAGAAGAAACCTTAAGGTTTGAGTTAATTATTAAATAAAAAAATTCTACAATTTTATTTGATTCCATTCAGAAAAAGTAAAGAAAACGAGTTTATCAATACTGTTTTTTCATTACTTATTGGACATACGTACAAATGGCAACTTCCTTGCTTCTAGCTTGTGGAATAAATGAACATAAATTACCTCCAACAATTCATTTGAGTGAAGAATCCGAAATAGATGGTAGTTTCTTGATAAGTTCAATATTAGGACAGCGTTTAAAAATACAAAATGGTAGTGTTATACTTGTTTGTTTGCAACAAGTTTTTCAACATTATATCAATGCTGGCATAAGATTAGGTTATAATATGAATATGTTCATTGGAAAGAATTTACATTTTTTAGAACCTATTCAAGATTTGGGTAATGATGATACAAATGCTTTTATTAATAGAATATTTGAATATATCGAAAAAACTGTCGAGGAAATTTTAAACGAAAAGAACAACGTTACAATTTTGGTGGATAATCTTAGTATTTTGATTAATTTGGGAGATTCAAGTAGCGATGTATTGAAATTTTATCGTCGTTTAAAAGAACTTGTAATAAAGCATTCAAATGAAACAAAAAATGTTACATTAATAACAAAGTTAAGTAATTGCGATTTATTTGATGTATTAGACAACAATTTGATTAGAATGAGTGATTTAAATATTAAAATTCTTAAGTTGAAAAGTGGAAGCTTTAAAGAAGTTGATGGCAAGTTGATTGTAACTAAAGAAATCTTAAATGGATTATATTCAACAGTTACAAATGAAAAAAATGTTTTATATAAAGTTAATGATAGAAATATCAAAATTTTTAATCCCGGTGAAATTGGAATTAATGTTTAACATTTAATGTTAATTAAAATTTGGTTTAAAAATAAAAAATATTTATGTAAAAAAATAAAAAAATATTGAAATTAAATTTTTTGTTATTTTTTCAGTAAATTATAAAGTCTATTTATTATATTATTTTAGTATTCTCATTACCCGTAATATTTTAAGCTTCAAATGCACAGGAAACTTACAGAAATAATTTGGAGCTTTAAAATTTTTTAGTTAATAGCGTAAATTTTTGTTTAATCCATTCCAATTAAAAAAAAAATTAAATTTTACTTTTAAGTCTTACTTCAAGTACTGATTTAGATAGGGGGCTATAAATATAATTTAATATGCTTTAAAATTCCATATTCCAATTTTCCAATTTACTAAGGTAGTAAGTACTAATTCTGTAGCTACAAAATAAAAACTAACATAATTTAAAAATTAAATCTTTAAGGCTACTCAACTCCTTCGGGTTTAAAGATACACCTCATTTTCCATAGAATTTTTTGTTTGTTTTAAAATCTCCTATAACCTTCTATCCTATGTAAAAGTTATCGCGGGACAACCCTGTATATTATATAATATTGTAAAATTTTATTATAGTTATATCATTACATTTGCCTTTAATATTTGCTGTTGTTTTGATAGCATGTACTATCCTAATACGTAGCCCTTGCGGCCCTTACTTAATATTTACTTTTTTAATTTATTTATCTCTATCTTAGAATTTTACTTTTCCAATTTTTTTTTTTATAAGTCAAAAACTGCCAAAAGTCAAAAACTGCCACTATTAAAAAAGTAGGGACTTAAGGTTTTACTACAACGAATATTTTAGTTGTTAACTAACGAAAATAACAAGAAATATCTTTGGTTATTCAGTAATTAAGTTCTTTTTACTTTTTACAAACTCTTAGCAAAACATTAAGTCCTTAGTCCAAACTGTGTAAGAAATTCGCGTCACATCTTTCAAATTCGCATCGTGAATACTTGGTAATTGCGACGTTCAAATCAAATTATAGTTAATCAAATATTTTAATTATTATGCTAATTACTAGATTAAATTCTTTGCTGTCTCCTCAATAGCTCAAGTTTTGAAAGAACTGCAATGCGAAATAAAATTGTGCAAATCATTGAAATACAAATTTTTATTCAAATAAAAACAAATCTAATTAGAATCTAAAACCGTTAAAACAAAAAATTTAATTAACACCATTTTTATATGTACAAAAATCCTCAAAAGAGTTTTAAACATTAACTATTGAACTAAAATAAATTAAAATTTTTACCTGTAGCGAGAATTTGTATTGCAGTTTTTTTTTTAAATAATTTTTTTTTATAATTTTTTTTAAAAGTTTTTAATAAAAATCAAACTGTGAATAAAAAAACCTCCAAATATAATGACAAACATTAATAAATTAGGTTATGTAAATTTTTGACTGTTAAAATATTTCTAAAAAATCTTTATATAATTTAAATTTTTCCTATTTAACTCTTTTGGATTTCAATCAATTAATGAAAATTTTTTTATGAAAACTAACCTTTCAATTTTTAATTATATTTTTGTCATTAAAATTTTGCACTAAAATTAACTAATTTTAAATTTTTAATCATCCATTTAAGAAAACCAAATTAACTCCAAAAATAATTATTATCAAATTTAAATTATTTATATCAAATTAGAATAAGAAACTAAATCATTACACGATTCTGATGATTCTTGTCTTGCCCGTGTTAATCCACCCCAATTTAAATTGGAATAATTGACAAGCGTCTGAATTTTTGTTTTGACAGTTTAGTAATTTTACCGCGATTTAAAGAACGGTTCGTTTATTTGTTTCATTAAAAATTTTTATAAATTAAAATTTAAAAAAACCTGTGTTTAAATATTGTAATAATTAATATTATAATTGTTAATTATACTAATAAAGTTTTAAATTAATGAAATATAGCTTTAATAAAAGAAATATTACATTTTAATGCGAATCGGAATAGTAAGTAAAATGTAATGTGATTTGGATTGGATTGGAATTGTGAAAAAGAATAACGGGATTTTTAATACAAAAAAAAAAAGACGAACTAGGGGTGTTTTTTTTTTGTAAATAAAATTGAATTAAGTTTTAAATCAGCATTTAATCGAAGAATTGTATATTTATTCGGGTCGGATCGGATTTAATAAAATCATATATTATATTTATATAACTTTTATAAGTAAAATCCAATTTTTATTAAGGAAAACAATTAACGCAATTATTTTCTTTTAAATGGATGTCATGTTTTTTTTTAAAGTTTTTTTTGAAATAAATTAAAATTAAATTTTAAAAATCTTAAATCCTATTAAATATAATTGTTTAAAAACATGTTCAATTTCAATATTATTCAACTATTTTGTGATAAATTTTTATACATATGCATTTTGTAAAAATCTGGATTCTGGAATAAATTTAAAATAATACTATCAAGTACACAAACCGAACGATGGAAAAAATGTGAACCTGTTGAAACTTTAAACTTATAAGGAAAAAGGTTTGTGACATTGATTATATAATTTCTGTTAATATGTGTTTAAATAATTTTTTCAAAAAATAATTATAATTAAAAATTGATTATGAGAATAAAATGGGAATAATACTTACCATAATTAGAAATTAAATATGTATATATATATATATATGATTTCTGGGTCCTATCAATTTGTTTGGAGATTTCAAATATTAATTCTAAATTAAAACTGAGCAGTAAGTACCTATAGGTAGGTATACTTAAATATAATTTATAATCCGCAACTTCATTTATAACTACAGTTGGAATTTTGTGTGAGTAGTTGGAATTATATTAAAAAAAATCCAAATGCAAATCTAAATTTAAATTTACATAGGCAATAAACACATTATAAATATTTTTTTATAATATATTTGTCTTTTGTATATGTTCTTAAAAAAATATTTTGAAGTGTAAGACTTTATTTTATATTTTGGACCTAGTTATTCATATAAATTTATTTAATTAGATTAATTTATTTAAAAATCGTTGGTGGTGTCGGTGTTGCATTCAAAAGATAAGTACCCCAACTACTATAACGTAGAAAGTACGAAATATCGCTGTTTCCTGAATTTGAGTACAACTGTTACATAGTTTAACAAATGTAATTGTATATTTCTAGTACTAAATATAATTGACTTTAATTGGTATTTGAAATATATGTATTCCTATCCGTGATCGGATTATTGCCCACACGGAAAATGCCCACACGAAAATTGCCCACAGAAAAATTATTATAAAACAGAATTGCCGCTTTTTCCAGAATATTTAATATTTTATTTTAAATCACTAATAGATTATCTCTTAGATAGAATATAATTTTTGATTTTTTCTCTATTTATTTTAATTTAATTTTTATATTTAATTCAATTTTCTGTGGGCAATTTTCGTGTGGGCTATAATCATCGAATCATACCTATCAATCATTCTGAAAATAATTTAAAAGATTCGAAAATAATTATACCCCTTCCAGCCCTTAAATATTTTTCTTAAAACTTTCTAATATATATACAGAAATAAAGGGTGTTCAAAATTGAGGTATCATTTTGATTTTGCCGCCATTTTTTTTTCTACCAGAAATTTTTATACGAGGTTTCTTTGGGTATATTCTAAATACATTCTGGTTAGTTAATATGGAACGTTACACGAAGGAACAACGTGTTTTTGTTATTACAGCATTTTTTGAAAATGGTAAAAGTTTTCAAGATGTAATTAGGAAATTTCGAACAAAATTTGGTAGAGAAAATGCTCCAAAAAATCGTGCCATCAAGCTGATGGTTGATAAATTTCTAGAAACTGAATCTGTTCTTGTGCGGTTTTGTGAAATTGAAAGTTTACAGCAATAATCCCACAACAATTCAAGAGCTTAAAAACAATATTATCGAGCAGATTTCAACCATTGAGAACAGTTTATTGAACAACGTGAATCAAAATTTTGGTGACAGATTGGAAGCCGAAGTAGTAGGGGGGGGGGGGGCACTTGGTCAACATAATTTTTCATTATTAACCTATTTGTAATAAATTAAAATAAAAATATATTTAATATTTCAAAAAAAAAAATCATTTTTTATTAAAATTAAAATGATACCTCAATTTTTAACACCCTATATTTGGCCAAATTTTGCAGTAACAATATAAGTAAGTAAAAAATGAAGTTGAAAAATTCTAATTTTTGAAAATTATTTATTTAGTTTTTAAATAAATATTTTTTTTAATTTGTGTATGACTATTGTATTTGTATAAACATTATAATTGATTACTAAAGATAGAAAAGTATCTATATGTTAACTTTTAAAAATTTTTACATTAAAACAACTCTACAAACACTTAACCTTGGAGTTGTGCTCAATTTTGAGCGAATATTGTGTTCCATTATAATATTAGACATCTTCTATTCTTAATTATCCAAATATTATTATGATCCAAATATTTATTTTAGTTACTACATTTTAAGGTAAATAGGTACACGATTAATTTTAATACTATACTTACTATTATCAGCTATTACTTTTAAGTGGATTCTTATTTAGAAAATTTATAATAGCCTAGCATCACCGGACTTAACATTTTTAGACACGATGCAGATTTCAAATTAAATGCAGATTTATCTTAAGCTTAAGCTACCTACTAAGTATATACGGATATAAGAACATACCAAAATCATAGAAAAATTCAAAACCAACCGAATTAAAATACAAAAAACAAAATTTTGGGTAACCAAAATAAAATTATTGTTACGACAATTTTTTATTGGGTCTCAGTTGGTATTTTTTAAAAATCGGAAAGGATTAACAAAGATAACGGTAAAAAAAAGGAAATTATTATATACAACCAGACTATGGTGCAATATATTTAATTTCAAATTTATTCTGAAACTATTTTATAAAATGTTACAATTAAAGTTAAAAATTCTGATAATTAACTATTGAATAAAAATTGATTATGAAAATTTCAAACTTTTAAAACTCTTCACAGTAAAATTAAAATTAATTTAACTATACATTTAGTCCGCAAAAGGTAAAAAGGATATGCATTTACCATAGTTTTCGATATTATGCGTAAATCCAAGTGTAAATATCTATTCATTCACCTACACCCCTTCTAAATGATATTGTGAAGAAATCAAATTTTAACTTTTAAGTGAATGGAATTCTATTTTTAGTATCCGGGATCTTTGCTTATCTTTAAATTCTTGGCTAAAATTCTTTTATAAGGAAGTAAATAAAAAAAGTGAATGCGGCGGCGGTTCAAACTGACTGGTTTGTAAAAACTTATATTTAATCTCAACTCATCACCCACTTAAAAGGCTGAAAAAACTTAAATGTTGAGTGATGAGGTCACTGACAGGTTGAGTGCATTTTATTTGGTACATTTGGTGAACAAATGTTGAGTGATGCAGGAACTTGAACTTTGAGTTAAGAATAAGTTACGATGGCATTTGAATTGAATCATTTACTACCTTCAATTTAACAATATTTAGTATACAATTTAAACAGAGTAATTTCTGAATTAAAAGAACTTTTGCTAATAACATAGTACAAACTAATACATTACAATATGTGTGTGAAAAAATAACATAAAATTTTTTTTAATTCTTAAAACTTTACTCTAAAATCAAATAATTTTTAAGGTGACCAAATTTTATTATATACAAATACATATGTATATATTGTATATATGTGAATATAAAAATGTCTCGAAGAAAGGGATTAAATTGTTGTCGTTGTTTTAAAACAAACAAAATAATTGGACAAATATTTGTATGTATATGTATAACATTCCATATATTTTTTGTAAGTTTACCTTTAGTTATCAAAATCCAAAAAAAAATCCAAAAAACTCCGATAATAATTTTAAATATTTTGTATATAACTATCTTTTGTTTTGCGGATTTCCTGTTAAAAGTTAAATAAATCTATGGTATAATTCCTAAAGCTGAAGTTTTTCTGTAACTATTAATGTTTATTTTGGTTTTTATTTTAAAGTTAAGTACAGATAGGAAATTTATATAAGTTTTTTTTTTTAAATAAGTATATAAGTAATGTATGTAGTTCTACCTATTTCTTATTCTGTTGCTTTCTGAGCCTCAAAAAATCGAATACTGTTTTAAAAATATTGTATTCATATTATATGTTTTTAAAAAAATGATCTGTTAAGGTCTCAAACTTTAAGATACCTTTTAAACATTATTTGGAATCAAATCCATATTTAATTCTTTTAGTTGCTAAAATAAATTAAGTTTTTTCGAATCAACTGTGGATTAAATTATTCTAAATCAATATCCATATCTGTTCTCAGCCATTACATTGCCAAAGTTTTTTTCAAAGCCTCGACTAAAGAAAAAACTAAATTAGGGTTTATTAATCCTTTATCTAGGACATTTGAGGTAAAAAGCTTTTGTTGGAGATTTTGCAGATATATAATACTTATAGATTCTCTTTTTATTTTAATTGAATATATTTTGTGGTGTGTAATTTGTGAAACTGAAACGAACTAAATATTGTTTAAGAGTTCTATTTCTACTCATCATATAAGTTGAATTTACTTTGAAAACCACGTCCTCAGCCTTATAAAAAATGCCGCCCCACATTTCTAGTACTATTCTAATTTTAAAGAACATTTGTTAGAAATTTTCACCCTTTCAAAATGTATTAAGTTAATCATTATTTTAACATTTTGGATTGATTAAATGCATCTCCTTAAATTTAATTTTGTTAAAGCCGGTTTGGTTTTATGCCTTTATGGTATTCTGGTTAAAGGCCCATAAATATAAAGCATTCGCAAAATTTAAATTTATTTTATTTGCTATAGTATTTGAGAAATTTATAATTAATTTAAATTAAAACTTAGGAAAAACTTAAGGATTAAGAACTTGAGGAAATGCATCCCATGCTAATTTCTTTCGTTTGTTTTGGTCTTCCAATTACATGCAAAAAATATTCAAGACCGAATCAATACCACCTTTTATATAAGTATGATACTAAACGGTTGCGGTTGATCAAAAATTATTATTCAATTAACTTCCGTAATAATCAACTATATTACAGTGAAATATTATTATTACGGAAATGAATCTCATAATACCTTTATATTTTTTTTTAAAAAAACTTTTAAATCTGAAAAATATTTTTAAATCTTATTTTACAAGAACAAAAAAGAATAATTGGTAAAATAGTTTTGTCTTTTATTATTATTGTAATATATGGTCATTATACATAATATTACATATGGTGTAATGTGTTTGAATGTGGTTAACTACATATGGTTTGTAGTACATGTAATTAAAATATTTTACATATGCACTTATATACATATACTTTGTACTTGTTCTTCAATTTATATATTCGCCTTTAAATAATGCAGTATCAGCACGGGTAGCTTTATATATTATATAAGATAAGTAATATCATACAATGTATATGTATCATAATTAGATGAAATTTTTTTTTGTTATATACATACATAGCTATGAGTATGTAATGAAATTATAATCATTAATAACCATTAATTATTTAATTAATTGTAGTCATTATATATAAAATTCAAATGTTAATATTATGATTAGGTTCTTCGGAAAATTTTTAATACGGTCGTCACATTTTAAGGTACTTATAGAGTAAAGATCAATATGTTATAATGTTATAATATAGTAATATTTCAAAAGATGCTGCATTAGCTAATTACTGAAATATTTACAAAAAACTACAAGTCGATGTTAAAATTTGAACCTGATCTTTAAAATAATTTGAAAAAATAAGCTTAAATTCAATGATTCCAACTTAAATACGAAGCGATGGTTAGATTAGAACGAAGCTTATAAACTTACGGTGAAACAACAAAATTAGATTACTTTAATCTAAACTCAGTTTTTTAATAGTGGATTTCTGTGGCTGTTTGAGTTTGTTTCTGGAACTAATTTCTACTAAAGAATAAAGTCTTAGAGCCATAGAGCCTGAGATTTTGCATCAATCTCATTATTTTAAAGTCACAGGCAAGTTAAAGAATCAGGAACAGATAAACCTTTTGTCAATTTTATAGAAAGTAAAAAATTTAATTCTAGTCTACAAATTTATATAATTTTAAAATAATATTAGCTATTTAATATATAAAATATTAGTTATTTACCATTTAACTAGTATTTCTAAGTAATAACAGTTATTTTGTATATTTGATAGTTGTAATACTAGTTAAAGAACACTTTATGATCTAATGCTTTGTTCTATATACATTTCAAAATATAAAATTTATATAAGTTTCATTTTGAAATCAGTTAAAAATCAGCCAATTTAATTTATTTAAATTCATATTCAAGTCAAATTTAAGAAAAACACTTTTAAATGCCAAAAATACACACACACACACATACATCTTAAAATTTATAGTTAATTTCAACCCCATACGTCATTTTCATGCCCTAATTTCGCATAAAGGGAAATAATAATAAAAAACAAAAACAAATTTAAGAAATGATAAAGGAGGAAATAAAAAAAAACAATAAGAATAAAAAATAAACAAAAAACAATAATAAAATTTCAAAACTACAATCAAAATTCGCCTTAAAGGAAAAACCGTTATTTCGCGCTTCAAACTTTGAAATATTCAAAAATAAAAATTAATCCTTAGTGAGAGCAAAGATAATAAAATTTTAGTATCTTTTAGTATATCTTCTTTCTCATTTTCTTATTTCTTCATATTTTCATGTAAGTATTTGGGTGTTTGCATTTCGTATAATATTAATAAATGGGGAAACCCCCTAAAGCGAATTTGTATAATTTTTTTTTTTAAATTGTTTTTATAAAAAAATGTATATCATTTTTTGTATTATTGTTTTAGTTTTTTGTTGTGTTACATTTTCAAACTTGTATTTTAAACTTTGAAGAGTTCTTAATATAATGTCAAAAAACAAATATATTTAAGTGGAGGGGGGTATTTCTTACGAAAATAATTCAATTTATGACTTAAATGACTTAGAAAATTTTTGATAAAGAAATTAGGAATTTTATTTTGAAATATGTTTTATTACACATACTTATATAGAATATAAATTTCATTTGATAGTATTAATCCCTTTTGTTGGATAATTCTAATATCTTGTTGATTGGATCTATTTCGCTTGAACACGAAGCTGGTCCTTGTGGAGAGACGTATTCAAAACCAGAATAAGAAGTACTTTTAAAATTTAATCAAAAACAATCTAGAAAAAAATTTATATATTTCAGTGTAAGTATTTTATAAGGACTGGGTACTTATACATATAAATTAATTAAGTTAGATATAATGTTTATTTACTTAAACTGGTATTCCATAATATATCAGTGGTTTCTGGAGATTATTTATTAGTAATAATTTATATAAGTAGTTATTCTTTAACTTATAATCGTATCCTGTTTTCTTATCTTAATACCTCAATACGAAACTTATGAATGTGCTAAAATAGGCGTTAAAAACCGAATTCTCTTGGTTCTCAGATCTTAAATAAAAAATTGAAGATTGCCAGAAAGGAGATTTAAAAAATCCAAAACGAAGGAAGTGAAATTGGAAAGCATATACATTTAGACCTTTAGAGACCATTTAACAAGTTTTTTTTAGAAATTGAAATAAGGACAATTGAAGAAGTTACGGTAGGTCAAAATTAACTTGGCACCGAACTGTTATACACCAGTAGAAGTTTATGTTGAAGGGTACTTACCTTAGACTAGAAGGACAAATACTCGCCAAATGATAATGATTTGTTGATATGATACACCATCTTGGTGGTGCAGCTGGAGTTATTTAAAGACGGTCGACGAACGTTGCGTAAGCCAAAAGTGACTTGACACCGAACTGTTATACAACAGCAGAAGTTTATGTTGGAGGTCACTAACCTTAAAAGAGAATGAAAAATACTCGAAGCAAATCATCCCAAATGAAAAGGATTTTTTCATAACGTACACGTAGGTCAAAATTAACTTGGCACCGAACTGTTATACACCAGTAGAAGTTTATGTTGAAGGGTATTTACCTTAGACTAGAAGGACAAATACTCGCCAAATGATAATGATTTGTTGATATGATACACCATCTTGGTGGTGCAACTGGAGTTAGTTATAGACGATCGAAGAATGTACAGTAGGCCAAAAATGGCTTGGGCTTGAAAATACAACCGCAGAAGTTTGTGTTAGAGGACACCTTTTACAAGAAGGACTAATTATCGAGTAAAATCATGTCAAATGAATAAGATTTGTGAATAAGGTACGTCAATTCGGTATTGATGAAATACCATAGATTGAAGGTTTTACAGTTATATATTTTTTTTTTTAAATCATTTGTCTTAATTTTATTAAATCAAAATTTATGCACAAATTATGTACTTAGTTAAGAATAAGTGATGTTAAGTAACTACATGTCCTTGAATTTTTTTTTTATTTCTAATACTTATAATGTATAATAAACTTCGGATTTGTGTCTTATTATCCAGATTACACAAAGTTTCCATTTCATTACAAATTGTATTTTGTGGTTTTTTTACACAACTTTCAAAGATTTTCAAAAGTTTTCCTTTGTTTATTTTTTTTTTTAAGAAATATTATGATTAAAGTTAAAAGGTGTCCTTAAAATTGTCTTTTAATTTTACATTTAAATTGCTTTGGTTTTTCTTTAAAAGCCATGGAAACTTAAGAAAAACAAAAAAAAAAATTAAGCGGAAATGAAAAAGTTTTATGCCACTGTTGTGCGTATACAGGTCCTTCTTGATTAAAACTTATGTTTTTAAAGATAAGTAATAATATTATTTATAATAATAAAAAAAAATATTTAAAAAAAAAACAAAAAGCCATATTTTTTTTTATTTTGAAAAGAAAACTTTGTTTTTTTTTTCATTTTAATTCACTTGACATAAATAAACTTATCCTAAATGAGATGAAACAAAATATTAAAAAAAAAACGAAGCAAAAGGACAAAATGAAATCCTTGATTGTCTAGTGGCTAAGAATATTATAAATAAAAGAAATAATATACTTACTTAAGAAATATTGTTTAAAAAAATTAAATGCAATTTTTAGTTGGTTTTTGTTTTTGAATCGGAAAAAAGAATGTAATTTAGATTAGAAGAGATTTAGACCCTATGGAAAGATATCGTGAGGTCAAGAAGTAAATCTGCAGATTTAATAGAAATTGTCGATGGCTTAGCATTAAAATCAAATCTTAGCATAATATTTGGCATAAAATTTAGCACAATTTTCTAATAAGTTTCTAATTAATATTATAAATTCTTTGGATTAGCCTAAGTTGGTAAGATTATTTAGAGGTTTTTGTACTTGTTGTTCGATTTATTTAATTAGAAGAAATCCTCATATAATTGAAAATTCCGAACTGTATTTTGGGCTAATTGAACTCGTTGTTAGTTGAGAGTGTTGTTTCTTTTAAAATATACTAAAACTTTTTTGGTTTATAATAAGTTTCGAAGGATTTCACTTTTTTAACTGAAAAAGGTGTGGAATTGAATTCTTGACATCTAGAGTTAAATATTTCAAGTAATACTTCATGAAAATTGAAAATTTTAAAAGTTTTCCAATATACAATTTCCATCCAAACTTTGAAAAAGAAAGTTATTACTTGTATAGCAAGTGAGAGAGCAGAGAGGTTTAGTATAAAGTTATCACAATATAAAATTTTGTGATAAATTTTAAACAATAGTGTGCTTATAATTAGGTATAGGGTATAGTGGACCAGATTTGACTACTCTAACTTTAAAAGCGTTAAAAACTCCTATAAACTGTTAAATAATCTTCTGAATAATATCTTTAAGAAACATATATGAAAATTTTAAAGTTAAATTTTTATACATAGGCAAAATAAAAAAAAAAGAATATTAAAGTGCGCCAGTAAAACTAATTTAACGTGCGCAACTAAAAATATTTTCAGTTAAATGTTGAAAACTTCGGTTCAAATTAAGATCTTATGTAAATTATTAATATTAAGTGTAAAAATTTCTTTTTCCCTAATCTCGCCATTTTCTGTACAGTAATGAGTAACTACTTGCCATTTAATTTTACAACAAAAACTGTAAAGTCAAAAATGTCTTTGGGAAAATCCAAAGTTGAACCATTAAAATTAACACTTTCTTTTGTCAACATCGTAAGGCAAACTGTCAAATGTGGTCCATTCTACTATACATATATTTATTACTCAATTACAATTGATCGAAAATAAAAGTAACTAATTATTTGTATAATTGATGTACAAAGATAACTTTATAGGATTCAGCTCTTAAAATTGATAGGATTCAGCTCTTAGTTCCGTTATTTTTAATCTAAAATCAAATAAATCTTAATTATTCTCTTAATAGTTTTAAGTCTGTGTTCAAGTTCCAAAAGACCTTAAATTTTTGTCTGTAGATTGTCATACTCAAATTTCTAAACTACAGACCGCAGTCACTTATTAAAAACTTATGAAATGGATATTAAAACAAAAAATCCAAACATTTTGTTAAAAGTTTTAATTTTTTTTTTGAGTGTGTGCGTTTTTTTTTTTATAATATTTTACTTTTGAGCTTTTAAATCTTTTTAAGTTTTTTTTTTTTTTGTTTTTTTTTAATACTCAGATGAATTAAAAAAAAAATTTAAGAAAAGAAATGAAATGCAGAGTAAAAAAAATAATGTCTTATTAATAGGACTACAGAGGATCAAAAAACACAAAAACCAAAAAAAAATTTGTTGATCAAGTACGAGGAAAAATTAAAAAAAAAAAAAAAATAAAAAAAAAAATTTAAGTCAAGGAAAGAAAAATGAAAACGTTGACAAAAAAATGAAAAAAATAATATAAAAAGTTTTTATAAAATAAAATTACTTAAATTCAGTAATGCAGTATTTAGGTACTATATAAATAATTGAATATAAAAATGTGGGTCCAAGGATTTTACACAGAAAAACAAAAAACAATGAAGTTTTATATATATGTGTATGTCATCGTAAAATATAAAATTTAGGAGTAATTTAAAAAAAAAATAAGGATTTTATTGTATAATCAGTAACTAATACTAAATTTAAATTTATTCAAGATAAGTTTTAAATGGTATTTTAAATGGTTTTAATTAAAAACTAAATTAAAATAATTTGGACAAAGAAATGAAATTCTTGTTTTTGTTTTGAAATTCAGAGGTTATCCAATAAAAGAATCTTTTCAATAGTTCAAATTTAAAATCCACGTGCAATGCATAATTTTAAAAGAGTAATATTGACTTTAAGATCGAAAGTTCTTCATGGGAATATGTAGATTTTTGAATTAAAGGAAACTGGTATATTCCTAAGTTGCCCATAGATATTTAGAATTGGTTATTACATTATTTTATCATTTTTAAACTTTCTGTATAATTAATACATTTATTTTCTAAATTTTTTAACTCATTTTCGGAGAATATAGGGGTTCAAAACCTTTGCGCCAGTTAAATTAATTTTTGACCTGTTAATTTTTCTTTTGCCAATGTTAAAATCTTTTAGTGGTAGTTCTTCTTCATGTATTTCTAGTGGATTTGCATTCTTTTTTTACTCCCGAAGAGGTCCTTCAAATATAATTATATGATATTTAATTTTAATACCAGTTTGGCAATGAAATCTCTTCTTAGGAACTGACCTACATTCACTTTTATTTTCTTATCCTTATTTGCTTATGAAAGGGTAATTGATGTACTATATACCGGATTCATTCATTGTTCCATTCATTATTTCAGAATCTCGTGATTAATTAGCCAGAATCCATACAATTTGAAGACACTAAACATGGCATCACAAAATGTTAAATTTTTTTTGACTTGTTTTAAAAGCTAGTTTTAATTAAAGTTATTAATTTTTTTTGTATATTTCCAAAGGCTTATGAGTTTTGAGTTTTTAAAGTTTGTCTTATTTTAAAAAATTTTGTAAATCAAATAACTAGTAAGATAAGAGTAGTCTATCTTCCTATCCTAATCACTTACCCGTTTCTTATTTTTAACTTTCAGGACACATTTTCAATACCTGCCATTTTAAACAACCCAAAATTGATTTTTAATTTAAATTCGCTTTAAATTCAAATGAATTATTTTAAATTTTTTAAATTTCATTTTTAAATTACAAGGCAATTTTTTTTTTTACTTCCTTAAATTACCTTTAAAAGTAATTTTCTTTTATTAATTTTTAAACACCTTTTTTCACCTTTAAAATTATCTATTTTTGGGTTTTTTTGAGAATTTTCTTAATTTTTCCATTCCAAGTTTTTGTTGTTGTTGTTTTGGTTTTCCAAGTTTTGAAACACTATATCCAATCAGAAAAGCCAATAGAATATTAATATATTTATTTGATGATAAGTAATGAAAGGAGAGACCAACTAATTCAACCACAATCAACCTTCAGAATAGCAAAAATGCAAAAAATATATTGGAAAAATTCAAAAGAATTTTTAATAAATAATGTGAAATGAATATAAATTTAAGGGAATCCTTTTTGGAAAAAAAAAACCAAATTTTCCAATAATTTTCCTTTTTATTTAAAAAAAAAAAGTCTTTTAAAATCGATAATACTTAGAAAATTAAAACAAAATGAAAAATTTAAATAAGCAATTACTGGACTTTGCATACTAAAGTAAAATATTCTAAATAATGTTTTTTTTATCTTTTTAAAGGACTAAAATTTTCAGTTTAAATTAAATGGCAGTTTGAAGAAAATCATCTTAGATTTAAAAAAAATTGAGTTTTTATTAATTAAAGGGAGGCATTCTGCCATAATTAATTAAAATAAATTATAAAATTTCAGAAGTTCTAAGTAATTAAATGGAATTGGCATTTAATTTGAAAAAAAGATTAACTTGAAGCTTGAATAACATCAGTCACGAAATGGATTGACTATAGTGAAAATATCAAAATTCAAAATTAGTAAGTGGTCTTAGGATAATGTAGTAATATAGACTTTAAGATCGAAAGTTCTTTGTGCACATTATATAGATTTTCGAATTGAAGGAAACTTGTATAGTCCTTTGTTGTATATTCCTATAAGTTCCAATAAGTTTCCAAGTAGTAGATTTTCCAAATTAGTGATGGAAAGTTATATAAGCTTACAAACATTTAAAATGTTTTTTATGGGCAGACTAGAAGCCTTTTCCCGAGCCCGATTATTTTATTTTTAATTTCAATTGCTCGTTCCCTAAACTTGAATTAAAGTTTTCACAGCCAATTGATATAGCTTCTCAAAATTGACATTATGCATGGTCAAAGTGATGTAGATCTTTGGTGACGTTCTACAGCTGAATTTTATATTTAAATATATATCAACAAATATAATATTTAACTATATATGTCTGTTAAATATGGTGGTGATGATATATTAACTAAATAATTCATCAAAATTGATTTGCCTTGCCATCAACAAAGCGGAATCAACAAGACCTCCTTATAAAACCTTTATTAGTAAACGTTTGTGAACCAACTCGTGTGAAATGCCTAACTTCACAAAAATATCAGGGAAGAGTTGTGTTAAGAACTTAAACTTATTCAAAAAAAAATATTTGAGAAAAAATTGATTTTTATTTTTCATATAGGCTTTTATAATTTTTTAAAATAAAATGTCATATAAATTCGGTAAAAGTCTAAATAGTTCCCTTAATTGACACGACCAAAGTGATTGTTCGATCGCTTTCAAGTTTAGAGTCCGTAATCTACTTTACCCTCAACAAAGGATTTAACCAGAACACTCCAAGTTTTTATAATAAGTATTTTAGTTTTATAATCTTCGTGCCAATGATCACAAGATTCACTGTGCCGTTCTTTTATTGCAACCAACGTAATTGGTAATTAATTGGAATTTAATTGGAATTTTTTGGAAAATTAATCATTGCAGATTCTTCAGATTTAAAAGTTTCCTATCTCCTAATCTGGTAACGAAAAATCTTAATAGAATATTAGAGGATTTTAATTTTAAGTTCTTTATTAGAATTTTCTTAACGATTTTTGCTAAAATCTACTAAATCTCTGGGTGGTTTCTTAGTGGGGACCTTGGTCGATTTATTGAAATTCTTTTAGTTAGTGATGACTTATTATTATTCTCTCTGTCAATGTTTCAACCCAATAAACCAATGATAAAAAAGAGTTTTGTAAAATATTCTTGGATTCCATTATAAGTTTCTATTAAAACATCCTGTATTCGTTGTATAAAAGGTACCTTAGTCGAATAATTATCCAAATATTATTATTCATAATCATTGTGTCTCTTTCAAGGCTTCAATCTGCCAATGTCAAATTAAACGAAGTTTTCATTATTTCAGAAGTTTCATTTAAATTATTTAAGTACCTAACATCCTCTATATACTTTGTCCTTAAAAACTACAGAGTCATTATGCGGTTTCCTAATGTTAATCAGACCCGTGTCAGTTATTACGTTTATACAACGCAGTATTAAGTCTTCTAATTAAAATATTTTTCTAAATTAAATACTTTAAACTTTTAAAATAATTTTTTTCCATTTAAATTAAACATTTTTAAAATGTTTATTACTTTTAAATACTTTACAAAGTAATACAAAAGAATAATTTTATTTAAATAACTCTTTTTAAACTGTTATTTCAAATACAAAAAAAACCCACAACCTCGAACATTTTAAAACTAAAAATAAAAATACTTTATACTAATAAAAATATAAAATATAAACTTTTATTATTTCAAAAACATTATGTAAAGAAAATTTTAGTCTATTAATTTATTTTCATATACTAATGTACACATACTTAATATATATATCTTATATTTTATAAAACCTATAAATACTTAAGATAAAATAAACTACAAGATACAAAAATGGAAAAAAAAAGGTTAAAAATTATAGATAATTTACTAATTTACCTGGTTAAAATTTTCTATGTATAATAAAAAGTCTATAAATGTTTAAACTTGAAAATTTATATATATATATAAAATTAAATATATAAAATAAAGATCAAATCACGTCGTTTACTCATTAATTAACTAAATATTTAGATTTCTTTTTTTTTTTCCCTTTATTTTTCTTCTATTTTGTTTATTTTAAATTTATTCTTATTTTCCCCTTTGGTAATCGGATAAATTCTTTTGTTAATGCAATAATAAACATTATATATACCCTATGCAAATATATTTATCTCAGTATCCAGGATATGGGATAAGAATAAAAAGAAATCGGACGTCGAGGAAAAAAACCGGGTGAAATAAAACCTCAGGAATGATATTTCGTACTCAATGAAAAATAATATTCTGGGGTTGAAATTCAATTTACGAATGAGGAATATTGCCTCGGAAGGTTCTCGCCTACTATAGGTACGATCTTCTGATAAATAGAACTCCTAGGTGATCAGGATGAATTAAATGCAATAAGCTAGCCTCGGCTTGTTGTTTCCTTTCTAATGTTCAACATTTTGATAAATAAAGTCCTTAGGTGCTTTCATAGCTTCAAGTCGTCACAATGAATTAAATGTAATAAGCACGCCTCGGCATGCTATTTCTCTTTTAATGAACGACCCTCTGATAAATAATGCCTCTAGGTGTTATCCTGATATAAAGCCGCGAAAAATCATTTTGATGAATTATATGCAATAAGTTAACCCATGCCCCAAATCTTTCAACACATTCTTCCACATATTTAATTCAAATTCTTGAAACTTTCGGCCTGTTTTAAAGTCGCACACTGCCCAAAAGAACGTCGCACAATTCCGATAAGTTCTTCGTAATAAAAAATTTCCTTCAAAGAAAAAACTAAACAAGCAAAATTCCAAGTCTAATTTTTAGCGAAGAAGTTAGCAAAGCTGAAAAAGAAATGACAGTCTGAAGATCGAAAATTAATGTCTTTATCTTAAAAGGTCTTATACCTCAATACTATTGAAGCAAAATGCCCCGTTTACTTTTTCTTTTTTAATGTGAAAAAACATTTCGCATGGCTTTTATTTCGCAGCAGTTAAGTCCTGACGCCAAAGACACAAGGTATATACATATATCAATAAAAATTCTTGTACCATACGTGTATGGGATCATTTCTAGGAATACAAAAAAAAATTGAACAAATAAAAGAACAACAAAAGGATAAGATAATAAAAATTAAAACAAAAAAAAAAAAAACTATAATAACGGTAACTAGAAAAAAAAATATAAACTTTTTTTTTTTGTTTGTTTTTTTGTATAAAGAACAAATAAAAATGATGTTTAAACAAGTCTGAAATTATATTAGTTAGAAAAATTCTAATGAAAATTTCATTATACTAATTTTATGCAATTGTATTTGTTTTTTTAGTTCAGTGATTTTTAATTTTTTTTTTTTTTTTTTTTAATTCTTGTGTTGATTAATTTAAAAGTATGTATATGAGATTAAAACGATTGAGGTCGCTTATAATGAAAGTTAAAATTAGAATCTTGAAGTGTTGTGCAGTTGAGTTGTTAAGTAGGTACTTATCTATCTTCAAAATAAAATATTTTTAAACTGTTGGCTACATAACTAATAACATTATCTCCGAAATCAAACTATACATTTGTATTTCAGGTCTGATCCTAAAGTTAAATTTTAAAAGACTGGTGGTTTTGGTTTCTTTTAATCCAATATTATTCGTGAGAAACCTTTCCTAGTCTAATCTAATATTCCCGTTTAACAAGTTTCCGAAGTGTCCATTCCAAACTAAACATTGCAGGAGTTATGCTTAAACTTCGTTTTATATTGGGAGTAGTTTTTTTTATTTGAAGTCCAGAACTTTATAAAGAAAATCTGGAAAACTTACTTTTAATGCTTTTAATCTGTCCTTCTAAGCTTTTTTTCAATAATCCCTATTTAAAAGCTGAACTAAACTTGCTTAACGTAAAAAGACGATTATATGAAAATCATTCCTATTGAAAGAGACTTCGTCAGCAACTTTGCGTCACTATCGATGCTTTCCACCTTTAATTTTGAAAAATGTTTTCCATTTAAAACTTAAATAAAATATTGAACTACCTATTTTGCTATTCTATTAATTGACAATTCATTAAAAACTATTTGGTCTGGATGTCTCTAATATTTGAAGACAGATATAACGGTTAATCCTCGATTTGAATAATTTATTCTATACTGAATTTCTTTCACATATTAATACATGATTTGTTAATCAAATCAAGGTAGATAGTACTTATGCATATTTTATTTGAAAAAATTTTCTTGTCTTCTAAGTATGTACTCATATATGTATGAATCTATACTCATATTAACATGTGCTAGTGAGAAACTTAAAAAAAAAAACTATTATTTAAAACTTTTATACTAAAGATAATAATTTGAAGAAAAATTTTCTTTTTTTTTTTAACTCTGCGGTGATATCATCATCATATGTTTGTTGAAAATCAAGACAAACTAAAGATAAGATAGGTTAGATATGTTTCATATCAGGATGAATACCAGGATAATAAAAATTATAGTAAATACACCTTCCATATACATGTGTTTCATATATCCTTTTTTTTTGCCTTTCCATATATCCTGTTTTTTTGTTAGGAAGGAAATTTTTGTTTTTTTTTTGGGAAGTCTTCATTCATAATAATGATAATGTTAGGATTCTAAATGGGCTTGGTTATATGTACATCCACATATATAAAATATAAGGTTCTAATACCTAAGGCAAAACTAAAATTAGATAATAATACTATTTAAACTACTAATATTACTGCTCTATATTCTGTTGCTTTTACTATAAAAGAAACTAATAATTGTATTTAGAAATTAGAATGAAAAAAAAAAAAATTATATAAAAAAGTTTGAGTTTGATGAGAAAGAGAAGTAAAATGAAAAGTGATGTTAAATAAGAGACGGAAACGGAAAGATTTAAGAGTAAGTATGTAAAGTTTTCCATTTTTTTTTTTTTTTGGTATAATGTTAACCTTTTTTTTTTTGTATTTTGAATATCTTTTTTTATTTTTTGGTTGATTCAGTTTGGTTTTGTTAGTTTACTTCGTAATAATTTAGAAATTTTGAGTTTTATTTGTTTGTTTATATTGCTAGACAATGCAAGTGTATACTGACATTAATGGACACTCAATATCTATTGGAGGCTTCAAGTTAGCAGAGGAGTAAGAAGCGTGGCTTATTAATCGAAGAAGTGTGGATTTAATTCCTAATTCTAAAAACGTGACAACGTGCTAAATTTTCGAAATATTTTGATAATTTCCGAATGTTTGAATGCTCATCACAGACCGGAACTGTAATTTAGGGATTAGAAGCAGTGAACTTGAATTAGTGGTGGTTTAAGAATAAATATTACTCTTGGACTTAGTTAATAAAAGAAATAATTTTGCGGTTGGAAACTAAACATTATTGTATAATAAAAACAAAATTGCACACTTTTAGGCTACGAATTTACTTTATTTCCAAATTCTTAATTCAAAATAGTATTTTTTTCAAAATGTCACCGTATCTTGGGAACCATAAGATAAATTAACATGATTTATAAAATGTCCTCACTGATTTTGCAGTAGAACTTGGGGAATTAATAATTAAAGTGTTCAACTTTTAAGCCAGTCCAATTTTCATTTCATTCTGAAAATAAAAACCCCTTAATCACCCATCAACATCCTTTAACTTTAATTCAACATAATATTTTCCTTTTTTACTCTCAGAATTTTATTTTCAAAATACGGCACCTGCTTTAACGGTTAAATAAATATTCGTCCTTTTTATTTTTTCAAAATTTTTGTTTGAACATACGAAAATGTGGTAAACATTGTGTTTATTTTTTATTTAGATTTTTTTTATGTTTGTTTTTTTTTGCGAAAGGATAACAATTCTTTTTGAAGAAAAACGATTAGAATTAATGTATACATATATAACATTAACATATAAAAAAAGAAAAGGAAAAAATAGCTACATATGTTAAACGTTAATAGAATGTGTATGCAAAAATAAACTAATTAGGAAATAATTTAGAAGAAAAGAAAAAAGAAAAAAAAAAAAATGTAAATATAAACAAAAGATCCCTCAAAGGCCTATTAAAGATAAGTTTTTTTTTTGTTTTAAGGTTTTGATAACTTATACTATACCAGATCTTTGAAATTTTATTATACTCAAGTATATAAACATAGTTATTTTATTTTGTGGTATAACTAGTGTATAAGTTTTGTGTGTTGGTTTCTTGTTTTTTTTTACTATTATTTACAAAACCAACAACAACTACTAACAGCTTACTGCTGTTAGTTGCTACTATTATTATTGACTACTATTAAACAATAATAGGAGTAGTTATAAAAGAAAAATATTCATTAAAAAACTTTGTTTTATTTTTTTAAACTTATTTTTAGTTTATATACTTATTGTTTTTTACAAAATAAGTTTTTTTTATTTTATATGAAAATTGTTGTTTTTTATTTTTTTTTTTTGGGAAAATTATTTGTTTAATAAAATTAGTTAAGTAATTTTTATTATTATATACTTATTGGATAAAATTTTTTTGTTTAAGTTTTTTGTTTTAGGGTTTTAAATTTTTGTTATTATACATTATACCACTTGTGTTGGACTTATATGTACTTAAATTAAATAGATTAAATCTTTAAAAAATTTAATAAGATTAAATTAATGATAAGTTTAAGTTCATAATTGAGAAAATTTAATATTGAAATCAATTACGAATTAATTAAATATTATATTATAGTATAGGGAAAGAATTAAGAAAATATTATACATAAAATGGTTTAAATTTCATTAAGAATAGCTACATATATGCTTGGACAAATTACTTATCTTAAATTCATTAAGATTTTGAATCGAAACTATCGAGATATTCATATTGAAAAATTTTACGAATTGCATATTTGTAGGAGAATGTTATCTTTTAAATGTCTAAATGACAATTCAAAATTTTAAAACCAACGGTGAGTTGGAAACCAACGATGCCACAGGTCTGAATACTATTATTTAATTATACTAATACTATACTTATCATATTCATTTAATTATATACTATTATTATATTTGATCGTAAGGGCAAATCCTAATGCAAATTACTTTTTTCAGTAATTTCACCCTTCCTCGGATGATAACCAGGCACTTAACCATTACGATACTTAAGGTAGTAATAAATTGAAAAGATATTTATGATTTTTATGAATTGCATATTTTTAGGAGAATGCTATTTGTTATGGATGTATTACTTTATTTACAGTTTATTTATTTTAGGATCATTGATAATGTTCATTAAAAACGCATTATAGGGTTTATAAATTTATATAATGATTATTTTTATTTATTTGTAAGGACCCTGAACACATACTTATAATATTTGTTCTTTAGTTTTTGTAACGAAATTATCAAGATATTTAGAAATTTTTCTTTGTTAATATTTTTAATTTACATATGTTTATACTCACCGAAGATTTATTCGTATAATATTCATTTCACCTATTAATCACTCATATCTCTAACAATTAGACGAGGCCTCTAAACACATACTTATAATATCTATTTTTTAAATTTTGTAAAGAAATTGGTAAGATATATTGAAATTTTTATGAATTGCATACTTCTAGGTGCATACTGTTTCATAATTCATTATTCTATTCCTTAAAATCTAATATTTTTATTAGAACAATATTTTTTTTTAGAATTTGT
Organism: Dolichopus griseipennis; assembly: GCA_963082915.1. Lineage (NCBI taxonomy): Eukaryota > Metazoa > Arthropoda > Insecta > Diptera > Dolichopodidae > Dolichopus > Dolichopus griseipennis. The sequence continues at coordinate 15,025,118 of OY720444.1, read as the reverse complement.
TTTTAGATATTTAATTTTAGAATTTTATTTTTGAATTAAATAATATTTTGTATCTTTACTTCATATTTTACCCATGATTTCTCGTACAAAATCCAAAAATCTATATTTTTTAATAATTGCAAATAGTTATTAATAATTAAACCGTTTTCTATCCACAAAATTTCTTCGAAACTTTTATTTTAAAATCTTTTTCAAATAATTCTTTTAATATTTTTCATTAAACCAACATTTATATTTTATATAAAATCCATAAAAAAAAAAATTATCATCAAGTGTTGTCTCCAGTAGATTTTAAACTTATCGAGTATAAAATTATGTTATCTTAGGTCTTTAACATATATTTTTTTTTTAAATATATTAAACATTACAAGAAGTTTTCCTGGAGTGTTACTACTGCAACCAAACACTAATTTACACAATTTCTACATTTTTTTTTTTTTTTTATTCTGTGAAGCTCTGTTTGAGGTCTTGTTATTTATGATCATAACCATTATCATCATTACTACACTTCAAAAATAAAAATTTATATGCGATACTTTTTTTTAAAATATGAGGAAAAGCCAAAAAAAAAATTTAAATCTTTCAATTGTTTCTTCAGCAGTTTCTTTTTAGAGTTCTTCATTTTTGTTTATTTTTTGGTCTTCAACATTATAAATTTTATTTATTATATACACTTTAATATTATATTCTAGTGTGTTTTACAATACTTTTGTGTTATAATATAAACATTATCATTTAAAAAAAAACAACAACATTAAAGAAATAAGCATGTATAAAATTATTCATAATAACAGTATAATAACGGTTAAGTTTAAAAAATAACAGTAAAAATATGCGCAAAAAGAAAATGTTAATGTTAGAAACTTCTTCTCACAAAAAAAAAAACAAAACAGTTTTCCAAAACAATTTCTTTGAAAATATATACAACTGAGTGAAAAATGAAAAGATTTCCTGGTGATTTTAAAAAATTTTTATCCCGAAAATTTAAAATCCTTGAATTTTTTTTGGTCCTTTTTAGTTTTTTTTTCAAAAAACGATTTTGTTTTTGGTAAAATTGAAAATGGAAATTAAATCAGCTGTAAATATATATTTAAATATATATTAATACTTAATTATTTTAAAATTTTTCATACACACACACACACACATAAACTGTTTTTATTTTCTTATTGGTTTTTAAATGTTTTCAAATTTAAATTAATAAATTTGTATCCCATTTTAATTAAACAAAAAGCTTAACTACTTCAGCACCGAGGCCTCGCTTTTATTTCTTGTTCTTTATAAAATAATATTGCATATTTATAGGAGATAATTTTAATTTAGTTTAAAATTACTGTTTTATTTGCTTATTGGTTTTTAAATGTATTAAAATTTAAATATATAAATTTGATTCCGCATTCTCCCATTTTAATACTTCATAAATCTTAACTACTTCATCACCGAGGCCTCGCTTTAATTTCTGATACATTACAAAATAATAGAAAAAATTGCATATTTATAGGAGACAATTTTAATTCAGTTTAAAATTATACATTTTAGCATTTTTATTAAATTGAACAGCGTTCAACTTTTATTGAAAACAAAATGTAGATATTTGTGACTAATTTAGTTAATAATTCAATTGATCCGTTCAAAATTATTTTAATGGATCTCCCATTAAAGTACAAAAATTAATAACGTGTTTATTATTCAGACAAATTAGAAGTAACAACGACCATTAGATGTGAAATTTTAACTGCAATTAGAAGTTAAAAACTTCATTAACGAAAACTAGTTTGGACTGAACTTATTCCCAGCAGTAATTCACGAGCAGTTACCCACTACCATCACACCACCGAGGCCTCTTTTACCGTATATTGATATAAACAAAATTGCTATGAAAGATAAATTAAAATTAATCCTGGCCTGATAAATAAACCAGGCACTGATTGGTATATTTTTTTTTTTTTTTCAATGGCTTTAAAATTTAATCGATTACTACAACAAATATTTTATATAGACGTAGTTTATTTTTATTTAATTTTTAATAATGTCAAGAAAAAAATGATTATACACATTTTACAAATTAAAATATTGTAAAATTATTGTAAATATGTATTTTGGGTTGTGTGGTAAAATTTTAAAACGGATTATTAAAGGATAATTATGTGTGAAAAATTTAAATATTGGTGTAAGTGTTGAAAATAATGTCATGTGGCATAATGTAACATTTGTTTTCGATTATTATTTCCTGTTATCCATAAAAAAAAAATATTTTTTTTATAATTTAATATTCATTTTAAATTTTATTTCCATTTTTTATAATGGTAATTTATACACATTTATACTATAAATTACAATTTCAATTATATTTGGTCAAAGTGGTATAAATGGTTGGAAATTTTAATTTTAAATTATTGGTGTGAGGTAAGTAGTAAAGGTTATTTTAATAATAATTTAATCTTTGACCTACATTGCGGGGCTCGGGATAAAAAAATTGATTAGGTTAAAGATTAAAGGTGCTGAAAATATTTTTATATCGATATACAAAAATTTCTGTAAAATTTTGCTATTTAAAGATTTGAAATTTTGTAAGTGTTGAGGTCATAAAAGCCAGTTCATAATATTCTTTAATTTTATGTTATACAATTTTTTATAGGGTGATTAAAGAGTGCCCCTTCATATCCCACCCTGCATATATTTTAGGTTGATACTAATGGATGGCGTCACATGTAGATAAATCTTTTGTATGGAGCTTAGATTCTAGGCTCGGTAGTATTGGTTGGCAGTAGATTTGTTACAAATTTATTTGATTTCATTAAATGCCTAAACTTCTGACTCATTGATGCAAATTTTTTAGCTTTAGAACACTTCCACAAGAGTGATGATAGGAAAGAATCCACAACATCTGATGATTGGAAAGGATTATTCTGAGAAATATTTTCAGAATTATCAAAAGGGAACTTTTTGTAGGAACTCTTCTAAATTACTAAAGAATTTTAAATTTAAAATTTTTCAATGTTTTTTAATTTAAATCAAATTTTTTTTTTTTGATTTTTTATGCAAATTTGCAAGTGTGTGACTCATATTGATATAAAAAAAAAACCTGAATTTATACTTATGTCTTTTTATTATGACATATTTTAAATATGTCTGAACTTACCACTAAAATTTGTACTACATATATTTATCATATGACTGAGTCTGTAAAACAAAAAAACAAAAAATGAATCATATCAAAACTTTTATTTTTCGATGTATTTTGTCATTTTAATAAAAAAAATATAAAAAAACTGGAGACAAAAAATTATGAAATATATTAACGACAACCATTTTTTTTTTATTAATGGTGTTAAATTTTTTATTTTCATACTCTATAGAATAAAATATTTTTTAAATTGTTTTAAAATGTCATATAAAAGAATCAATAAATTGGTGTATTTGACAGTAAGGTGAAACATATTGTTTCAAAAACTTGATGCCAGAATTATTTTGATGAAGGTACAGACATTTTAAAACTATAATTCAAATTTATGATCGTAAATATTAAATAAAACTTGTAATAAAATAATTTAAAAAAAAAAAACTTAGTTGTTCTAAAAATTGCATACTTTGAGGACGAATATGATCCTAAAAGTATGCAATTTTTCTAATATATTTTTAAATCTCATGATTATGGGATTTGGATTACTTAGGTAAAAAAATGTATGTACGAGGATCTTTAGAAAAGAGAGCGTTGCCAACAGTTTGAAATAAAAGTTGAGGTCTATCTGACTTTAGTTGCATAAACTTTTCGAATAAAATTTATTAATTTATAAATTTAAAAACTTTTTAATCAGATTTAAATTGTAGTATAAAACCCTTTAATATTAAATAAAATTTAAAGCCTTTATCTAAAGTTTTTTTTGTTCTTTTTAAAAATAAAAAACCAAAAAAAAATTGTTGGAAAGGAAAATGAGAAGGAAAAACTTTAATATGATATTTCTTTAATATTATTATAAAAAAAAAAAAACTATGATATCCTGTCCATCATAGTTCATCAACAAACCCAACAACATACACAACAATTAAAACGAAAAAATTTAAATATTTTCAACACAATTTTGTGTGTGCAATGTTTGGTGCCTGTTTCCGTCATATTTTTAAAAAATAAACTTCAAAATAAAATACAAGATGTCTCATAATGTTTAAACAAAGGAAATTAATTCGAGTTAAACCAAAAATTACCTAATCAAGGTGCATATAGTCGAATGTTAAGATTAAAGGGCTAAGGGAATGTTCAGGGGTTTATATCATTGCAAAACTTAAATTTCTTTACTCGATCCGACTTCAGATTCGATCTTCATCAGTATATTAGATCAAAATTGTCTTTGGCTATAGCTCTTCCAAAGTTCCAACAATACTAAATAATGTGCAAAACCTAGGGTTGTTCATCTATAGAATAAACAATTGCAGTATATTACTAACACATACTTCTCTTCTCCATCGCCTTTAGGTTTAACTCCCGATATTTTTTTTTATAGAAATCTAGCATGGACCAACACCTAATCTGGAAATATAAAACAATATATATATTCAAAGTTTCCAAAGTAATTGAACAAGTGCGATAAATAGATTTTAATTTTAATGTAGTTAAAAGAATTTGTGGCCATGATGTATCTCTGGAGTTATATAGCATCCCATACGTTTCCTCAAGTTTATAATTCATATAATAATACGAACCATATGAACTAAAGATCTAAAGCTTAAGTTAAGTCTTGAAAGGCAGTGAACCATATTCATCACCATCCCAAAGAGCTTCGTGTACCTCCTCTGAATAACTTTTGACGTTCTCCGCCTTCAATCTGTAAAGGTAAAAGAAAAAAACCTATGAGACACACTGTTAAATTTTTTAAATATTAAATAATTTTACAAATGAAATGAATTATAGTTTTTGCATAAATACCAGATATTGCCTTTAATATGAAAATAAAAAAAATTCTACAACAAAAAGTTTGAAACAATAGTTTCAGTTTTTTTAAAGTTCAACTAACAAAAAAAAAAAAAACCAGAAAGTGGAACAACATTGGTCTGGTCTGACTCTTGTATCAAAAAGTTTATTGTACTTTTCATGTTGATATAATATTTCATGATTATCATCATAATGATGAAAAACTTTCATTCACAATCAACACAAACTTTTAATTTTAAAATGAGGAAACCATGGCAAGTATAAAAAGTATTTTTATATTTTTATTAAAAAAATATGCCTTTTTGTTTATGCAACACAATAAAAATATGACCGAGACATGAACAAGGAAATTCGAGTTTTTTAATGCATTCATTTATTTTGTTTTTATTTTTTTTTTTGTTTATTGACCAAAATTTTATTTAAGATGACATTCAAATGATTAACAAGCTTGTCCTATATACCATAGCATAGTCAAGTGATTTTTGATTCCACCAACATCGGTTTTGCAATTTAATGGATGCTTGAATTGAAATGACACGTAAAAGTTTTCATACATAAAATTAAAAATTTTATGGAAATATGTAAAATATATTATTAATTTGTTGATGAATGCAACAATAGAAAATGTATTCAACAATTTGATGAGGAATGCAAAATTAGAAATATGCCATTACATAAATAATTCTATTAAAAAAGAGCAATAAAGAATTTTTGCTTGTTGATAACACTGTTGCATCTGTTCCAAACCACTATATAGTTGGTCCTGTGAGCCTTCAAACCACTGTCCCGGTACTTTTGAAGGCTTCCTTTTTTTTTTAGAATCGCTTCTTTGCAAATACGATTAAACTTAATAGATTTCATGGAGTGAGGTCTAAATAATCTCATTCCAAGTAGAATAGTTTCATTAATCGCATTTGCATCAACGTCGACATTCCTACCACAGAAGCACAGTGATCAATCGAAGGATTTGTAAAAATTGTTTAAACCTTCCCAGTTGGCATGGTGATAGCGCCATACTAATTTTTTGGGAAGAAGGCCTTGGTTGCAAAACAGTGATCAGAGCCCCCCAGAATACAACCAACTGAAACCACATACTATTCAAGGTGTATGGGTAGAAACAAATCCAAGAGAACCTTCTGATCAGCATGGTCAGGAATTCTAGTGGGATTTTTAACATGTTGAGAAAGGTGAAATAGGGTGGAAATAATTCAACTTGTTTCCTAATCGAGTTTTGGCTTGGAGAAGAGCTACTTGAAAACTTTGTTTGTAAAATTCTCCTCTAAACGTGAATTTTCTCCCGTGCAAAGTCTAATCAGTGTGGTGTATAATCTAACTTTTGATCTTTATTAACTTCCTGTCTTTTGTTGAAGGAATCACTCTTTTAGTATAGCGATGGGCTCTTTAACTGGCAAATAGACTCTTTATCTTCCCCATAAACTTAAAGTTCTATTAAAGCTCCGCTCACGATATCTACTTAACAAAGCATAAAATCCATTTTTTTGGACACCATATAATCTAATACCAATAACTAGTTTTTTGTTGAAACCAGTGATACGACTTCTGAATAGGAAAGCATAAGACGGAAGCCTATAATAAGATATCGATTGGAGTTTTGGGTATGGTACATTTTAAAACTTTCTTTAGCGAACTGGACTTTTGATAAGTGATAAATGAAAGTATATCCAAAAATATCCTGCCTACTCTAAAAATCTTCTTAAGTGTCTATCTTTCGAAATATTCACTTATCAAATTTCCACTACTGCCGAGTGAAAGTTACCAATTGGGCGGTCTGTACACTTCATATAATAGTTATGAAAACAATTTTAATAAAATATTCTACAACGGATCTTGTAATTTTAAACTTTCTTCCAAGAAAATTTACCAAAGGCAGATAAAAAAAAAAGTTAATGACAAATTTCATTAAAGTTAAGAAAAGATTTCATAGAATCCTTTTTTCTTTTTTGTTGTTGTTGGAGTTTTTTTCTATTTTTTAATATTTTGACAGGATAATTTTTATATTTAATTTTTTGTTTTTTTTTTTTTAAAAAAAACACAATAAGACAGAGACAAAAAATCAATTGCTTGGCAGAAATGACTTCAAAAAACCAAAATTATCCTGAATAATTAAAAAAAAAAATTTTTAACCACTTCAATAAGATGAAAATTTTAGTCTTTGATTAAAAGCAATGAATCCTTAATTTTTTTTCCAAAATTTTATTTTAAAAATTCAAGGATTCGAAAAATTTTTTTTACTCTTTTTTTATTTTAATTTTTTGTTTTTTTGATCCATGAAAAAAAAAACAAGGACAAATATACAATATATACATATATAATAATTTGAGTGTAAATTAAAATCCAAAATCTAATGATGACGGCGAAGAACAAATGAAAGAATAGATAAACCAAAGAAAAAGGGTTCAGGATAATGGACTGTAAGTAAATAATTTGTATTTTTTGTGTATTTGTTGGTTTATATATAAATATATACACAATTAATATCTATGTAATTATACAAGTATCTGTGCAACATTAAAAATATATCTGCGATGATATAAGATAACTGAAAATATCTATAAGATGTATTAAAAGAATTTCAAAATCGTGTTAATGAATTTTAATGGTTTTCAAAATGGAATAATTTTTTTTTAGTAAAAAAAATAAATTAACTTTGAGCAAAATAATTCAGTAGTGCAGAGTGATTAAAAGCAATTAAGACTAAAGAAATTCTTCTTTAACGATTTAAAAATATTTTTATACTTTGTTTTTGATTGAAGATTTTGTTTATAAACACAATGGGAGCGATTAACGGATAGACAAATGACAGCGTAGACTCTTTGTAATAGATACAAAGTAATAATGACTGGATTTTTGGTTTATTACCTTGGACAATGGAATTTTAACACAATATATGGAACATAAGAGTCAATATATTGAAAACTATTATAAATCGAAGTACGTTTGACCCGAATACTAATGTACATCGAAGTTATAGAATCGGAACATCATATAGTACCGTTACAATTTATAGGCTTTGAATTTGAGTACAATGGTTGGACGATGCTTTTGACAGATTTTATTGAGTAAAGCAGATACGATATTTTCTTTCTGACGATTATGGAAAACGCATGTAATTTCTTCATGCACAAAAAGCTTGCGTTTTTTTGTAAATATAGTTGTAGTATACCATTTTGTCTTTAAGTGCAAGTTTATTTATTAACAACTTTCTTTTAAGTGCTAACATTTTTTTTATGGGTTCCAAATGGATGAACCTAAAGTCAGATCCACGTTATTTTAAAAACCCTGTCCTTGATTAAGTATTAAAATCGAAACGAGAAGACGATTACTTTTAAGGGGTAAGTTTTTTTTAAACTTTTTAGATTTCTATTGTTTTATGTGAATTTTACTGGTTACAAAAAGAATTTGGCCTTTTAAATCATATACTCCTGCCTCCCAACATATGGCGTGGGTTAAAAACAAGAATCTTCTGTTGGTTTTTTTGATTTTATTAAAGTTAGAAAGTTATAGACTGATATTTGTCTCTGTCTTTTGCACAACTACTATTACTTGTTAATTTGACGTATCATAGTTTGGCATCACTTTCAGTGTTATTTTCCCAATTTACTTCTTTTGGAATCCCTGCTGTTCCTACATGTAAAGATTGTATTTTTGATTTTAAGATATAATCAATCTGAACATAAGTAACCATTTTATAAGTGTCAAAAGAATTTTGGATAAAAAATACTTTTTGTTTAAATTCGCTTGTCGCGTCATTGTGTTTATTTTTTAACAAAGTAATGAAATCGTAAGATAAATTTTAACTTAGATCAAGATATTTTAAATAAATATCTTCAATTTTTATTTGACTCTTATTTCTTCTGGTGTATTTTAATTTGTTTTAGAAATTTAAATCTTAAAAGAAACCAAATAATATACATTTTAAAAGTAAAATTGAAACAATTCAATTTTGAAGTGCGTTAAATTACAAAAAAACAAAAAAAAAACAAAACACAAGATTTCGAAATATTCATTTGAAATTATTTGAATTCCTTATTAGAATTTTGAAATTGAAAAATATTTTTGTCTTAGAAGAATGTGTTAAGTTGTAAATTTTCTTTAAATTTATTATTCTTTTACATAATATATATAATATATATCAATATTTATACGAATATATGTATATGTATGTAGGAATATATCTAAATAGTTCAATTCAGTAATTAAAATATTTTTTCGAAGAAACAAATTTATTACTATAAAGAATTTTATAAATTAATTAATCTTAATAAATTAATTCATGGTTGATATAATTTATAAAACAAATAAATTTTAATTAATTTTATTAAATTAAATAAATTTATTTAAAAAAATTAATTTAAAATTTATAATTATTTAAGTTTTATTATAAATCGCGGTTGAGAAACTGAGTATATGTCCCAAAAAATCAAATTTTAATTTTCGGAAATTTTTTAAGCTAAAGACGTAACTAAATGTTTGGTCAATCTGCTTAATATCTATAAAACGTATATTATGTACACTGTACGTATTTGTGTCGGAGCGCCTAAATCAGCTGCAGCATACCTTAATAAAGTGTAAAATCAACGTATTCGTCTTAAAAGTCCCAGCGTTACCTCAAAGTTCAGTCAAGCGATGAAACTTCTTTCTAATGGAATAAAATGTTTAATGCTTCCACCTAAAGGTTTCCAATGCAAACAAAGGAAATCTTACTCCTTAATATATCTCCTCCTCTCCTTTCTTATTTTCTTAATTTTCCAATTTATTCGCAGGATCTATAGCTCATAATATTCGGAACTTCCTTTACTAAATCCTATGTTAAAATATAAAGATTTAATTGCATTAAAAGGGTATGGTTTTGGTTGACTAAAGTTTAACACAAACCCTAGAAAAACTTGCAGCAGGTTCCCTTGAAGACATTTGATGTTTGCCAGCCACCCTCAAATTAAAAAAAATATAAATTTCTATTTGACTTTTTGTGATGAAACGAAATATTTTATATATTCCAAAATTTGGTAATTTTTTTGAAAGTCTCCAAATTCTACAAACTTTAAAATCTTACTTCTCAAATTTCTTGAAATTCGACATCAGTGTTGACAATAGGTTTTTAGCTTAAGACATGGAATATAAAAGTCAATATGTTGGAAACTATTATAAACTGAGGTTAGGCTTACATTTTCAGTATAACGGGTCAGCGATTCTTTGGGCAAATATTATTGAAAACGAATAGTTAATGAAATAAAGTATTTAAATGCAAAACTACCAAGAAAAATCCCCTGCAGGTTCCCTTGATGACATTCGATATTTTCCTACCTCCCTTGAATAAAAAGTAAAATTATTTCTAATTGAATATTTCTACCGAAACGAAATATTGAATACCGTTCCAAAATTTGGTAACTTTTTGTGAATGTCTCCAAAGTCTCCAAAAATTTAAAAAATCTAATTGCCCAAAATTAATTTTTAAACCTAACAAATTTGATAACTTATCATCTTTTAAAACAATTTAAGAGCTCTTTAAATTTTTTTCAATCTCTAACTGTAAATGCCCATTTGGCTTTAAATTAAAAAATCTTCAGAATTTAAATTTTTTCATTTTCATTATATGCACATTAAATTTTGAAATTAAATTCACCTGAACTTAATTAGCGTCTTAAATAATAAGAAAAACTCTGCAAAGTCTTAAATAGTACATTATATTCTATCTATAAGATAGATCTATTAATGTAAAATTTTAATTATTAATTAAATAAGTAAGTCATTTTCTTTTTTTTATAATAAGATAATTTCTTTATATAAAAGTTTTTCCTCAAAGAATTTTTCTTTGACCAAAACTGCAAAAAAAAAAAAATAAAACTAAATTAAAGCATTTAAAAATTTTTTTATGTAATAGAATGGTGCAGAGTCATAACTCCCAGCATCAACATATCAACTACATTTTGAAAAGCTATTTCGAAAAAAATGAGAATCCTGATTTTCTAATCAAAGTCTCGCATACATGATTTCATAAATACTCTGGAAAAAACGTCAACTTTGATTTTTTAACTTTAATATGCTTCCTAATATAGAATCTCGCATAGACAAATATATAAATTCACTTAACGATTCATAACTTCCGAAAGGATCGGGTCATTATGTCATGGGATTTTTGTCCTACGTAAATATTTCCCTTAGGGACTTATTACTAATTTAGTGGGGCTTTTGTAGAGATTTATGACTTATTAAGTGGGATATAAGCGCCTTAGGGACTTATTGCAGTGGAAGTTATGACCCTGCACCAATAAAGTAAATATTTATCTGACAAGGTAAAATAGGTATGCTCTTTTTTTAGAGCCCAGTTCCTTTAATGTGTGCACTTTAAATTAAAAATTTTTTATATTTTTTTTTTATTTTATAAGTGCTAGAATTATGCATTCTTTGTTATACATTTATAAAGTACTGGTGTATTATATACTTGCAGTATATTTATATTAAAGTACTATTAAACAAGTACTATGAAAGTAAAGTAACTACATTACAAAGGATGCAAGTGTTATCTCTTCATTTTTAACTCAATTCGAAATTTTTTTTTTGTCTTTTACCGTGTTAACATAATTTTTACTTTATTATTTATAAGTGTATAAGTGTCTGCATAATAATATATGCATAATTATATATACATATATATATAATAATTTATATACTTTTATAAAGGATATAATCATGTACAAATGTGGAGGAGAAAGAAAAAAAAAAAAAAACAGCAAGTATTTCATTTCACTTTTTTGTCAAATATTATATTTTAAATATTTAAGAAGAAAAAGTTTTTCAAGGACTACCAGGTGCTAACAATAAAAGAAAAACAAAAAAAAAAACAAAAAAGGATAACAGAAAACGTTTTTCTATAATAATTCAAGGATTCGTATTCTTTGTTTTAATTGGGATGGATAGTTTTTTGTACTTTTTTTTTTTTGGAAAAGAAAGATTTTCTTTAATGTAAATGTTTGGTTTTTTTTTTAATTTCAAGGTCTAACGGTATTTAAGATATAAATTTTTTTGAATGTATATGCATGTGTATGTATTTTAATAAGTAATCAATTTTAATATGATCGTTAGTTAAGTACTAGAGGACATATAAGTTATTAAAACAATCATAACAATTTAAAAGAATGTAATTACTTTGAATTGAATTATATATATATATATATATTATCAATTATATTATATATATATATATAAATTTATTTAATAATATATTTTAATTATTATTTTTACGTCATTTAAGAACTTTGAGGTAACATCAAGAGTTCTTAAAATTATGTACTTAATATCAGCAAAATTTTTGAATATAAGGTACAGACTGAAAGAATGTGTAGGAGATGTGGACTCCAAATAAATATGATTAAAACATAAGTAAGGAGAATGAATATACAAACTAACACAAAGAGCATCACAATTGGAGACACACCAATTGATTTGGAAAATTTCTACAACCCAGGGAACATTATAGAGAAAAATCGAGATATAAGTGAAGACATAACAAACATTCTAAAGCTGGTAAGAACAATGTTAAAAAGACTATGAAGAATATGGAGAGCTTCACAACAGTAAAGGATAACAAAATTCAAAATATTCGATTCTTGCAAGAAATCTGTTCTCCTTTATGGCAGTGAAACCTATAAAAAAGTATAAACACATATTAACCAGATAAACCAATGCCTTCGCATTATATGGAAAATCTTCTACCCACGGAGAATTACTAATGAAGAATTGTGGATTGGGTTTGAACTCTTTCGTCACCTATCGGGATATCAAACAAATTCAGATGTATAGTATAGATACTAATAAGAGACTTCATTGCCAAACAGACAACAAATTGGAACCCGCAGGGAAAAAGAGATACAAACTAAAAACACATAAAGAAGAACGATAGAAAAGGAAGTACGAAGGAAGGGAAACACATTCATTAAACATATTGGCGAAAAAGAGTTGAATAGCGTGGTTTCGTGAAAAAACTATGCTGCCAAAGGTATTAGAAAAGGAAAAAAATAATATGGGCTCAAATTATAAATAACAAGTTTCTGAAGATTTGTTGTTCTCAAATGAGTCTTATTATCACTTTCAAATAAAAAAGTTGCATTTAGTTTTTAATAAGGTGGCTGGAATTCATAAAAAGTGTCTCAGGGCAGCTGCATAATATTCTTCTAAGTGTTGAACTTTTTGCCAAAAGCCTCTATATTAAAACCAGCGTTAGGAGAACAACCGGAGACGGAGCCTTAGAAGATACCGGAGATAAAATCAAGAAAGAAAAAAGAATCTTTTGCAAGGCTATTATGACGATATGACGATCATTCCAAATTAACAGAGTTACAAAACTTAAGATTTTTTAAGAAAGCATTAAATCAGTCTTGCTGTCTATGATTCTGTTCTATGATTTCTGTATTGTCTTTATTCCCAGAAAAATCAGTCCTAAAATTTTAAATATTCCTGAACAGATTTTTAAGCATTATTTGCAGAATATTCTCAATTCTGGCCACGGAGAATTTCAAACCAAGACTTGTGGAAAAATGACAAAATAGAAACCCATAGAATTGATCATCAGGGAAAGGAAGTATAAATGGGTTGTCCACGTGCTAAGGAAAAATAACTGAATAGCCAAGTAGGTTTTCAATTGGAATCACCAAGGGAAAAGAAAATTGGGTACAGAGGCTATATGGAAGTCGTATGCTCCCCAAAAAGAGGAAAAAGGAAAAAAAAATCTAAAATTGTTACCTGCTTGAAACTTTTTTAAAGGTCTAGGATTACGCCTTAGGATTATACTTGTAACACAAACGTACATGTTAATTTAAAGACGAAATGTTCATAGAATTTTAGGGGTGTTCTTAAATTTTAATAAAATACAATATATCTGGTAACCTTTACAAAATATACATATTTATTGCTATTACTATAACAATGCATTTTATTCATGTGAATATTAAATGCATTTGTATATATTTAAGTAATATATATGTACAATTTTTAAAAAAATCACATCACTTATATCTTATGTTATCCTGTTGCTTATGATTTTTATACAAATATTAAGTTTATAATGCATGTATGCAACTTTGTACATTATTTTTTAATATTATGAATATTTTATTATGCAGAGTACATTATATATGTTTATATATGTTAATGTATATATATATATATACATATATATGTGTATATGATACTGTAGGAGTTTAAAAAAAATTCTTTTCTTAAATTAACAAAATAAAAACGTACACTTTATAATATTCTCTTGTATCTTATGTCATTTGAGCATTTTATGTCAACTTTGTTTTAATAGAAAAGACAACAAACATTATATTATGCATTATAATATTTTGTCACATTTTACATATATGTGGGTATATTATACATATACAAAGAAAAAACAATCAAAACAAAAGACAAAAAATAAATGAAAGAAAAGAAACAATAAATGACAAAAAAAAAGAAAAAATCAGGATGAAAGGTATGAAAAAATAAATATATATTAATATATTATTTTCGCACCTTTCAGTTTTTGTTATCCTCCATATTTTTTTTTTTTTTTATACACTTATTATTAATATAAAGGTGAATATACACATTATTCATATTGTTTTTAACACGGTGTATCATTCAACACAATATTGAGAAAAACAAAATCGGTAATGACAAAAAAAAAAAGAAACCAAAAGAAAAGAAATTCGAAGTCATTTAAAAAATCATATTATATTTTCTGAAATCATTTTGATATGTCATTTTTTTTAGTTGAAAGGAATTACCGTTATTTTTATTCCACGTGGAAACAATAGTTGTGGATATATTAAAGTTGGTCATTCGTTTGGAATGGATTGAATAAGGCATAGTTGATGTAAATTCAAGTACATAATAGTTTACAGGAATTACCGTTATTTTTATTCTGCGTGAAAGCAATATCTGTATGCTTATTTCTGTTACTACTTCGTTTGTCTTTCATCGAAGTAGACGTAGACGATGTTAACAAAAGAAGTGATTGAAAAAGGCATATTTGATGTGAATTCAAGTGCATGATAGTTTATAGGAATTACCGTTATTTTATTTCTGCGTGGAAACAAAAGTTGTGGTTATATTTAAGTTCCTGCTTTGTTTGTAATGCATCGAATTAGACGTAGACGATGTTGAATAAAGTGCACGAATCGAATCTGCGTTGAAAAATTGATTGAGTAAGGTATGTTTACCAGTCTCGTCGTCGGTGCGTAAATTAAAAGCTTAATTAATTATTGTAGGTATTTTGTAGGTCTCTTAATATTTTTGATTTAATTTGATTTACGATCGCTTCATGAACTTTCAGAAAAATTTCTGGAGCAAATTTGTGTACCTTCAAAACAGATTAGATTAGAATGTGTGATTAGATCATGTATTGATTACTTATCACACATTCTAATGTATTGATGAAGTATGAGAAAAAAATGGAAAGTCAATCAAGACAAGACAATTGGAGAAGTATATTTGGGTAGGCTTAAGCTATTTTAACCAAGCCTTATTTTAGCTGCCTAGCGTGTTTCGAAACTATGAAAAGTTGACAAAATAATATTATCAAAATTTTTTCAAAAGTATTTCAAAATATCACAGCCAAAATTTCATTCAAGTATCCGAAAGTTGACAAGGGCACCTTTATTATTCCTCCTTATTTATTTTACAGTTAAATTTTTGTCGAGGCGTCCAAAATCAAAAAGAAAAGAAAAGAAAAATATCTAAAATGAAAGAGATAGAAAATTTTTAATTTAGTTTTATTTAAATATTGTTTTGTTGTTTGTTTAGCAATTCAAAAAAAAACAAAATATAAAATTATGTTAAGGATTTTTTATTCCTTTTCAGGATTTTTTTTGATTTTCTGTTTTTTTTTTTTACATATGGTAACACTAAATTAAAAAAAAAAAACACAAAATTCATATTGATATTTAAAAAACAAATAAACATCAAAATACAAAAAAAAACAAAACAATATAAAAATGATATTATATTTTGGGAAACTTTTAATGTTACACGCAGGATATTCTTTTTAAGAATTGGAGGGATCTTGAGAATGAAACAAAAAATTACAATGTAAAAAGAATATTTAAATTTAAAATTTTTTGAACAAAAAAAATAATTGAGGTGATTGACTTAAAATTTTTAAATTTTCAAAGAATTTTATTTGTACTTGTAAAAAACATGTTTATATTGGGTATGTGTAAGTAAATTGCGATATTTTTCACAGTATGTAAAAGAAAAGAGAAGAAAAATAAATTTAATACGTAAACTGTACACATATTTGATGCTATTTCAGAAAATTTTAAATTTCGGAGTTTTTTTTTGTATTGCTTTAAAGTCTGAGGTATTTTAGAATTGAGATTTGTTTAAAAATTTCTCCTTTAAAGATAATTTTTTTAATTAAAATTTGAAATTTAATGGAGTTTAATTATATACTGAATGAAGTAAATATTTTAAAGTACCTATTCTCTAAGTAAAGATGCATGGAAACCCAACAAGCATGGTTGGTTGGTAAACAATTAAAATTTAGTGTAAAGTAGACATTACACATATTGAATGTTCAAAAGGATTAAAGAAAATCTGAAAAATTATCACTTCTGATTTGAAGTGACACAGGTCGACACAACTACCATTCACAATTGCGTTCAAATAAATGGCTTAATCAATAGTTAATAATTACATATCTTTAATAAAAAATACATTAATATAACAATATAAGCACATGCAAAATATAAACAAATAATTTAATTGAATAATATAACTCACAGATTTTAATTTAATTTTAATATAAACAAAATAGAATTGTATCTGTTAAACGTTAAGACGTTTTTACATGTTATAAGGTATGTTTAAATTGTTTGTGGAATTCCTTAAGATCAATTCTAATAAAACGAATATAATATGAACATCTTTCCGAATATGTACTTATGGTATACACAAGCTTCTTAGTCTAACAATTGAACAGCTAGCACTTAAAAAAAACAAAACCATTTAAATCAGTCAAAGTGTGAGAATTTTCTTCTGTTTTTCACTTGAGCCAATTACAACTAGTTATTGGGTTTAAATCATTCGTAATAAAAGATAAATATAATGAAAAATTTAATTTAAGAGGTATAAATCACAGATACAGAATAAGTAAAAATAAAAAAAGGATTTGACATTTGTATTAGCCGTATGACTTAAAAATGAAATTAATTACATTAGAATCTTGATAATAGATATTGACTTAGACTTTTAGAGATTACTATCTCACGTGGTAATTGTATTATCCATATTCATTAAGATCATAAAGTATATTCCCCCTGGTTCCTATTGTATTTTTTTAAGGCAGGTAAAAATATTAGTCTTATAGTAAATATTTTTACAATTAGCATTACTTTTAAATCATGTAAA
This sequence comes from Dolichopus griseipennis, assembly GCA_963082915.1. Classification (NCBI taxonomy): domain Eukaryota; kingdom Metazoa; phylum Arthropoda; class Insecta; order Diptera; family Dolichopodidae; genus Dolichopus; species Dolichopus griseipennis. The sequence goes on along the minus strand of OY720444.1, from coordinate 15,007,777 downwards.
GCTAATAATGAAGTACTTAAATGCAAATAAAAATAAATTAAAGAACCTCTTTTTAAACTTAAATTAGAAGGAGGAGGAGGTTTATTTCGAGGTTAGAAAAATCAGATATTCTTTTGAATACTAGTTAATTTTAGAGCACACTAGCATGGTAAAGCTTTCGCAATTAATATTTATCTTAATTAATGACTTTGAGAACATCAATATTTTGAACGGGTTCGTATCGAAATCCCATTTTTCCAAATCTCGTAAATGGAAGTCCTGTCATATCAAAATCCCGAAAATTTAAACTCCGATATGGAAAAACCCCAACATTTAAAAAAAAATCAGGATAATTCAAAATCATCTTTAATTGAATTTCTAAAATTCCATTTGTTACTATATTTTATACTAAATATTTTATAATTTCTCAGGTGGTTTTTTAGAATGTTCAAATATAGGAGATGTATTAGAAATTCGATATCTTCAAATTAGAACCCTCTTTGAAGAAGTCGAATTTTTTATTTAAAAAAATGGCAAAAAAAAATTTGAATAACGAAAGACTTATGAATAACGGAATTTTTATTGTCAGGATTTTAATTGGCGGGATTTTGATTGACGGGAATTCGATTTACGTGATTTTGATACAGACCCACCCCATTTAAACAAATTGATTAAAAAAATATTAAAAGAAAATTCAAAAATTTTCAGTGGTTTGAAAACTACGACTTGTTTCGTCCATTTTTTTGTCCTTGAGTCTCCCCAGTTTTATTATACTAAACTCTAGTTTAGTTTTAACAACTTTTTAAATCTTTTATATTTTCAAAAAATCTTTAACCTTCAAATTAAAATTCCAAAAAGGACAAATTAAAATTGTAATTGAAAAAAAACCCCTTTTTGAACAGAGAACTTTAAGTAGCTTTCGAAGTTAAATGTCCTTGTTACTAATAAAGATTTATTTAAAATATTTAAAAGCTGGTAATTACGATTCAAAAATATGATCTAACGGAATAGTAATCCAAAAATTTGCCATTTGTATTTTACATTTATATATATACATTGTATAAAATTAAAGTATGCAATTTTTACAACCAATAAAAATGACCTTGAAAAATATTTTGCAATAAACAAATTTTTTGACCACTTATGTTTTAAAAAAAAAGATACATTTTTTTATTATGCCCTTAAAAAGTTTTTTTTTTAATGTATGATAAATTTTATAATACTTATCATAAATCAGCAGTACCTAAAATGCAGATTTTGTTTTATAACGTCTCCAATTTCATTTTTTGGGGCACTAAAAAAATAAACAAAATATTTTTAAATAAACAGAATTATAAAAGATATTATAAAACCATTTTTTTTTTAACAACAACTTTCTTTATATTTACTTAAAATTCCAGCAGGGGTAATATTACCCCCCATTCATAAAAACCTAAAAAAAAAACAAACTAAAAAAATAAATTCAAAAATATTTAAATGAGGAAATATTGTCTCTCATCTTTTTGTACCTCAAAAAACTGTTTTTTTACTACCTCAAATGTCCTTTAAAATTTACTACTACATATATGTGGTGTATTTATGTAGTTGTATATATGGTTGTTTGCATAGATGCAAAGGAGTATACAATATATACAATTTTTTTGAATATAATATAAAATTATTTTGTAAACACTTTTTTTTTGGGGGTCCTTATTTTAAAATGCATATGTGGTTAAATGTTGCTTCATGTTGTTCATCTATGCTGCTATTGTTGCAGCATATTGTATACTACATTTTTTTTATGAGAGAGAGAATTCAAATATTGCAATGCAATTTAATGATATGATAGTTGTTTATATACTTTATGGGAGCGTTCCATAATCTCGGATCAGTAAATCTTTTTTTTTAAATCTTAATTTTAGAAAATCTCGTTTTAGAAAATCTCATTTTTTATTGAAAAATCTGGTTTTTAAGGATTTTTGAGTTGGATACAAAACCAAAATTATCTGCTTTCTCAAGAATATAAAAAAAGGATTTTCTGAAAACAAGATTTTCTAAAATGAGATTTTCTAAAAACAAGATTTTCTAAACGAGATTTTCTAAAAACGAGATTTTGTGAAAACGAGATTTACTAAACCGAGATTTCAGACCCAATCCATTCTTTATACTTAAAAATTTTGATATAAATTATAAAATTATTTGATAAAAAAAAGTAACAACAAAAACACCAAACACCAACAACAACAGCAACAACAATAAAAAACGAACAACATTATCATACTGAATACTAATGCTATTACACAAAGTACCCCATTTTAATAGTTGTTTTTGTTTTTATGTTTTTTAAGTTCGGTGTTATGTTGAAGGTGTAATGACTTTATCAAATGTTTGTTTAAAAAATCAAGCAACAAAGCAAACAACAACAGCAACAGCAACAACAATATAGTAATAAAAATAATAAGTACATAAGCATATATGGTTAAAAAGTTGATAGTTCTATAGTTTCCAACATGGTCCAATTTTAATATTATGTATGTATATAAAAATAATTATTATATTTAAAAACAAATATGTATGTATATATGTTTTTTATAAATAATAATAATATATATATATCAGTATATACATATCATTTAAATGCCCTTATTAATATGTATGAACATTATCCATGTTCGTAATGTGTTAAAGTGGTTTATATTATAGTCATATATGTATCTAAATGTGTTGAAACACGTGTAATATGTGAGGTATGTATGTATGCATATAATATATGATTGTATTCATGTATTGAGAGAGTGTGTTAAAAATTTTAGGTTATTAAAAATATGTTTTTAAAGTTTTTACTTTTAAAACTTTCTAGCTAAATATGTAATTCTTTCAGGGGCATTTTATTTGGGTCTAGTTTAAAGACAAAGGGGCTTTGGTCAAAAGAAATTTTAATTTAATTATATATATGTATTTGTAAAGCAAAGCAGCTGTTTTTTATTTTTAATTTCCAGCTTCCTTAACTTAATCCTATCATTTAAACGAACCTGGACATTAGTATCAAAGGCTTAACTTTTAAGGTTGGATTTAAAAATAGGTTATTTAAGATGGTTGAAGTTCAATGGAATCTCATGGAGCCTGAATGCAGACTTTAGACAATTTTATCAATCTTCTTAAAAAATCGTTGTATTTACTCAAATTTAGTGATCCTTAAAATAAAAAATTTTGAAGACGTTGTAAAATTTTTAAAGTTAGTGGGGAAATGTGATTTTTAGAAGAAAATATGTTTGCCAATTGTTTGTGTTTAAAAGAAATTTAAAGAAACAAAAATAAAATAAAATCCGAAAAAGTGTTACCATCGTTATTTGGATATTCGAAGTAGTCTCCTTAAGTTTTCTAAACCCGTAATCCGTTTAAATAAAAGCATTTTTAGGATATTTATAAAAATGACACAATTGGCTCAAACTAGGGTTGCCAACGGTAACTTTAATAATTTACTGCCTTATTCACAATCTTTAATGCAGAAATATCTAAATGGTGAAAGGATAAAAAAAGTTCACGGGTAAAAAGCGGTTTTTATACTAGTGAACCTTCAGTAACAGATGAATATTACTAGTCTTAAACGTTAGAGTTTTGAAAGTTATAAAGTAAACGATATTTTAGTGATTTAGCATATTTTGCGATTTATCGAAAATCTATGGAACTCTCTTTTGACGAGAGGACAGTTGATTGCTTTAGGATGTATAATAAAAACTTTCCTTAAATGAGCATATGTTTTGTTGATAATACAAATTCTAACTAAGTTAATGTTCATATATATGCAATAGAATGTGTATGTATGTGTAATATATGCTTTCAGATGCACATTTATAGTTTATCAAAAAAAGAAAAATAAAAATTTTATCTTAAGTTTTATGTATATAGATAGTAGATGGGTAGATTTGAAGTGTAGGTATCTATAAAAATAATAAAAATTTCTGGAACTAAAAATTTTAACTGGTTTGGAACTTTGTAAAAACATAAAAACAATTTTTAAATTTTTACATAAGATTTTTTTGTAGTGTTTTTTTTTTTTTAGTTTGAAATTTTCGTTACTTAGAATGAAACAAAAAATTAAAAAATTTAAATATCAGAGTCGCACGGAAAATTTAGCGAGGTGGTGGTTATATTTTCATTAGAAATGTTTTTATACATAATATATATGCCCCGGAAACCGAGTCGGAACTTCTAATTTCAACATTTAATACTTTACTTGAAAAATTTAGAAAGAGTGAAATAGTTTTAACAAATTCTAACAACATGAAATTGAATGCGGCGCTACATATCTACTCTTCTATAGTTCTCCCTTTCTATAGTTTACCTCAAATTTGTGTTGATGATTCATGTTTTGATGTAATTAAAATCCTAAATTGTTCTTCGATTTCTTAGAATGCGAGATCTGACTTTACTTATTACTTTAATTATTACTAATTTTGCAGAAGAGTATAGCATATCATTCTGAATAGCGATCTAGAAGCATTTTGCACATATCCCAATCTAGGGATGTCTAGGATATGATTTTATCTGCAAAAGTGTGCCATCTAGTATAGTTGTTACATTCGGTTTTATTATTCCTGGTTCTGATCTTCTTAAAACTTTGCTGAACAAATGGTGACTGAGGACTCGAAGACAATCAAAGACATACTTAGATAGAAAGAATTATTAGATCTATTATGTATTTTAAGCACCTAGAATTCGATTACGAAAATACTTTTATATTTTGTGGGATGCTTCTGCCCAACCGTCCCTGAGCACATCTAAAATTTAGAAAAAAAAAATGATAACAAAATCTCTCAATTGTGTCCACTTTTTGTAAATTTTTAGTTAAGTTTTTTTTATTTTTATCTCTTTATTAGTTTTTGTGAAACGATTCCTTTGCCAACAAATTATAAGTGTATTTATATAAGTATATATGTATGTGCATATTCTTTTATGGAATAAAAAAAGACATCAGGTGGTATACCTTGGCAAATAACAGTTTTTCTTTTGGTAACATTTTTTTTTTTTAGTGTGATAAGTACTTTATATTTAGTGGTTTTTCATTTCGTATTCACTTTGCATGGCAACGGGAGAAAAGGCAGGAAATTATTATGGTGTAGTAGTCGTATATATATCGTTACTTTGTTTTTATTAGGTTTTTTTTAAAGTTTTTTTTCTCAACATTAGGTAACATGGATATGTTGATTTTGATTCTTTAACATTGTTATTATCATATGCGGTAAAATAAATAAGTAAAACAATTGTATCTTGCGTTCTGATGCACAGAATACTTATAATAATATTAGTTTTTGTTTTTTGATAAGTTAATGTGTCAATTGTCTAAAGTGTTTTGGTTTAGTGTAATTATATCAAGAACTGGAATTATATTCATTAGAAGCTTCAAGACCTAGATCTCTTGTTCAAGTTGCTGCAAATTAGAAGTGCGTGACACAAGAGTAATTTAAGTTGGACATCTGGGATGCTAATATCGTATTGGAAAGGTTTGAGTTTGAATCCAGTTACCCGTATATCAATCAAGGGAAATGGAACAGAAAAATGTGAGTGGTTTTAAAGGAGAGAGGAAAAGAGCAATGAAGTTCATAACTTTATAGAAATTAATTTAACGTATTAAACTGACAGATGAGTATTTCAACATGTTCCTATTTTGGAGATAAGCTCTCTTGCTTGAATAAGGATTATTTTAGGTCGTAGAGAGAATCCAAGATAAAAGTTCAGCGAGTATTTCTAGGCGCCGTTAAAAATCAATTACATATCTTAATAAGTGACAAAGTTTTTGAACCCTGTACAGTAGCCAATTGGCCATAAATCCTTTTGATTTCTATAAATCTCAATATTAAAATAACTATCAGATTTTGCGACTAGGCGATCTTCTTAAAATTTGGGATTTAAATCGAATGATTTCAGATGTATAAAGATCTAAATACTGGGAGCGCTATCAAATCTCAAAATATTCAAAACCAAAATCTCGGCGACCATAATCCCCTATTTACAGGATTTGTTTTTTTAAGGATTTACCTTGGGGATTTTGTTTTTGAAGATTTTGATTTGGAAATTTCGTACCACACCCCTAAATTTTTTTTGTTACTCTAAAACGCTACCATTTTTCATGGTCAGATCTGAGGATAAATTTGTTTTTTTTATTTTTATTATTACGTTGTTAGTTTTTTTTAAATGTAACGGTTATTCCTTTACTTGTATTTGGCAGGTCTCTGTTCTTTTTTTGCATACCTAAAACTCTCACACTCCTGACTATTACTGAATAAGAACATTCAAAGTATTTTTAAATTGAGTTTTCCAGAATTCGGGACACATTCAGAAAATCCAAGAATGGAAAGAGGAAAGTAGAGAAATTTTAAAGCGTCCTTGGGTAAAAAAACTTAATTTGTAATTTTGATACGTGGTTTTTATTCATTTTGTTTGTATGTGTGTGTAACTTATTACATTAACATACATGCGAATTATGTACGAATTTTTTATTCGTAAGTCTTAATATGGTATGTCCTTTTTTTTTTTTTTTGGTTATCCTGTTTTGGTTTTCACTGAAAAAAATGTTTTTTCTTTCAGGACATGATATATTATGTCCTGGAAATTTTTTTTTGGTTCCTTTTTTATTTCGTCCTTTTTTTTTTGATCTGTTTATCAAAAAATTTATTTAAAAAAAAAAACTTTAAAATGAAAAAGTTTTAAGATAAAATATAGAATTTTACTGTTATTTTTTTTAAGGATATGTTGTTTAGGTTTTTTTTTGGAAGCGTATGTTCAGAAGGTACTGTTGTTGTTGTTTTGGAATTTTTTTTTATTATGTGTATGAGTATTAAATTAGCGCCATGAAATTATATTAATGTTGTGAAAAGCTTTTTACTAGTGTCCTTTTTTTGTGTAGTTTTGTGTGTGTTGTTTTTTTACTTAGAAACTTGTGGACGAAACTTATAAAGTGATCATTTAAAAAAAAGATTGTTTTAAGTGGGGGTTGTTTATATTTTCTATTGCTGCTGTCTGATGGATGTAAAAGAATTTTAAAAATAAATTCAAAGTAAAAAAAAAAGTTTTTTATAATGAAATTAGCCAGACGAAGAAATGTGAAAATTAATTTTGAAAAAAGAAGCGCAAAATGTTTGCTGCATTTTTTTTTTTTTTTTAAGTCTTCAAAAGTTCATGTTTTATTTTCCAAACATTTTAACTTTGGTCAAAAAAATTATGAAAGAAAACTTTGTTTGGGGAATTAAATATATGCCATATTAAATTTTGAAATTTTTTCGTTTTTTAAAGGACATGTCATTTATTTTTCAATGGGAAAGAAGTTAGAGAATTTTAAGATTGCCTAGTGGAGATGCTGGTGTGGGTAATGGAAAGAAATTTAACATATTTTTATTCGTCTGGAACTCTGAATGAATTTGAGCGACTCTATCTTAAGTTATAACACTATAGAATATTCAAATAGTAGATCTATAATATAATTACTAATTTTTAAAACTAAAATATATTTGAACTTTCCCTCTTCGAACAAATATTTAGGCTTGAAAGGTGGTTTAATTTTGAAACTCTACGTAACAAATGGTTTATGACTTTTGATTTTCGGTGATAGGAATTTATTGATTTCCTTCTACTTTAATCCTCAATCACCCATTTAATTTTTTAAGTGTATTTTAATTACTAATATTTTCCCTTAAGAAACTTAAAAAGAAGTTTTGGTATTTTCAGTTACCAACGACTCGCAATTTTCCAAATCAGCCTTTTAGAGAAAAAATCACTCGCTAACATGCTTGTTATTTTTTCGGAAAAATCACTCACAGCAAAATGCTTGCTGACTGCCTACGTGTTCGAGTCCTTATAAATGATCTGCATCTGGTGACCTATGCTTGTAATTTTTTCTGAAAAATCGCTCATACAAAAGTACTCGCTGACTTCCTACTTGTCCGATTCCTTATAAATGATTTTCATCTGATGACTTATAAATCTCTGAAAGTTAAATAAAAATACTCATAATTTAAGTATTATGTTTTATATAAACATAAATATATGTTTTTATAATATAAACAGAATAAGTCTCAACTTTTTTCATGCGTCTCAGAACTGGTCATAGCTGTCTTTTTTAAAAGTTAATTTAAATACCAATCAATGTGAATCATTTCCTTTATTCATTATATTATTATTAAGAAATATATAATAAAATTTTTATGAATTTTCTTAAAATTCATTTTTAAAAAAAACTTTATTTAAAATATTAATAAAAAGTACCACAAAGTTATTTTCCAAGCTATATAAGTAATTTCACATAATAATTATTTTATATTCGAAAAATTACTTAAATATTAAGCAGAAAATTCTGAAAACAAAAGGGTTAAAACAATTTTTTTCAACCATGTAATACATATTATATCATTTTTTTATTATGAATATTAAAATTACACCAAAAACAAGAAAAAAATGTACATGGTGTTTTGTAGTTAGCTACACTTTTACAAACTTCTTAAAAAAAATTGGTTGTGGGGTAGAGAGGCTTACCTAGAGTCGAATACAATATTGTTCTGCCTTTGCAACCACAGTCTTCGTATATTCAGGAAAAAAATATTTTTTAAATCATGTTGTTAAAGGTTAAGAGCTTGTAAATGATTGCGAACCAACTACTCTCCAGATAATATATTTTTGGAGCTCTAGGTGATTCCTTTGGAAAACTTTAGCCGAAAGCTTAAAAATATCATTAAAGCACAAAATTTAGGAAAAACCATTGATGCTAAGATTTCTACTCCCAGCTCAAAGTTTTGTTTAATAAATAAGTTATGGATTATCTCCCATCCGGACTGTGGGATAGGTAGACCTAGATTGGAAATAAATATAATCGTAATCTAACATTCGATCATAAAACTAGTTACTGAATTCTGGCCAAAAACAGAAGCAAATAGAAAACTTTTTACAATCCCCAGCATCTTATTACCTAAAATGTTATAGGAATAATATCGGCGTAAAAAACAAATAATATGCTACAACTAAATAGGGTGGATCTCAAGAGTCAGCACAGGCCACTTAATGTTTAAAGCCCATACATCAAGAACATAAAGAGCAGTCACAAGGGAAAGAAAAGATGATTAATAAGAAGATGAAACATATGAAAATTTTCAATAAAAAATAGAATTAAAGTCTCAAAAATATAAACTAAAGAAGACTTCACTCCTTAAAACCCGGTAATACAACTAATTACAGTGAAGAACCAATTATAAAAAAATCTTCTTTGAAACTAAATAAGAAGGAACTTCACATCACACGAGAAAACAAGGTCCACCTTATTATAAAAGTTCATGTGATAAGGAAAGACAGAGCAACCACTAGGGAAAGATCCCGAAGGGCGTCTACAAAGAACCATAAGAATGTTTAGATTACCATCCCGCGCCATAACAACTATGCTCTAAAACTATATAGCATATTATATCAGTGCACTTAATAATTACAACAAACCCTGTATATATATATATAAACTAACTTTTATTGTAACCAACTTTTACAAAACTCATTAAATTGAAATTACAATTAAAAAAATTATAAAAAAAAACAACAACAATAAAATAATTTTCTCGTAAAATTCAATTCCAATGAAAAAAACTCAATTGAACTTTTTATACTCGTACCTAATTGTTAAATAATTTGCAAACAATATTGTTTTAATATCAAAAAAAAAATTATATATAATTTGTTATAAATTATTTTATTATAAATGCATGTATATGTATATATATATGTATATATATTTATATATATATATATACATACTTATACCTCAATTATGTATATAATTTATTAGGATATACTAGATCATTTACAAGTTATCACTTCCTTTTCTTTATATCAATTTATATATACACATATAATATAACATTATTAAAATATCAGTGTATATACGATTGTATATACAATTGTATATATAATTGTATATTATAGACGAGTATAACAAGACAGAGGAGTTAAAACCATTGAATCAGAAATCATAAAAATTATTTTCAAGAAAATTAAAAAACCCTTAAAAAAATCTCATAAAAAGAAAAAGGAACTGAATATTAAAAAAAAAAGGATAATTCATATTATATACTATATAAGTATATAAAATAACTCACATAAACCAAAAAAAAGGACATTAAAATGAATGATAGTACCCGGTTGAATTTGGTTTTTTTTTTTTTTTTCCTTTAATTTAGATTTTATGGTAATGGTGTGATCTTTTTTGTTTTTTCTTTTTTAAATGAATAAATTGTAGTCAAATAAATTTTCACCCAATAACATATTGTTTTTCTTTGAAACCCTTGGATAACTTATACTTATAAGTTATAAGTTATTACTTTTTTGTTTTATTTTTTTCCATTTTAGGTTATAATTTATAACACTGTTATAAAAAAATTTTTTTTTATTGAAGTTAAAAGTAAAATTGAGAGATACTTAAGAATATTCTTTTAACATAATTTTATTTAAATACTTTTAAAAATGGAGTCAATAATTTGATTTGAAAATTATTTATATGGGTTTTTACTATTTATATAACCTGCAAATAAAAGTATAGGATTATATTAACTTTAGCTTGGGGTTTATAACTGGATAAATAGTGTTTGTTTGATGTGGTGTTGTAGATATGGATATGTTAAGCAGCATCACATCCAAATTCACCTGAATGGGCCCATCCGTTCTTTCAAAATTGTAAGATAGGAAAAACAGTTATTTTGAATGAGGAATGAAAAACTAATATTTTGTCTGTGTTGGTAAATTAAGTTTCTAAGCTAAGAATAATGTAAGACAGGAAGTACCGTTATTTTATATGATAAATGAAGAACTTATATTTTGTCTGGGAAAGTTAATTAATTTTCTAAATTAAGAAAATTGCAAGAGAGGAACAACAGTTATTTTATATGAGGAAAAAAGTATTTTGTCTGTGGTGGTAAATATAAGGCAGGAAGAACCGTTATATGATAGAAGTAGTGAGGAAGGTGAAAAAAATTCATAAATAAAAGTTTGTCTGGTATGGTGTTCTAAAAATAGATATGTATATATATATATATTGTATAATAAGCATCATCTGCTATTAGTAAACTGGGTGGGTCCGTCTTTCCGTTCGCTGATGACCTCAAAAAGTTATATCTGTAGAAAAATTACACAAAATGTTACCAATTATGAAAAACTGGCGGGGATCGCAACTAAGAAAATTGAACCATGAGTTGGATATTCCGGAAACTTTTAGGTTCGGATTCTGAAATCCTTTCCGGAAACAGAAATTTAGATTAATAAAGGCTGCAACCTTTGATATATACAAGATATTCTATAATATTCTATCGTATGCGTGTCTATTTCCTGAAAATTAAATAGTTATCAAATAGTGTTTCGAAATCAGTTGAATCGACTTTCCTTTGTTTCATGTATATAAAGAAATAATTTAATCAAAGACACGAACCATTTTGTTTCATACAATGAAATTTAAGTTACGAAGAAAAATTTGTAATCAATTAAAGTATAATATAAATAGTCTTTATAAGTGTTAACAGTTCATTAAATATTAACTTTACAACCTAAAAGGTACTGTTTACATTCACATTTATTTTAAATTGCTAGTAAATTTTTTACGTAAGTATTCGTGCCCTAAATTGTTACTTAACACAAAAAAAAATCGCTTACAAATTGTATTTTTACCTTTTTACCTTAGTTTGTGTATATGAATATGTATATATTTAAAATTAAGTATATTTTAATTGATTCTAATATATAAACCAAGGTTGCCATATTTATAAGACTTTGGGAAGTTAATTTTTCAAAATATAACGAGAATTAAGAATATAAAATATAAAGTTAAGTTTTCAGTACATACTTCAAACTCGAAAATTGGTTTTTCTTTTCAAATAATAATTTTTACTCAGCTTCCAAACATTTTCCCATAAACCTTTTTTTTTTCTGCAAACACTTTGAGGATTCCATTATAGGTTCTTGAAGATTGCATGTATGGTCGATCCAATACCATTTAAATACAATAGATTCTACTTCTAGACTTACATAAAGTTACTAGTTTCGACGTTTTAAACTGGTAACAGTTCAATGTTTAAATTCTATAACTCCTCAGTGTTTTCTTTAGTTTTTAGAAAATAGTCACAGTATAAATTGGTCTGGAAAATCTTTTTCCATGGTCGCAATACTAATTTTATACCTTTATATTCACAAAACATCAAGGACCCTTCTAATTTTCATTTGTTATTAGAAAAAAATTCTTTGTTGATTCTTTTATTTTGTCTCTTTCTCTCAAATTTTTTTTAGAAATTTTCTTATAAATTAACAAAGACACAACCATTAAACAGATAAAGTTCTTCTAAAAGCAAAAAAAATACCAAAAAAATAAAGTCAAATCATTGAAAATTATGAAAAAGCACACATCCAAACACAATTATATTTTTTGAATATCTTTTTATAGAATTAAATATGTACCAAATATATATATTTAATATAAACATGTTATGATACGATTAAAAATATCTTTTGTCTACTCCTTAAATGGAGGAATGATGAGATGAATTTTTTGTTTTGTATTTGAGGAGGTAAATTAAGTTCCTAAGCTAAGAAAATGAAAGGGAGGAAATGCCGTTATTTTATATAGGGAATGAAGAACTTTATATTTTGTCTGGGGAGGTTAATTAAGTTCCTAAACTAAGAAAAATGTAAGGGAGGAAGTGCCGTTATTTTATATGAAGAACGAGGAACTTACATTTTGTCTGTGGTGGTAAATTATGTTCCTTAAATCAGAAAAATGTATGTGAGGAAGAACCGTTATGTGATACAATGAATGAAGAACAGCTAAGGTAAAAAAAAATTCTTAAATAAAAGTTAGAATGTAATAATAATTAAGAGTAAGGAAGAAAATATATAATAACTCAAGTAAATATATTAACAACAAGTTTTTTAATGGTATATTTTATATTACAATATGATTTTAAACATGAGAGTAAAAGAGACAAATGAATAAAATGAAACAACAAAACAAAATAAGATACTTCATAAATATTTAATTATTCTTAAGTGAGATATAATTCAACCACTTCTGGTTTCAAATAATTTTTAATGTTTTTTTTGTTTGTTTTTATTTTTTTTTTTCGTAAAAAATGCGAAAAAACTAAGAAAGTCTTAGGAATAAATATAAAAATATAAGTGGCGCCATCAGTTGTTAATACAATAAAATAAAAAACTTGCAACATTCTTATACAGAATAGGTTAAGAAAATATGAAAAGAATAAGAAAAATTACAAATAAGTTATATAAGTATAGATAGATTCAGATGTTAATAAATAAGTATATTTTATAGTATTATAAGGTAATCCCTTTAAATAGTATACTCATAGATTAAGATAATATAGCGAGACAGAGAATATAAATTAATAGAAATAAGAATTTGGAATGTTCTTTTAATTGTTTATGGTGGAATGATAATTAAAATAGATGATACAACGGATTTGTACATGATATATATTACATATAAATTACATTAATTAATTTTAATATATTCGGATCTTATTGTAAGTACATGAATTTGAAAACTGATTTAAGTATTTAATTTGAATTTTTAAGACAAGTTGTCAGAGCAACTGAAAATACATCTATTCACTAAATCAGCAATCACTAATCAGCTGGGAATGTCTAGATTTAAACGCTTTCTATTCTCAACTATATGTTGTTGACACATCTAACATATAACATAAACATAAGTCATTAAAACTTCATGCAATATTAAATTCCTTTCTTTTCTAGATACATTTAACAGTTTGTTCGAATTAATTTAAAATTTCTATTGTGAGACAATGACGCTTGAAGCCAGTTGAAGACAATTTCCAAAATTTAGCAAAAGGCACTTGAAGATTGTGTTGCATTGGAATTATTTGAAGAGAGATATTATTTATTTGAAATGAGTATAACAATTTAAAGATAAATTTTTGCCGAGTCCTCTACTATTCAGATGAATTATAAGTGGAGTATGTGGAGCTGCCTCGAGTGTCAGATCACCAATTAAACATTGGATTTTTAACTACAGAAGCTAATTAAATTTGAGGTGTGCCAGTTCAAATGTGGAAATTGTACTCTATCTTACAGCAGAAAAAAAACTTGGATAAATAATTGAAAATTAATAAAATTGATGAAGATGTCATGGGTGATTTACGATTAGGAGAGAAGTCATCAGAAAAAATTAAAAATTAAATCAAGGTATAGATTTTGTACATCTATTGTTTCGAAGATTGCCTTTGATTATTTTCCGAAATTTAACAATGGGTCATTCAAGCTTCCCTTGTGTTGCGTCCCTTCAAAGCTTTATGTTGCTATGGAATTATTTGAAGAGAGGCATTATTTACTTGAGTTCCCTGGATTGTAAAATCGTCAATTAGAAGTTAACCAAAATTTGGGGTTTTATCGAGAGGTAGCTAATGAAGTTTTAGGTGTGCCAGCTCAAATTTGGAATTGAAGTCAACTTTAGGTTGGATGCAAGCAGATATATAAACTATTGTTTGTTAGTGGGACGACATTTCAGAGAAATGGAGATCTAAAATCAGAGAGACATTAAACGAACAAAAAATTTTTATATTCCAATATAATTAAGTTAATATTAATTACAATTGCTTGGTAATTAATAAATATTTTTAAAATGTTTTTTTCTAATAATTATTTTGTTTTTTTTCTATCTGAGATTTTTCTATTTTTTGCACCGAATATAAATTGTAAATGTCACAAGTTTTAATTAGGTTATTGTCTCCCTTATGTCATATATGTATGTATATTGGCATATTAATATTTGATTACGTAGAAACATGAATATTATATTAAAAAAAAATATGACAACTTAGGGTGAAAAATTGAATTAAAAAAAACTTTAAAATAAAAAAAAAAATTAGCAATAAAATATTAAAAATTGTCAATTAAATTAATTTTTAATCAATATCATAATTAGTTATTATATTTATAAATTTCTTTTAATTTTGATGATGTAATTTAATTAAATTTGAAGAGATGACGTTTTTGAAAAAAAAAATGACATTGTTGTTCAAAGATTATGGAGGAGGAATATCAAATTTAATAAATTTTAATGAGAACTTCATTTAATTGATAATTTAGAAATGCTTTAAAATGCAAACAATAGTTCGCAAAGTTTATAGTTAAAAAAATTAGTATTTAAATTTAGTTTAGGAATATGTTATAGGATATACAGGGAGTGGAAAATGCTAAAGATGTAGGATGCAGTTCTGAAAGCTCGAGGCCTTCAAAAAGCATAAGAATAACTATTTCCAAATTTATAAAATAACGGTATACATATTACACTTGTCGCACATATTACAGTTGGACGTTTATCATTGCAATTTCTTATAAAGAAAACATTCTCAATTGGTGTTTAAAGTCTTTATTTTCTGTTATTACTATTTTTTTTCCTTATTATTCCGTTGGGACATCTACAAAGCCTCTCCAAGTATTGGATATTTCCTTAATTTCCGATCATGATTTTCCAGATAGGTCACATTCTCTTTGTAGTGTTCGGCTTCAAATGGTTTTTGCCCTGTCCAAATTTCTTCTGCTCTGTGAATTCCGCTCCAACGATATGCGTGTCACTGATATGTTAGCCGTCTTAGATTTTGACAAATCTATTTCCACTTATTTTTCTTTATTTGAACGCATATCGGCCTTTGCATCGTCGCCTTGGTCCCTGCAATGACTGTAGATCAACTAAATTCAAAACAGCCCCTTTCTTTTACTAATACTTTCGTCCACAACATTTTTCCATTAATGGTATAGGACTTTAAGTAATCTTTCTACGTCGTACACTGTTGAACGATTTTACTCGCTACATTTTTAAAAATTATATCATTTTTACTTCAGCATTTTTTTACATAGTCTTACCATGTTAATCATGATCTTGCAATTCCTTGTTTTGGCTACGTATTTTACTTTACTTCTTGACAAAAGATTGCTTTAAAGTTTCTTCTAAGTACGTGTCCTTAATCTCTCAGAGGTTTTTTAAGTACGTACCCGTTCTATCACGTGCCTTCTTCTTTTTTGAGCATCTACAACTAAAAATAAACATATATTTTGTATGATACTTTATACATAGATACATACATACATCCTAGTTGTATCCACAAGCTTCTTCATTCTTAGAAAACTGAACATCAAGATCACATCACGAATTATATCCATTTAACCAAAGAAAATTAATCGAAATTATATTTTAAATATAAATTAATTTAAAATCTAAAAACAACGAATCCTTTCAATACAAAGTCCTTAGATTCCCGTAAATATCTTTAAAAACAATTGAGTCAGAAAAAAAAAACAACCAACTATAGATAACAACACCTTTGTCCGCTTATTTCAAAAACATTTCCATCGTAATTGCACAGTTTTTCTGACATAGTAAAGATTTTATTCTTGTTGTCCTTTTTTTATTATTCTTCTTATTGTTATTTTTTATTTTTTTAATTCATTACATTTTCATTTTCATTACGAATTTATCCTAATTTCCTTTTTTTTTATTTCCTATTCTTACTTTAAAGATAATTTTATATTTTTCTATTTTCTTTTTAACTATCGTTTGAAAAAAACCAAATCGAAAAAGGATAGTAAGAAAAAAAAGAACAAAAAAAAGGATAACAAGGATAATTCTTTTAAGTATTACACAAATCTAGACTGTGTAGTTTTGCATTCACTTTGGAAAAATAAAGAAAATGGAATAATAGAAAAAAGGAACAGAAAAAACAAATCCTTAAATTATAGTAAAAGTAGTTGAGTAGCGTTTACCTCATTTCCGTTTTAATTTAGTTGTTGTTGTAAAAAAAACAAAAAAAGGAAATAGAAAAAAAGGTGGATATCGTTAACCATAAAAATCACTTATTTCATTTATTATTTCTATACAATTTTACACAGGAAGATGGTATTTTTTTTTTTTATTTTTGCAATTGGTGGATCCTTTGGAAAATTTTTATAGGATATTATATTTTTAACAGTTGTGAATTGTTTTGTTTTTTTTTTTTTTGCTTTTCTGCGGTCACGTGCATGTAATTGGAAGTTAATAGTTTTGTATTTCAAGGAATGAACACAAACCAAGTAATAAATTAACATTTGTTACTACAGTGGTTAAATAATAATTCTAGTTAGGTATGAAATTATAAATTTCAAAGATTTATATAGTTAAAGTTAAGCTTATTGAACTAACTTGACTTAAACATGTCTTCAAATGTCGCAAGTTTCCAAATAAATCAGGGGCATTAAAGTAGTTTGGGTTATATGATTCTGAGACCCAACAGTATATTCTAATAATCGGATGCCATTTTATAAGTGGTTTTAAAGTCAGAATAGTTTATTCAGCGTTTTTTGTATGCATATATGTACAAGTAGGAGGCATGAAAAAAGGTCCTGCGAAATAAAGCCTTCTGAGTGGTTATTTCTGATTGAATGAGTCGATTTTAATTCAGGAGCTTGTAAGCAATATTCCTTGAAATCGGCACTTTTAAATTACAGATTAAAAAGAAAGTTGCAAAGTAACTATAGTGGAAATTTAACTTATTTTTTAATTTCAGTTCATTTCATTTATTTATGTACAATTTTTGGCATCGGAAATGTGAAAAAAGAGTGAAGCATTGATTGAAGCTTGTTTTTATGATCTTTCCAATTGATGATTAGAAGTGTTGTAATCTTCGCCAATATTTCATCGATCTAATAGAGGTTTGACCATCTTCGACGTCTTAAATTCAAAGTTTTTCTTTACTGGAGAATTTTTAACCATTGGAATCAATCATACGTTTAAAATAAATTCCAAGTGTCCCAATACATATTTCAGAACGTTTATTTTAAATTTGTTACAACTTAATGGGTTTTTAAAATATCACTGAAAATTGTATATAAAAAGCTAGATTTTTGAACCCGTAAGTCCTCTATTTATAGTTTGTGGAAACTATCAAAATTTATGGAGATTCTAAAAGGTTTATACCCTTATATGGTTCCGATTCCAAAAATTATTCAATACGAAGTTTTCTGTAAATGTCACCACGAGGAGTTTGTTTATTTTTTCTTAATTTAAAGTTTTGTTAAACTGGAGCTAATATAAACAACTATCTATTATATAAGAATGGTATAATCCTGAAAGCCTTTAGGTAAAACCGTTCTAAATTTAATAAACTTTTAAATATAGTTTTGTATAAAATTTTCTGTTTGTTTAAAACAAATTATGTAAAATTATGTAAAATTATGTTAAATTATTTTAAAACTAAAGAAAACTTTTGATTATTAATTTTTATTTAATTTTATGTAATAATAATTTCATTTTATTTTTAACTTTAATTATTTTTATAACTTGTAATAAACTTTTTTGTTATTTTAAAGTTTTTTTTTTTTTTTTTAATTTTCAAGTTCTATTTTTTTTATGTAATAAAAAACGACTGGTACAAACAGGTAATTTCCCCATTTTCTCATATTATACTCTATATTTTCCATTAAAAAAAAAACTAAAGTGCGTTTTTTGTGTAAAAATTATTTGTACGACTTGTAAATGAATCTGATGTAAAACTAAAATTTAATTAATCAATAATAAAATAAATGAATAGATGTATGTAGAATGAATATCTGAAGTTGAATTATTTACAATTTACTTACAATGTAAAACAAGTTTTTTAAAAAAGGAAACTGCAATGATTGCTCTGCTGATGAGTATAGTGATGTTATCTATAAGTTTTCTGAATTTTAAAAATGTTTATTTAAGATGATTGGATTGGCTTGGGATAAAGTGAAAAACAGACAAATGAGAATTGGTTTTTAACAAAGCTAAAAAATTTTCACTTTTCACAAAATTAATAAAAGTTGGAAGTTTTTTAAAATCAATAATTTCTGATATAACTTTCGTTTTTTTTTGGATTCCGTGGTTTTTTTTAAAAAGGAATTCTTATTTTTCTACGCAAGTAATGATGTTCTGTGTGGGAGATTAAGAATTCAAAAATCAATGTACAAATAAATTTACAATAACTACAAAAGGGTTAAAATATCAACTAATTGAACGTATAAATATTCATGGGTGGTTTTTTTATGAAGCTGATTAATAGTTATTTAACACACCTTCAAGATTATTTTTGAGAAAGTCATTGGAGAAATTTTGAAGACTATCTTTAAAAGTCCGTAAGTTCTTACTATCTGTAGGAAAATTCTTTAAAATGTACGAAATAATAAAGTAAAGTATGCAAAACAGTAAGACATGCAAAAAAGTTGCAATAAAGGATTAACATCACCTCAAGGTCCGATACTGTAAGAGTGGATTTATATTACCTAAGCATAGTAGGAAGTAAAATCAACGACTTTAAAACAGGATCAGTTGGGAACGTCTAGTGGAAATCCTTTGCTCCTAAGTGGTGTAATATGGCAGAAAGAGTTATCGCAAATATATTCTTAAACTGATTTTAATATTTGACCTATTTATTGAGCTTAGAAACTTTTTGAGCCATACTCAAAGTTTTTGTTCCTTAACTGAGAGGCTTCGGATATTTTAAGTGTTCTTCTATAAAAAACGTGGTTCTGATAACAAGAACAAATAAAAAGTTTATGATGAATAAATGATTTGTTATTTTTTTTTTAAATATTGAAAAGGCAATTTATTGAATACGGAAAGAAAAGATGGAAAGATAGAGAAGTATAAGATATTCTGTAGATCGCAATTTATTTCACTGAATACTTTAAAAAAGTTTTAGCTCTTGTATGCAGCTATGTATACGATAATTATTAGTTCTATTTTTAGATTTTTGTTGAAAATTAAAAATACCGTTATTTTAGCATATCAGAATTAAAAAAAAACTGAGAAAAAATAGAAGTAGAATTGATGAATTCCTGGTTACCAATATAGATGAATATTATTTTTCATTTATTAGTTTTAAGATATAGAAAGAAAATCTATAAGCAATTAAAGAAAATTTTTCCAAACTTTCCAAACAAATTTAAATTTAAAGTTTTGTGTTATTTTTAATAAAATTTTTTTATTTTTGTTTTTCAGATCAGAAAAACTTTTTTAATTCTTTATCTTTAAAACTATTATATTTGGAAAAAAAGAAGCTATTAGTTATTTTATAATAGTACAGAAAGTATAGAATAAGAAACTTATCTTAAACAATTCTGATGGGTGTATATATTGTATTTATTATATAATAGTTTTTTGTATGCAATTAATATTGCATTTAAAAGAAAAATTTTATGAAGATTGTCAGATCATTGCATCAAGATATTTCAAATTATGTATAAAAAAAAGTTTCTGTTTTTGTTAAAAAAAAAAGTAACTTTGAAGTTTTGCCTTTAATTTTTTTAACTTTTAACTAATTTTTGACTTCAAGTCTTTTTTTTTTAATTTTTTACTCTGGAAATTTGAAACTTATTTTAAATATTTTATGTTAAATAAGAAAAAAACTTTTAAAAAGTTATTTATTATTTTTGCAGAATTTTTTTTTTTTTTTTTTAAATTTTATATTAAAAAGAAAATTAAGTATGCGAAATATTTTTTTTTAAGTACAAAATTCATTATTGGGAAGATTCCGTTATTAATAAAAAAGTTCCTATAGTTGAATTGAAGATTGAACCATTTTTTTTATTTTAGATAAGTCGATTTTTTTTTGTTTTTAGCTTATAAAATAATGACTTTGAGTATATTGAACTTAAAAACTATTGAAAAAGTTTGAACTGTTGAGACAAACTCTTGGATGTTCAAAAATAAAGAGATATTCAAATTTGAATCCTCAATTTAATCCTCAAATTGACCAAAAGTTGTCTAAAACAATGTCTTAGATTGGTTTTAAAAAATTTTAATATATATTTGTACTAAAAATATTTATAAAATATAGATTCCAAAGGAATTAAATAAATAAAAGCCAATAATAGATCTGAGAAGTGCCTGATTCCTAGAAATGAAATAAGTATGGACATTTCTATAGAAAATCTAGTTATTTTGAGAGAATCTAAATATTAGAATTGAGAGGTCTTTTTAAGGATTGCCCCTTTGATTGGATTTGCAATTGTAAAAAAACAATTTGAAAATTCGGTCACTTAAACCGTGCAACATTGACGTGATTAGTAAAAAAAAATTGCTTTTTGATTCATTTGCAATAAATTGAGAGGTCCTTAACCCTAAATTTTATTTTGCTATACATGTATTATGATTTGGTTTCATACAATTATGTGCTTATTTTGATAACGCAATACATAAATATTTAAAAAATCAAATACAAATTTCTGCCCCTAAAAGTATGTTAAATTTTTAAAATTTGATTAAAAATCATTTATGAATTGGAAATCTTAGCCTTAGCCTAAGGCTCTACAAATATTGTAATTATTTATGAAATGCAAATTTTAATTGCGTTAGGGTCTACTAATATTGTAATTATTTGTTTTTTAAAATTATCCTTCTACCCCTGAATTTATGCAATTTTTTTTAAAAAATTAATAAAGTATACCAGATACTTTTCAAATCGAAATTTTTGCAGCCAAGGGTTTTTTTTTATACTGTAATAAATAAATATATAAATAAATTGAAATTTAGATATTATTTTTATGTCAATTTCTATTTCCCCCAAAGATATCTAATTAAGTTTAATATGTATCTTTACTTCCTTATTTTTTTTTTTGTTGTTGCAAATAATAAAGTTTTAATCCTTTTATTTAAATTTGTATTGTATTTTTGTCAATACAAATAAAATAACTACCTTAATTTTTACACACAAATTCTATAAAAATTAAATGTAAAAAATGTAAAAAAAATTATATTATAAAAAAAAATAAAAAACTTGAGAAGAAAAATTTAGAAAGAATTAGATAAGAAATAACTTATAAAAACCAAAATAAGAAAGTTGATATATGTAAGAACAAAGTAATAAAATAATAGCTCAGGTGAACATAAAAAGTATTATAGACTTTAAGGACAATAGAAGGTTTTCTTATTTTTATTTTTTGCCAAAATATAATCAAATTAAAATGCTTTAGAAATTAAAAGCAAATAAAAATAAAAGAATAAAATGAAATTTCAAAAAATAACAATTAGAATTAACAGAAAAACAAATAAATAAAAAATAAAATAGAACAAACAAAATATTACAATTACTTTTTTCATACTTCCAAGGAAACTTATAAAATACACAAAAATATCAAAAGGAATGTCTACACTACTCACTTATGTGTAGGTATATGTAGGTGTATATCCAAATAAAAATAAAAAAAAAAACAAGCTACAAAAATCTAATCACGTAAATTGATTTATATTATATTAAAATATAAAAATTTGTGATTTATTTCTAAGCTTATGTATGAATGTGCGTTTATTACAACAGTCTTGTCTAAAAACTTTGATGCGCTTTTGGAAATCTGTTGCTTAAAAATCCATATAAGTTGTCCGAGCAGAGTTTTATTTGTTATTACTTTACTATTATCTTTCTTAAAAACTTTTGCAGTTTATCTTTTATTACCTTGGCACGCAAATTTTATAGTTGTGCTTGGACCTTTGATCTTATAACTAATTCAATGCTTTTACTACAAGTATACAAAGTGTTCTATAAGTAAAGAAATATAAGTAACACACATTTTTAAGAGAAGATATACAGTGCCAATGTCTTGGGATAACGATTGAAATTATTTCGCCCCCACTTTTTATACCCTCTTTTCCTAGTCATAGAAGCAAAAAACGTCAATACAATCTCACAATCTTACTTAGTACTAGATGGTCGGCTGGTACTATAAGGTACTTAGGTAAATTGTATTAAATATCTAAAACTGTGTGATATAAATAATATTTTGGATATAAAAAAACCCCTTATTAAATTATTCAAAAATTTTAAATTCAAAACAAAATTTTCACACATTTTCTCCTAAAATTATGCAAAATTGTAAATTTCAAAAAATATTCTAAAACGTTTTGTTTGAAAAAAAATCTTATAATTCTATATTAAATTTATTGTCTTGAAATTATCATACAGAACACAACGAACTTTTACATAACCTCACAAACTTGCTACTGGTAACCTTGTTAAAGGCTAGTTGCCTGATTTATAAAAAGTTGACCTTGTACTTCTTTTCCTATATTGCTTATTCTCTTTAATCAAAAGATTTTCCAAGATAGGTAAACATACCTTAAATCAGTACATAAATTATTAAACAAAAAATTTTGTAGAAACAATTCCGTCTTGGCCCAAAGCTTCTTCCTTAAAGCTCACTCTCATACTATGCCTAAAGATATGCAATTTACTCGTTCAATATTCTGTATTTGATCATGTATTATATTATTGCAAAACTGAAAACTGAATTAAACCGGCTAAAACAAAAAAATAATGCTGATGAAGGAACGAGCACCAATCAAAATCAATTTGAGCTATTGATGGATATAGCTGATGAAACAGACAGTAGTAGTGATGAATCAAGTAATGAAAATGCTAATGGCGATGAGGAGAATGTCATAAAACTCACAAAAGTTAATGCTGAAATAAAAAATAATATAGAAAAAAAAAATGAAGAAAATATAAATAAAAATAATTCTAAAAATAATATGGATAGAAATTATAAAAAATTCCAAATGCCGCCAATTAGCGTGTTCAAAACAGATTCCAACATACTAAAAAACACGATCAAAAATAACCTAAAAATAATTAATTTTCTCATAAAAGATATAAATGAAATGCACATTGTTATCTATACAAACTGTTTAAACGACTATTCCCGTATTTGCGAGCTGCTAAAAAAAACAAATACAAATTATTACACATACACACCCAAAAGTGAAAAAAAAATTACCTTGGTAATGAAAGGGCTAAACAGTAGATACACTTGCGAAGAAATACTAGAAAGTCTAAAAATGAATGAAAACGAAAATATTCAATTTGAAAAGGTAACACGACTCACCACAAAATACTCAATAAATAACAATATAACATTACCTCATTACATTGTACAAGCTAAACCAAATAGTTCTGTGAATGAAATAATGAAAATTAGAGCACTGGATCATCATATAATTAAATGGGAAAATTTACACAAAACACAAGAACTTCAATGCACTAGATGCCAACGTTTTTCACACTCGGCAGCAAATTGTAACATGGACTTCCGATGTGTGAAATGTGGAAAAAACCATACTCCAGGTGAATGCGAAATTAAGAAGGAAGATCCTAAAGAACGGCTGTTTTGTATACTTTGCAAAACCAATGGACATCCAGCATCTTTTAAAGGCTGCCAAGAGCATCAGCAACGAATTAAAAAACGAGAAGAGCTTCAAAAACAACTAAAAGAAAAAATAGCAGATAAACATATACCTTCCATTAAAGTAAATCCAAATATGACGTACTCTAATGTAGTAAGAAATTTAAATAAAAATAATAATACTAACCTCAATAAAAATAGCACTAACCTCAATGAAATTCAAAATAATACTAACCAAATCAATACTAACCAAAATACAATTTTAGAAGAGATAAGAAATAGTATTCAAAATTTAGAAAAAAAATTTAACGATAAAATAGATCATATTTATGAAATATTAAATATACATCACACACAATAATTCATAATTACTCACTCCAACAACAATTACATAGATTTAAAATTAATTAGTGTAAACGTAAATTCTCTCATTTCTATCGATAAAAAGCTCTCTCTTATGCACTTTATTGATAACAATAAACCTGATATATTATGCTTGTCCGAAACAAAATTAAAAAAAAATAACCACATGTCTTTTGACAATTATAATATAATAAGAAAAGACCGAAATTGGTTACCAGATGGTGGCGGTGTTGCCATATGTATTAATAAAAAAATAAAATTTGATATAGTTAAAAATAATATATTTAATAATTTTATATGCATTGAACCATGTATTATAGAAATAAAATTAAAAAATAATTATAAATTGTACATTCTGTCGGTTTATGCTTCAAATCATAGTAGTTATAAATTTATTGAAGAATTTGAAAAACTTTTTTATATTTTAGATTTAAAAAATCCAAACAATTTTTATATTATTACTGGTGATTTCAACGCGAAACATCAAACATGGCACAATTCGAATAATAATAATAGAGGAATAAAGCTTTATAAATGGTTAGAAAGAAATAGAATATTATATAAATGTAAATTAAATGTCACAGATTCACCAACACTTCCACGTGCAAATTCTTACATCGATCTTATTCTGTCTGATGTGAGAATTAATATCAAATACAGCAACAACCAAAATAAACTTTGTACTCTTCCATACGATAGCGATCATAAAGCTATATTATTTCCATTTGTTATAAAAAAACAAGAACTTTTAAACCAGGAGCTAGCAGATAACTTTAGATATAATTTTAACGAAACTAATTGGAATAAATTTAAAAAAAATTTAGATAAAAATTTAGATATAGAGTATAGGAATAGCACTAAAATAATAGACAATCGTAACTTAAATATAGATGAAATAGATATCCACCTTTTAAAATTAAATCAAGTAATTACAAATACCATAAATGAAACAGTACCAAAAATCAATAACACAAAAAACACCGTTAAAAAATTTTATTCAAATAAACTAAAATTCTTATTAAAAAAAAAAACTTCATTAATGAACGACATGCATAGAATATACAAACAACGGCTCGATTTTAATACCCAAGAAATCCGAATACTCAAAAGTCTATTAAACAACATAAAAACTTTAATAAAACAACAAATAAATATAGAAATTAACAATTACTGGCAAAACAGATTAAAAAAAATAAAACCTCAAAATAGAAATATGTTCCCAGAAATAAATAAATTATTTAGAGCAAAAAATAATAGTAACATAAAATATATATATATAGATCCCCAAGATTCGAACCTGCTTATACAAAATAACGTAGATATCTCCAAACTAAACACTAGTCTCGATAACAAATATATAATAAAAGAACCAAAGGATATCTATAATGTTTTAGGATCTTACGTTGAAAAAACTCACAAAACAGACATAAGCCAATACAATAATTTTCACTTACATATTATAAATAAAGTTCATCTGTTTAAAGAATATAATAAAAATAATAGGCTTAACAAAATAACCCAAGTAAATTTTAACAATAACAATAGATCTTCCAATATTAACACAAATAACAACAATTTCTGCAATTTTAACACATTAAGTCAAAAATTCACATTACTCAAAAATAAAACATCGTACGGTGTCGATCAGATTCCAAATATAGTTTTAAAAAATTTAAGTTCGAAAATCATATCAAAATACGTCATATTATTTAATAATTGTCTAAATCACGCTTATTTCCCTACTATATGGAAAAAGGCCAAAATATTAGTTTTTAAAAAGCCAGGAAAAGATCCAACAAACCCAGCTAACTACAGACCAATTAGCTTAACGCCAAATATAGGGAAAGTGTTTGAAACACTCATAAATGATAAAATAATAGAGTTTTCAGTTAATAAAGAACTTATACCAGAGAACCAGTTCGGGTTTAGACATAAACATGGAACAATCCATGCAATCACAAAACTAACTTCTGACATCTGCTGGTACATTAATAAAAACTATGGCGTTGGTGCTTGCCTGGTAGATTTGGAAAAAGCATTTAATACTGTATGGTTAGATGGCCTAACTTACAAGCTCTTGAAATATAAATTTCCAAAAAACTTAATTACAATTATAATGAATATGACATATGAAAATGAATTTTTTATTTATAACAGAAATAGTCGATCAGAGAAAATTTTTAGAGTAGAAAATGGACTTTTACAAGGCACCGTAAATGCCCCAATTCTATTTTCAATTTATATTGCTGAATTACTTAAATTACTAGAACAGATAAAGGGTAATAATTTTTCAATAGCTTTTGCAGATGACATTATTATATACGATGCAAATAAGACCGTCGAGCAAATCAAAACTAAAGTTCAAAAAATGTTTAATATTATAGTTGATTATGCTAAAGTTTGGAAACTTAAAATAAACTATAATAAATGTGAAACGATACTATTCCGAAACACCGTAGATAAAACCAGTAATAATATAAGAAAAAATTGGAAAACATTTTCAATAAGATCACCAGATCGATCTCTATTAACAAATAAAAAAGTAGTTAAATATTTGGGAGTCCAATTACATAGAAATTTACATTATATTAATCACACAAAGCATAATATATCAAATAGTAACAAAGCCTTTATGGCAGCCAAAAAACTGTTTTACAATAAAAACATTAGTAAAAGAGTTAAAATAATTTGTTATCAAACACTAATCAGGCCAACTCTTGTATATGGTGCACCAATATGGTACAACATTAGTGCAAGTTTAATGGAAACATTACGTAAATTTGAAAGAAAGTGCTTAAGAGTATGTACTAATATTAATAGAAAGCCCGATTCCGACTACAAATATTACTATTCAAACAAATATTTGTACAAGGAAGCCCAAATCATAAGAATCGATAATTTTATAATAAAACTAGTTCGAAATCACTATGATAGAGCACAAAATACTCCAGAAAATGGTTTAATATCTCATATATTCTACCACAATGAGGAGTACATTAAAAAGACTTTGCTCACAGGTTTCATTGCCCCTGAGCATTTCATCTTTTTAGATCAAAAAGGTTACATCCAAAACCAAAACCATGTCCCTCTGTTATATCACTATAATAGAAGGGCTACATGCAAGGTTATAGATTTTCATCCGGGCAATATTAACGGAGTAAATTTAAAATATGATATGTCTATACCAGAAAAAGACAAATTAGTAAACAAAAACCATTGGTGGCTAGATAACTCCAATTAATTAGCATTAAGTCATAGACACAATTAATTTTTAGCTAGGTTAAGTATTTTAAGTTAGATTAAGCTAGGCTAAGTTTTTATATTAAAAAAAAAAAAAGCAGAAATTTGGTTTTAATACTCTGAATTTTCCAAAAAAGATTATTAAAAAAATTGTTAAATGGCAATACTACTTAGATATTTAGGAATAAAATAATTAATAAAATTAACAATAAAAACAATAGGTTAAGTTTAAATGTTAATCGAATTATATAAAATAAGCTATTTTTCTAAACTTTTATAAGCTAAGATAATTTAAGAATTTTAAAAAAAGAGTAAAATAAAGTTTAAATAAAAAAAAAAAAAAAAAAAAGATCATGTATTATACATTTGACTTTATATTGTATTCAAATTCAAATAAATCTAACCAAAAGCTATATTACATTAAATTTTTACAGTTATAACGGACCAATTAAAAATTTATAAATATTCTTAAATTTTTGTCCATGACTGTACCATTAATATTTAAGATGATACAATATAATAAAGAACTTTTATAAAAGGAAAAATTCGCTCATCTTTTTTGTTTTCTGTAAAAAAAAAAAAATAAAACCAAGAACAACAACAAAATAAAAAGGATATTAGATTCGCATAAGGATATATTGTAAAAAAAAAAAATTAATTTTAAGTGTATTAGAAAAAAAAGTACGAGACTTTTCTTTTTTTTTTCCACTTATTACATTACATGTATTATTATTGAAATAAAAGTCTTCTAATGTTTTAATGGTTTCTTTTCTTTGTTTTGATTGTTTTTCTTTTATTTCAGAATTTTTTTTTCGCCATTTTTAGGGTTAGGTTAGGTTTTTCTTTTTTTTCTCATTTAATTTATTTATTTTCTATATTAGAGTGTTAAGAATTTTTATGTTGTTTTTAATACATTGAATTTGATATATGTGTATATATATATATATATATATATATATGTATATAAGTATAAATATATATATGTTTTCTATGTTTTTTTATTTATTGAAAATTTCAGTTTCTATAAATTTTGTACTAATTCGAATGTCCTAAGGACGAAAAACAAATCGGAACAAATATTTTATTTATTTTTGGAATTAACTAAAGACTGATGAAAATATTATATCAACACCTATTACATAATCTATTAATAAATTATAAGAGGGTTTTATTTAATATTATATAGATTAATATAATTTTTATATATATTTCCAAGTATATGTCTATTAAAAATTTGTAATTTATATTAATAGATATTTTACGTGATCGAATTGTAATTAATTCGGATTTAATATACATTATATTTTTAGTTAATTAGAAATCAAAGTTGTTTTACAATTAAAATTATTTATAATTTTAATTTTCTGATGTGATTTCATTCTTGACTTTTATTCGATTTAATCAAACAAAAGGTAGGTTAGTTTCGATAGAAATATTTTAGTATTTATTAATATTTATGTTTTGAATTTCGATAGTATTTAATAATAATTAATAAGGCACTTTTTGGAATTAAATTAATTATATGAATATGATTTAAATTAAGGTGGAGATGAAAAAGTGATACCTACATAATAAATTTTTTTGGACAATCCAAAGAGAATTTCCCATTGAAGCTGAAATACAGCAGAAAAAGGTTGGGTGCTTATCCCAATATTTATGTATGAGGGGAGCTTAGTTTTACTGAGTAGAAATCTCAAATTATTAGGGTTTAGTATTCTAGATGCTTTTTAAAGGTTTTTTACATCCCTTAAGAACAAAAAAAGGAGGATTCTAAAATTAGTTTGGAGTTTTAATTTTTATACTCGTACATATTTGATTAATTGACGAAATTAAGAAATGCAAGCTTTTACGGTAAAATATAATCAAAAGAAAAACCTAAAATATTAAAAGATATAAAAAAATCATCCTAAAATTATGCAAAAATTACAAATTTAAAACAAAATTTTAAAAGACATTCTCCTATAATTATGCAATAAATTAAAAATTCAATAAAAAGTTTAAAAGATAAAAAGCGCCTTCCTGGCTTAAAAAGGCCTTTGTAACCGAGGCTCTTACTGATGCTATTACAATTTATTGTATTAATATTAGATTAAAAATAAATAAATAATAAATAAAGCGCCTATTTCTATTGTCATTAAGTTTAGACCTCAACGCGAAGCTTACCTGGTTTAGAATGTCGAAAGCAGATGTTAATTAATTAAATTGAAATGTATAATATCTTCAATACAAGCTAATATTGTATTTAAATTGTGAATACAGATGGTTCAAGGTTATATTGTGATAACAGAGTTTATCATATTAGTCAAGATTTGAAGTACAAATAGATTCAACTTTGAAATCTTAAAAAGGTTTTTAAGTGAATCAATTTAACTTAGTGTACGAGTATACTTTCTTGCTAATCACTATCAATTTCTTCCTTTTGCGTTTTTGATACTGTAATTTCTTTCAAAGTTTTATACAAAGTAAAGTTTTCTACGCCCTTAGAATTTCATTAACTTATAAATTTAATTATTAATTATTTTTTTGTTGTAAATTAAAAGAATTACAGTATTAAAAAAGATTTAATATGTACTATAAAAACTCATGATTTTATTATTTTTTCACAAGGATATATAAAACCACAATCGGATTAATTTAAAAGGTCCTTCTTTAAGAATAATAATAAAAAAAAAGTTTAAAATAAAATTTAAACAACAATCAAAGTTACACAAGAATAATAAATGATCAAAAAACATTAAACTAATAATATAATATAAAATCATGAATTGTTTGTACTTTAATTTCATTTATCAACTTTTAAACAAACAATTCTAGAAAAAAATTTAATATAAACGCAGAAAAAAATACTCTAAAAACATTTCAATTGAAAAACAATAAAAAAAAATGAACAAAAAAAATAAACAAGTGATGAAATTAGAAAAACTATACATATATAAATATATAAGTATGTCCAAAATATATGTATAACTACAAAAAAAAAGTTAAAATATAAAATGGTTAAACACTTAAAGTTTATCTATTGTGTCGCCAGAGTGTACACTTATCGTTTGTTGCAATATAAATGTACATTCAATCGAATTTTTGAATCAAGGATTAGGGGATGATTCTGATTAGTGAACCTGGGAGTTAATTCAGTTTTTCTATCAAATGAACACTGAAAAAACAATTGAAGTTGACTTCCACAATAATGCTTCGTGATTCCATACCAGTATCGGTACGTCGTCGTTGATGTCGCTTCCATCCGGAATAAGGTTATACATAACCAATGCCTAGAATACTACTGCACCGCCCCGTGATAAAACTCTTTCGTGATTACAACGTAATATTCCTTACATTATACCGAGTCGTTGCGTCAACGTGATGGTATCACTTCCGTCCAATATAAATGTATTCATAAGAAAGGCTTTGTATGAACTAGGTACTGTCGTCACAATGGTTTTGTAGTGAGCATCGTCATTTTATTTACATAAATTTTCATTAAAGCTTGTGTCACAGATAAAAATTACAATTATATTTTTTCAGTAATTATGATTTGTGTAAATAATCGTATAGTAGAGACTTGTAAATGATTGTGGGAACAGTTTTTAGGAATGAAGAGGTGCTTACGGCGAAATAATAAGCTGTATTTTAAATACACCAATATTAAGTAGAAGCCTCCGTCTACTTTTAGTACTTTAACTTATTTGTTTGTATCATAGACCTAGATCTGAAAGGATTCTATCATATTGTAGTGCTATTTAAATATGCAGTGACGTAAATATTTAAATTTTACTGGTTCGGTATCATTCAATATACACTTTCTTTCACTACTTTTCTAGCCTTATTATGGGTGGCCTTAAAAAACAACACTTGCCTATCTCAAAAACAAATGACTTTTCTAAAGGTTAGAGTCGAATAACCTCGGACCATCTAAAATAACTGAAAAAACTTACTTAACATACTTTGATTTAAACGCCTCAACATTATGCATTTTAGGGTGAGTTTATATTGGAGAAGTGATAAGAGCTTCGATAAGAGCATAGCGAAGAAATTTATATTGTTTTTCGATGATCAAAACGATGCTCCTATTTAAACACCTCTATTTAAAGCACATATATAATTTTCTAAGCTATGCTCTTATCGCCGCTTCTATCACTCATTGCAGCTCGAACATAAACGCAGCCTTACTCAAAAATCTAATTTTATGTTTATTAAGTCACTATGACTCTAAATATTGAATGTCCCTAGTTGACTCCATATTTCGGAGTAATACCCAATGAAATAACTAATTTGAAAAATGAAATACAATTCGTATATAGACGATCTTAATTTTAATCATTATACACGAACAACATATACTTATACATAGACAAATAACTATGACATACATATAGTACATACATTTAATACAAAAATCTCTTTGAAAAATTGTCAATATAATAATGGGGAAATAGTGGTACTACTCGTATATAATATGTATGTAGTAATAAAAGAAGTATCAAAAGAAATTTAATATAATGGAAATGAAAAAAAAAAATTGAAAAATATAAAAACATTAAAAAGAAGTGGAATATATTTTTTTTTAATTTTTTTAAAATGATTTTCAAGTATAAAACTTCTTAATTTTGTACATTTTTTTCAATTTTTATTTTATTCTGATTTAAGTTTTCGTTATTTATATAGTATTTTTTATTTATAAAGTGGTTTAAAATTAATAGGAGTATAGACCATAGGGAATTGAAAACAAGGGAATAAATATCCTGGAAAAAATAAAATACCGAATGTCCAAGTGATTCAAGTCATACATACTTAACCGATAAGCTGAAAGGCAGACCTGTAAAGTAATGATTACTTAAATACTGTATTCAGTATAATTACTTAGTTATCATTACTTTCTAATTACCTTTAAAAAATTTTGTAATAATACTTTGAGAACTCAATTACCAGTAAAAAAAATCAAATATTTACTTGATAATTCGTAAAAAGTAATTAAATTTGTATTTCAATTACTTTTGTATCTATTTTTAAATTTAATTACTTTTGTAAATTTGGGAACTGTTTTTTCAAAGTGCAAAACATGTTATTCTTATGATAATTTAATATTTTTTGGTATATAATTATTTTGAAGTATTTAATTTAAAAAAAAATTTACAAAAGTAATTTACGTATTAAAAATGATTACAAAAGTAATTGTTATACAAATTTGATTACTTTCTAAAAATTATCTAGTAAATACTTACTCTTGTCTAATGGTAATTGAATTCTCAAAGTAAAATTACAAACATTATTAAATGGTAAGTAGCAAGTACTGATTACCAAGTAATGGTACTTAAATTTTACAAATCTTGCTGAAAGTACTTAAAAACTAAATTTTTATTCGTAAAATTATTGGGACAGCAATAGAAATTTTTTTTTTAATTCTAAAATGATTATATGACTCCTTAAAAGTTTACTTAGCTAAACTGCAAACTTCAGATCTTACTAACTGTTTAATTTAGTGAATGTATAATTCCCTAGTGAATTCCATAATCATTAGATTCAGTCAATTACCACGTGATACAGTGTCTAGAACTTGTCACAAGAAGTTCTTCTTAAAAATTTCACTTAGATACAATTTGTTGTTACTTGCAATCATTTTATATTAAAAAACTTAAAGTTCATTTCTGTATCTGTGAGTTATATTTTCAAATTAAAAAATATGCTATTACTTTTAATTACTGATACAGAATTACCAATTATGCATATTAATATGAACCGATGGCAATTTGTATAATTGAAATATAGAATCAATGGCATTGAGTTCAGGATAGACATAATTT
Organism: Dolichopus griseipennis; assembly: GCA_963082915.1. NCBI lineage: Eukaryota > Metazoa > Arthropoda > Insecta > Diptera > Dolichopodidae > Dolichopus > Dolichopus griseipennis. Next base: position 14,974,199 of record OY720444.1, on the reverse strand, counting down.
TTGATATTTGGGAGCCTCGGATGTGAGGTCGAAACCTGGTTATTAGTATTAGTACCGCAGTTACAAGCCATTGAATAAAAAAGAAGTTTGAAATTATTCGCTTCAACGGATTTCAAAACTTTAGACTCTACAGGACTCTTTTCCTCTATTAACATTTTTAAGTGCATAAGATATTAGAATAAATCAAGCTTCAGTATAATATCGCTTCCTCACAAAATCTGAAAGGCTAATTAGGAAAGGGTTGTAAAAGAATTATAAAAGATGTGATTTAAACATTAAACCAATTAAATGTTTTTTATACACTACTTCTGTTTAACTCTTTTAAATTAAAACTGGATAATAAAACTATATGTATTTATATATATATATGATTTTCATATGTTTTAAAAGATCAGCTACCAATTGATAGAATCAAAACTCAATTTTTATATATATATATATAGTATTATTTTAAAATAAACTATTTAAAGTGCTAAAAGTACCATTTTAAGAGTTTAATTCAATAAAAAAAAAATAAAAAATAGTAAAAAAACAAAATTTATATAAGCCATAATGTCCTTAAAACTTCTGTCCTTCTATAAAAAATTTCAAAATATATATATATATACTTACATACATATATATATTTTTACATTATATAGAATAATAAATAAAGTGATATTTAATATAAAGTAATAACTATATCATTGTATAGGTATATATGTTATATAATACATGTTTAAATAAAGACGATGATTTCTATATTTGAGGAAATTTAAGAAAAATTATATTTCCTTTTTTTTTGTTATTTTTTTTTTTTTTTTTTCGGTTTTTTACAACAATCGTTTTTTTACCGAAGAAAGAAAAAAATGTATTATTGAAAGCACATATGAAATATAAAAAAAAAGATTCTTACCATTTTTTTGGACCTCTCATGGTATTAAAAATTTTGATATGAAAAGACAACTATATGTATTTTTTTGGGGTTGCCAGGTGATGTCATTTTATTCGAAAAATAATTCTTTAGCCTAATTTTTTATTTTGAAATTTTAAATATTTTTTTTCAGGGTGAGAGGATGGAAACCTTTGGAAGAGATTGAACTATCGTTGAGGTTGTGTCTAGAACTTTCAAATAAACCAAATCGAACCTTCAAAGAGTGAAATTAGCCAAAGCAGACCTACTATAAAGTTTTTTTAAAGCTTGACATTTGATATATGTTTTTATTTTGAAATTTTGAATAAATTTTACTTTTACATTAACGGAATAGGTACCAGGTACCCTGAAAGAATTTGATTTATTTTTTGGGTAGCGTCGCCTACAGTGTCACTGTAACTACTTTTAAACAAACTAAACCGAACCTCCTCTCTGTTTTAAAGATTGAAATAAGACCCGAATATTAATTTTTAATTCACGTAAAATTTGTATGGGAGTAGATTTGTAAGGCAACAATTAACCTATGACTCAGCTAAACAGGTTGAAGCTTTTTAGTGCAACTTCATAAATGAATACTGTAGACAATGCCAGGCTTCACAATTGGATTGTATATGAAAACTTTATTGAAAATTGAGATTTTTGACTTTCGTTCGATAAAAAGAATAAGACTTTGGACTGACAACTAGACTAGACTTAATAAGTCCGAAATATAGGGTCCTTATTTACTAATATACTAAAAAAAATGTTTTAAAGGAATAGTTTAGAAGGTATGATGACAACTTTCCCCACAATCTTTAATTTATATTGCAAAGTGAATACTTTAATGAATACTCATGTAAAACTGGGATTATTTGGCTTGAGAGACCATGCATTAAATGCAAGTATGCCTTGGAATGATAGAAAAAGGTCAGAAAAGTTTTATGGTGTTCGTAAGCACCCTCCTTTTGGCAAGTTAGATATATAAAAGGATATACATATTTTTGATCAGAGTTTATCTAACGATGTCCGATGTACGTCATGACGTCCATCTGGATTTGGATAAATAACGATGTATAGAAAAGTATATATATATTTTTGAGCAACGTCGATCTAAAGATGTCCTTCCGTCTGTACCTTGAATTTGGAAAAATGGTAAGCTGGATGAAAGTAGTGGTTCAGATAGCTGCCACACGCCTCCTTAGACCTAACACAGCTTCTACCAAGTATCTTCAGACTTCATAAAGTTAGAAAATTGAAATCTTGGAACAAGATAGTTCTATTCTGTTTCTTTAATGAATAAATTTCGAATTCCTTTAATTTAAAATGAGACGAAATGGGGGTTCGTGTAATTATGTAAATTAAATTTGTCAAGTGTAGGTTATTACTTATCCTAAGATTGCATTGGCTTACTGTTATTTCATTACCTGTTTAGTAACCAAAATTTTGTTTTTTAATTTTTTTTTAATCAGTTGGCAACTTTTTACACCTACACATATGACATGAATTTTAAAGGAAACGAATTAAATGTTTGATGTCTATCATCGCCCCCCTCCCCAAAAAAATGAACGAAACATATTTTGAGAAGCAATGAGATAAAAACAGACACAAAACACGTAAGAAATTTCATTTTATTTAATTTTCTTCAAGTGGAGAAAATTCTAAGAAAAATTCTTTATTTTATTATTTATATATATGTATATATTTTTTTTTTTGAAAGAAAATTGAATTTAATATAAAAAAAAAAAAAATAAGTAAATAAGTATATTATATATGTTTGTATGTATGTATAAAATGAAATAAAAAATGAAAAGCCTTATTGTGTCAAATTGATGAAAAACCATGTTTTCACATCACAGAAAAAAATAGGAAATTCAGTTTTTAATTTTTTTTTTATTTTTCACATATTTAAAATGAAATTTTCACTTAATTTTCTTTTTTAAGCTTTTCCTTGGTTTTGTTTTTTTTGGAACATTTTTTTTTTTCGAATTTTCTTTTGTTTTCTCACGAAAAATTGATAAACATGTTATTTAGAGAATACAGGAAAATTTTATTAAATTTGTTAGAAAGGTATTTAAAATTGAATGGAATTTTGGTTTTTCTTTAGTTTTTCTTTTTCTGTTTTTTTTTTTTTTTGGAAAATTTTTGAAATAAATTCAAAAGGAGTTTTTTCGAGGTTTTTCTTGTATTTCACCTTTTTTTTTTTTTTGATTTAGTGAAAGAAAATCGAGAATCGAAAATAAATTGAAAGGAATTTTTGTTAAAAAAAAATTGTATAAATTGATGAAAATTGTAAAATTTTCAATTTGAGGTTTTTCTTTTTGTGATTCATTGTAATTTTTCGTTTTTTTTTTATTTGAATTATTAAATCGACATTGGCATTGTCAAAATTAAGAGTTGAATTAAAATGAATTCACTTAAATAATAAAATAAATTTTTGAATATGAATAAAGTTTCTGATATTTAAAGGAATTGAAGAAAATGAAGGTAATGAAATTGGGGTTCTTTGTAACTGTGGTTATTTATAGAATTGTATAAATGAAGAATATTTAAATCAAAGTCCCTAACAATTATATAAATAGAATGTAGTCTTAGAGTCTGTACAGAGTTTAAGAAATATTTTTGAATTGAAAAACTCAATTTACAAACTGATATAAAGGATTTATATTAAAAATACAGAACATTTAATATAAACTCCTTGGAAAACTACTGGATTAAGCTCTTATATCAATATATATTGTGGTAATTGAACACTTAATGAACTTAATGCAAAAGTTAAGAAAAATTTAAATATAATATAGAATTATATTTTATTACATAGAGGAACCTTTTGTAATTACTTTGCTGAGGGTGACAGTTACTTTCTTAGGTTAAAAAGGTGGCTTTTGATTTATTCTATATGTGTAAGATTTGCCTTCATCTTCAACTTGTTCTTGGTTAAACCTTTGTAACTTACATATTATTTTTTATAATTGTATCAATAAAGTGCATAGGGTGTTGACAGAGTTTTCGATTATTACAGCTTAGAATTGTGCAATATTATTGAAAATTAAATCCATCCGTAGGTTAAAAAAACATTCAAAATCTGATCCAAAATAGCTGACTGATATTCTTTTATGTGGTATTTGACTTTAGATCTACCAACTCTTGAATGTTTAACTCCACTATACTCACTTGGACTCAAATCTATTATTATCAACATTGGAGCGTCACACAATCTCGGTTTAGTAAATCCTTTTTGTAAAATCTTGTATTAGAAAATCGCGCTTTTAGAAAATCTTGTATTAGGAAATCTCTTCTAGAAAATCTCCTTTTACAAGGGAGCGTTCCATAATCTCAGTTTAGTAAATCTTTTTTTTTAAATTTCGTTTTTAGAAAATCTAGTTTTTAGAAAATCTTGTTTTAGAAAATCTCGTTTTTTATTGAAAAATCTAGTTTTTAAGGATTTTTCAGTTGGAAACAAAACTAGAATTATCAGCTTTTTCCAGAATATAAAAACAGGGATTTTCTAAAAAACAAGATTTTCTAAAACGAGATTTTCTAAAAACCACATTTTCTAAATGAGATTTGCTAAAATGAGATTTCCTAAAACGAAATTTTGTGAAACGAGATTTACTAAACTGAGGTTTCAGACCCAACCCGTTTTATAGAATATAAAAAAGGGATTTTCTAAAAACAAGATTTTCTAAAACTAGATTTTTTAAAAACGAGATTTTCTAAAACGAAATTTTCTAAAAACGAGATTTTCTCAATCGAGTAACGGAGATTTCTACCTCAGCCCTACCAACGTATCAAAAATTAAAATCAAACCTTTAATTCAAATTGAATAGCTTCGTTTTAGGGATACAGATATTAAGAAATAAGGCTGCAGTGGAAGCGGGTTTGAAACTTTTGGATTATGTTTAGATTCCAACCCTAATGTTCTTAATACTTAAGATTTAATATTTTTTAATATCTAATTTTAATATTTTTAATAAATTTTATAATTCTTTATTTAAATCAAAACCACAAAATATAATTTGAAATATCATTAACATGACACCATTTAAAATATCATTAAGTTTTTTTTTGTGTTGAATCCAGAATTGATGATTCCAATCCCCAAAAAAGAACAAACTCGCGGATATACTCGTAGTTTTATTAAAAAATGATAAATTAATAAAAAGATCTTACCTTAATAACCATTTTTTTTTGTTATAAGCTAAATTAATATAAATGATATTTAGATTTAAGTTAATACTATACTTATTTATAATTTTTCATTCCTTAATAATTTTTTATTTCTTATTTTTTTTTAAATTTTCCTCAGTTTTTTTTTTCTTTTTATAATCTACACAGATTTTCTTTTATTAAAATAAGGATGATGCATTTTCTTTTAAATGAAAATAAATCTGTCCGTGTAAAAATGATGAATTACTTCTTATTACAGTTGTAATTATTTAAAAATTACCGTAAGAAAATGAAAAATTTGTGTACCGTTAGATAATTTTCGTAGGAAAAAAAATATCAAAAAAAAAAGTCGTATAAATCAAATTATGTATTATTAGTTTTAAATACCGGAAAAGATATAGCCTTTCCCTGGGAAAAACTAATCCTTTTAATACAATTTTTTTTGGTTTTCGTCCTTGGAGACATTCATTTTTTCCAATGGAAAAATATTCTTAATTTACTATTGTTTGAGGTTTTATTGCAAGTCATTTTCTTTGGATTACACATTAATATTCTTTCAAATTATTAAAGAATTTCCTGGATGTCCCCGGATGTCCTGGATAAATAAATAATTAACAAAAAAAAAGGGTTCCCAAAAGAAAGGATCTTCAAATAAAGTAAAAAGATTTAATCGTTTGTACGATTAATTGCAATTGTCTTTCATTATATTTTAAAGCAATTCCTGAACTGCTTATTCAGTGTTCATTAAATTAAAAATGCAAGTAATAAAAGTGATAATCAATTTTTCACTAAATTTTTCTTCTTGTTTTACCTCCTACAAGCTTCTATTAGACAAAGCTTCCGCGTTTAATGCAAATTATTCATTAATTGAAATACTCGTCTATAACAATAGATCCTTTAGCCTGTAGCTGTATTGATTATTCGAATTCGAAGGCTTTCGATTGACTGGGACTGTATCTGAATCATTATATACTCCATTGATACATACTGCAATAACTCAAAAAAAAAACTCCATTAGTTTCATATTAATGAAGAGCAGAAAAGCAAGTTCTATTGGAGTTTGTGAAATACGTGTGAAAACTAATGTTATTATGAAAATGAAAAAAAAGAATGAAGAATTGCCTGTAAAAGGATTTCAAAAATAAATTATTAAAACTGTTGTCCCATATTTAGTGTTGCTAATGTTGCAAATTTAATGCTGCCACTACATAGAAAATCCCTGCTTTGACTACCTTCCTGGCTTTCAAAGGTTTTTTCAGTTGGCTTTCGGAATTTTTTTAACTGTTTTTTAACACAAAAAGGCCTGTGGAAAAGATATAAATCCTGGGCTTCTTCGGAATAATTTACTAAAACTGTGAAACTAACTCAAATTCCCAATAAAATTTTGGAGCGGTTCCAAATTTCAAGGATTCAAAGGAAATAGGAAGAAAGCATCTTTAACCAAATTTGATTTCTATATTGTTTGTTTTGGCAATTTTATAAAAAGCTTCTAGAATCCGAACCCATGGTCCAGTCTCGACCATTTTCAATCTTCAACGCTCTTTCGTCAATGGTAACCTCCAATATAAATTTTATCGATAAAACATAATTACTTTTTGAATTATCGTGTTTTCGGATATATGCTTGTTTGCCATTGAATCTTCCAGAACCCAAAACCATGGCCCGATCTTGTCCATTCCCAATGTACTTAGTTACTAGGATACTACCGTATAAATAGCATTTTTAATTTTTGATTTATCGTGTTTACGGGCAGACGGACGGACATCTCGGACATCAGTAGTCACCTTCTATGATCAACAATATATATTATATACTTTTCCGTATCTAGATTGTCTGCTTTTGGTAATTACAAAAAACATACAAAAGTTAATATATAGTTTATCATCCCATTTTATATTTTTAGGATATTGTATAAAAAAAGAATGATAATTCATTATTCTGACTAGGGTACAAAATTTGCCCAATCCAGGAGACATATCATTTGGTGTTTTTTGAAGACTTCTCATTTTTAATACAAGTACATTTAAAAATTAATTTTTATTTTTTACAATATTTTTCTGAGTGCTTTTTATTTTTGTTGTATCGATTTGCTTCTACTGATATTTTAGACTTATTTAAAATGCATTTTTCACTATAACTAATTAATTCCTCCCATGTATACATCCGTAGTCGACTTAATACTAAAGAAAAACAAAATATATATACTTTTCCCAACAATTTTCTTAAGTATATCCCAGACAAATAAAAATTATATTTCTCATATTTTTATATAGATTTTTCTTTTTTAATTCCATAATTTTATTGTAATGTATACAATAAAAGAAAATTGAACAATTTTCACTTAAATTTTTCCAAGAAAAACCCATATTTAACACTATTATTACCAAAAGAATACATAGAATTGAGATCCCACTATCTTGTTCGAGCTCATATATATTTATTGAAAGATCAATTGAAAATTCTATTGAAATTTAAGGTCTATATATGTTCTCTGAATTCGTTGAATCCGAAATTACACTCTGTCAAAATTTACATTTGAATGCCTAGTACGTAAGAAAAATTCGAATTTCATAATTTTCCAAAGAAAATTCTCATTTTCAGTTTATATTTTGTGTTCAAAGAAATTAATTATATCATCAAAATCATTTTTTAGGTGGAAATGTGGTCTTTCAAGAATAAAGTTTCAAGTTTCTTGGAAAAAAAAAACAATTTAAAGAAATAGAAGACTCCATTAAAAGTTATTTAGATCTGGGAGAAAAGAAGCGAATTCTTAAATAAAATTAAACTGAGAAAAACCAAAGTAAAAGTTTTATTTTCTAATGAAAAATTAAGAAAAAAAAAAAAAAATCTGAAAAATAGATAAAAAATCAATTTGATATCTGTTGAACAAATTTTTTACAAATACAGATTCATTTTTTTTTTCCTTTCAACATTTGCAACAAAAATCTGTGAATTTGTACAACACGAATAATGACGCCAGTCATCCTTGCGCCAATTTTATACAATAATTTTTATTTTTATTTTTTAAAACAACTTTTTTTTTTTGTGTGTATCAATATAAAACGTTCCTTTTTTTTAAAAAATGTCTAGGTACAGTATTGGATAAAATTGGCTTTTAGATTAAGATGACATTCAGAAGGCAAGCCCAAGACATCAAAATTTTGGAGCAAATTCCTTTCCAACTTGTCGTATTTAAAACCAGAATTAACTAAATTGATAGATTATAAAAGAGGCAATCCTAAGTAATCGACATTTTCCAAAAGACCTATGGCGGCACAATTCCTTTGCAACTTGTCAGATTTGAAGCCGCACTTTAGAAGATTTCTAGATTATACATACTGCGCCAATTAATTAAGGAAGCATGTTTTTACCTACTTCGATGCGTGAATTATATTTATAATCAAATTTTCGAATATTTAATATATACTTAAAGTTACACCTTATATATAGGTACAACGGGAGTTGTTTGGAATTGTATTTGAAACATTCAGAGGTTTTGATGAAACAATTTTATGGCGCCGCATGAAGACTTGGGTTACGCAGATGATCAGAACATCAACAATCTTGCAAGCAAAATTGGACTTCAATAGCAATTAAAATAAAGCGGTGAGAATCAATATTGCAGCAACACAACATCTCCTAATATACAGTCAAACTATTGACTATGTCAATAACTTCTGCTACCTTGGAATAATCAACCAGAGAGCGCTAGAAAATGAATTCTTCTGTAAAACCTTTTTAAATAAAAAAATTTAAAATTATGTTTTTAAAACAATTAAAATGTCCCCTTGATAGTTAAAAATAACGGTAAAAGCTTAAAATGACAATAGCACCAAATTATATTAATTTTTAGTCATGATTGTAAACTTCTCTATACCTAGACCAAAAAAATTGTTACATATATATAATGTCCATACATAAATGTATATATATACATGTATTGTTGTATGTTCTATTTTGTATAACGGTATAATAATAATAATATGAAATCGCCGTAAATTGTTATTTCCTAGTTATTATTCTACGTTTAAATACAAGAAATTTGTGGGTTTTTTTTTAACAATTTTTATTTTTGTTTTTTATTTTTAATGTCTAGGAAAATTTATTTTAAATAATGATGGCATCATTATCATTTAAAAGTCTGTCTAACCTATAAATAAATACAAAATCAAAAAAAACTGTAAGGTTTTTGAATGGTTTCAATTGAAAACTTAAAATAGAATAATATAGATTTGTCTGGTTCGATCTTTTTAAATTTTTTATAACGAAACCTTTTAAGAATTTTTAAATCATTTTTTTTTTCTAGAAAAAGGAATGACATGTCTTACAATGCCCCTTTTCAAATTTTCATTTTAAATTTAATCTAATTTGAATTTTATTCAATTTGTATGCCGAAAATAGTTCTTCAAATAAATTCGGACTTCCATTTTTAACCTTAAACTTTCTAAATAATAATTTCGATGTTAATAAAATCCTGACATTGGGTTTTATTTTAAATTATGTTAATTTTTAGATACTTTTCTAACACATTAAAGTGGAAGGGGGTATACACAGTCTATATAATATATACTATTTTCCGAGGGTGGGTAGAAATTATAAAAATTTCCTGGATAGATTGATAAACTTCGTCTGAAGTGCTTTGGACTCTAAGGAATTGAAGTTGCCAAATAACGATGGGAAGGGGTGAATCCGAACCTCATTATAAAAACATTTCCAAGAGAATCGAAACAAAGAATTAAGCTATAGGAAATCATAACTTCATCTAAAATGTTAATTCCGCGGAGGGTTGGATAACATTAAAAGTCACCCAGAAGAGTTTAATAAAATTTCGTCTGCTCTGTGCTTGACTTTAAGTTTTGGCCAATTTACGATGAGAAGGGTGAATCCGAACCTCATTAAAAATCAGTTTTCCACTCAATCGAAACGAATAACTGGGCATGAGGCAATTTGGGTAAAGATGTACCTTAACGATTGGAAGTTCTGAAGTTATTCACAATTTACGATAGTGAAAGGCAAAATTCGAACCATAATGTTAATAAATTTTCCATTATTATGATTCGTAGAGAATTGAACCTAAGGACTGGGAATGAGACAATTCTCTAAAACGATAAAGATATTATATTTTATTTAAGAAAATTTTTCATTTCATCTGATGAATTATAATTGTATAGTTATGGCGGCTCATTCATAAATAAAATAGTTTTGTCGTCAAAAATTTAACTTCATATTTTGTGTTTTGTTTTATAATTTATTGCTTGTCGTCTAGTTTTTGATTTAATCGTATATAAATTTTTATTTTTTGTTTTTTTAATATCTTTAGATATATAAAAATTCATGAATATACTTATTATGACTGTGACAACTTTATATTTTTTGGGTCTGTGACATAAGAATATTCGGTACCATAAAAATTAAATTTTTAAAAATATATAAAAGATATAAAATGTTCCTGGATTGTCAAATCAAACATTTTCTATTTTTAATATCTTGTAAATTTTTTTTTTTTTGAGACAAAAGAAGTCCAAAAGAAGTCTCAAAAAGTTTTTCATTGGTCATCATTTGTAGACTTCCTAAAAAAAAAATTCAATTTTCAATAGGTATTTTAAATTTTTGAATCGGTTTTTAATGGATTGAAAATATAAGTGTCAACATTTATTAAAAATGTATTGACATAGCTTAGGAAGGACACTACCCACATAGTACGATTTACAAGAGTTTAAGAAGAACATTGACATCTTCTTCGAAATATCCCATCAAATTTTCCTCACCCTATCCCCAATTCCCAATAATTCTTTCACATCCTTATGCTCGAAATCAATTGTATCACAGGTTCCATCCTAAAGTTGTGTTTCAAAAAGGTTTGTGGTTTTGGAGTGTTAAGGTCACACACTACCTATATAGGAACTGTGTATATCTTCAATAGTTGGCTTTCGAAGCTTTCCATATTTCTTTTAAAAAAAAAATATGCCCCAAAAACATTTGAAACAAATTCTGATAAATCTTCCTTTTAATTGATTAATGTTTAAGTAATCTTCAATATTTTACTTCTTTAATTTGTCTAAGGATTTCTATTGAATCCAAATTTCTATTCTATTGAATCCAAACTTATTGTTTAGTTTATGAAAATTTGTACACGATGAAGCAAACCTGGGTTTAATGTGAGTTTATGCTCTGGAAATTTTTATAAGCAAATACCGTTAAGATTTAAATATTAAAATGCGTTTTCAATTGTTCATTTTCTTTCATCTGTCGAACATCTTTACTTTGTTTTGAAGCTTTTTATTAGGGAAAGGCGGTTGATTTGTGTAGATGGCTTTGCCATAGACGATCAATTAAAAGCTGGTTCATTTTTGACTGTTGAATGCTTATGTTGTAAATTAGTTTTAAGTATTCGAAAGCTTTATATCAAATTTAAAAGAAATTGCCAAATAACTTTAAAAGTTTTTGAGTCTTCAATTTAGTGATATAAAAACTGTGATGATGAAGTTGCAAAAAACCTCTACAAGAACAGAAGCGACTGCTTCTGTTGAACGTTTGATAGAAACTTCAGAAGCACTCTAGCGATTGATACTATATTTTGAACGTATAATAACGTATGAACGTATAGAATAGTTTTGTTCTTTAAGCCGGTTTTTTTACTTATATTTTTGTATGGTTGGCTAGTCCGCTTCGACACAATAACTTTTTGATTCGGTGGTTATCCTTCCTGTTGAAACCTCCTCTTCAATTATTATATTTTGTGGCTTTTGGTGAAGGGGAGAAGAGCTCGGAACAATGTTTGTAGATCAATTTTTTATTTAAAAAAGTATCTTAGAGTTGACACAATTTTATTTGTTTTATTACTTAAATTGCATCAACTAGGAAGAATAGGACAGATATATAGATCCTTAAAATATGAAAAGTTATGAAAATATTATGAGGAAGATAAATATTTTTTATTTTTTATTTTTCTGCTTGATGTTAGTGTATTTTTGTTCAACTTCTTTTGTTTAAAAATTGTCAATTATTTTGTTTTATTTTTTAAGTTTATGTGAAGACTTTTGTTTTAAAATGTTCTTTTAATAGCATATTTGTCTATACCAGCATCATCATTTCAATTTGTTGTATTATTATTTTAAAGGAAGTTTGAACATATTTCTATGGAAAATCTATTTCACTTATATTCTGATTCAATACCAATTTATTAATTAGATAATTACCTCTTAGTTATCTTAGATAATGTAAAAGTGGAACCCTAATAACATTGTTGTTCAATTTTTTTGTTTTTACGAAGGTTGATGGAACGTATTGGAAGTCACCCAGGGGTAGTGTTGGACTTAAAAAAACTAAAACCACTTCCATTTGTAAAACCAATCCAGTAATAGACCTTAAATAAATATGTATAGTTTAGTTTCTAGGAACAGAATTAGGAAAGGAAATTCGAAATAGAATTTAGAAATTATCGAGTAAGTTGGAAAAAGAGGAAAATATTGACGGATATCATGAACCGATGGATGGTAATGTAAAGTTGTGGAACCGTGTTTCACCATCTATCTAGTTCAACAATGTAGGCATGAGCACCTGTTGCACTTCTTATTTCAGTTTGGACAATTTTAAGGAGATGCATTAATTATTTGATTTCATTTGAAAAATTGTTTGTCCATACAAATTATCTACAAAACCCAGCTATGAGCTAGTTGACGGAAGCTGCGCCAATGGCTAAGTGGTTATATACCATATACGATCAACTCCCACTTTATTATGCTAATATTTTTTCAAAATATTCTTAGACTACTAATTTACAGAAGGTACCCCTGCACCAAGGATTTTAAGTTCGCTCCAAAAATCTCATACTGCAAAGGCAAACTTTCTAGCTTGACCTACAAATCTTTAAAAATTTCTTAATCCAAAGGCTTCTTATTAAAAAAATAGGCTTCTAATAGGCATAATTAAAACTAATATGATTAGCATGATTAACTAATTAGATTATTAATAGAATTAACATGATGACAACGTATTACAAATTCTAAAAATTTCAAAAAGTTTTAAATCATTTCTGAATAACTTATAAAACTGTGTTCAACAATTATGGGACTATGTTAACTTAAAAAAATTATCAAAATTATTTAAAAGTTCTCTTGGTCTTTATATAAATTTTCTATTAGCTTTCTTTTAATTATAGAACAAAAACTTTTTGCTAGATTTAATGCTAAAAATTCTTTCCAAAAATTTTAAAAATACTTTTATTATATTATTCTTAGTATTTTTATACATAGGTAAGATATAAATAGTCACTGACTTTTAATTTTCTATACATGTACACTTTTTATTACAATTAAAATTTCATGGCATTTTAAACTTTTTCATGGTACACAAATTCTATTTATCACTAGTTGTAGTAAGTATACCATCCACTTAAATATGAAAATGATTTCCGTGTTCTATAAAATTCTTCTAAAAATGTTGTATTTATAGGGTGCATAACGAGGTGTAGACTTGGTTTTTATAATGTGTTAAATCGTGTGGGAGTGATATAAAAATTAGTTAAAGGCTTGAATCTACGGAAAAACGAGGCAATAAATAAAATATAAAACTTTTATTACAAATTATAAAATTTTAATTTTGAATCTTTTCTTGATAGGTTTTATCTAGTCAGTCATAGCCAAATAAATCAAGAGCAGAAAATAACCATGGATAAGTAATACTCTAAGAAAGCCTTTTACAGGTATATAAGCATTAAAAGTTCTTTAGAACGGAAAACTCAATAAATTTTCTACCCAATTGTTTGAATATTTGAATAAAAAGCTTTAATTTAATGTTAAACAAAGCGTCAGAGGAATTACCGTTATCTCTTGGAGGAGTAAGTAGATCTTTAGGAGCTAAAGTTGACTACCAGGAAAGAAGAGAAGCCGACCACCTTTAATTCAAATGGAGCGATATAAAACATTAAAAACTACCGGTATAATGCGCCCATCAGTAAAGAATTACATAATATCAGTGGTGAATCACATAAAATGAAGGTTTCAAATGGAAGCACTGCTCTCAAGAGTAAAAAGCAAAAAAAATTTTATATCTTCTTGAATTAATTGTCTATACTAGTGTTAAACGTCAATTTTCCCATTTAAATATTAATATAAGCATTTCAAGAAATTACAAATATAAAATATTTAAATAAACCCTACCTTCCATTACCGGGCTATTGTTAAAATTACATATTCAAATATAATGCTTGCTGTTTGAAAATAATTTAAAAGACTTTAAGTAATAACACCTGATATAATTCAAAACTACGTTTTGAAACAACATTAGACCAGACATTTCTTTAAAATTGCCCCTTGAGATATGCAATTTAATTAACTTTATCGATTTAGCCCCTTGTTATATGCAACCAAATAAACTCTTCACATTTCAATTATCCTAATAATAATTATCACCTATTTGGACACATTGTTTTGAATATAAATTAAGAAAATTTGAATTTATTTGCTTTTCTTTTTATAAATTTGCTTCATACAATTGTTGTGATTTTCTTATTTTATTATTATTTGTTCTATTCAACAAAAATATCCTGTGAAAATTAGAAAAACCAACACAATAAAATAAAAAAAAGGACAATAGTAAAATATTTATATAATAACAACAACATAATAAAAAAAATAAACAAAATTGAAAAAAAAAGCCTACATTTAATACATATAAATATCTTAAATGTCTAGACTTAGACTTATATAGCAAGTTGATGTAGTTGTTGTTGTTGTTCCTTAATATGTTATAAAAATTTTAATTTTATATTCATTTAGTTGCTTTGGTCCACAGTCAACAATGTTGCTTCAACAATTTAAGAACAACAAAAAAATTATAATGATTTGTTAAAGTTCGAAAAGGAGGATTGTAGTGAAGGAGGTTAGTAATAATTTAAAATAGAAAATATTATTTGGGTTTTTTCCTATTATATTCCTACACTATTTATTTTTAATATATATACCAATTTTATGAGATATTTTTGTATTTTGTCAAATTAAAATATAGAAATAAGAAATATAGGTACAATACAAAAAGATACTTATTTCCTGTTGTTTTTTTTTTGGAAGAAGGAATGAAAATTATTTATGCATACAGTCATATAAAAGTTAATATATATTAAGAGACCTCTGCCAGGAGATATGGTATTGAATAGAAGTATGGTAAATCTTATTTTACATTTAGAATACAGTTTTCAAGATTTTGAGGTTTTCAAAAACTCTTAATCTAGTTCAATGGCTTCGATTTAATAGAGTTCAGTATAGCCTGAGGTCTGGAATAGGTGTTTGTTATTCGTAGCGGACTTTTAAATATTCGTTAAGACTTCGTTTTCCTCAAGTCGTCAATTGAAGTAGCGCGGAGTTTTTTTGGGTAGTGTAAGATTTCAACATACTAACACCTGCTTTGAACCAAACACTTTAGGGCCAATGTGCTAATTGCTTTTGAGGATAAATAAATTAATAGATTTTAAGGTAATTAATTGCGGAAATTAAGGATTTTTTGAAATTATGTCAAGAAGTCTAAAAGTCTTAAAATTCTTGGATGGTAGATAGTATATTAATTTTCAAATATGTCTGTGGTTCGAATGGTTTTGATTCAACAGATTTAGAATATAGATTTTAGAGTATAGGTTTTAGAGTATTGGAGTTCGGAAATTAAAAATTTTAAAATTATGGAGGAGAATTATAAGATAACAATCCTACTGACAAATGTAAGCGGTTTTTCGTCGAGGGTTTTTTTTTTGAGGCTTGGTGCAAAGTATTGAAAACTACATAGAAGCACTGTTCCGGACTCATCTGGATAGTGTTGGACTTTTACCACCTAAATCAACCGCCTTTCAAAAACAAACATTGGAATGGACATTAAATAAAAATTTACCATTTGGTTTTTAGGATCGGAATTTGGGAAGAAAATTGGGAAAAGGGACTTGGAATTCTGGATTAATTTGAAGAATATGGGAACACATTTTAAAGATAATAGATGGATGGATGTTAATATTCTTCTTCAATTTTTTTAAATAGAGAACACATTCTCTGGTAATTGATTCCATAAGTCGTCTATCATAAGTCGAGTTCATAAGTCGTCTATCGCCATTCGGGGAATAGCATCTGGAGCACTGCGTATAATACGTTGGAAAATTTTGAGAGGAGGTACTAATTTTTGGATTTCTTTAAAATCGGTGTTCGTCTCTACTACGTATCAATAAAACAAGATAAGTGAGCAGACTATGGGACAAATTAAACCATTTCCGAATCTTCTACACTCTATTGTTTTGAAATTATTTTCAGATGTCTTTTGGTACCTCAAAGTTCACGTGATAAACATCTCACGTCTTCCTACACTTATATTTGTAAAATAAATTAACAATATAAAAATTATGTAAATAAAGATAATAAAATTAGGTAAATATTTATTATATTATATTATATAAAATTTTTATGTACATTATGTGATTCTATATATAAATTGACAAATAAAGAGTAATAATTTATGTGACAGCATTGACAGTTTGTTTTTTTTTGAAAATTATATATTTTATGTAAAGAAAATGAAAATCTTATATACTTATATATATAAATACAATACACGTAAACATACATATATTCAAATATATTTAATTCTTTTAAAATCATCCTTAGATAACAATTTTAATATTTGTCCAGTGATAGGATAAAGTTTATAGTTTCGACTTTATTTTGTGCTTAGATTTTTATAAAATTTTTCTAGGTTATGTTAGGCAACAGATTTTTATGGGGTTAGGTTTGAAGTTTTAATAGGGTTAGACACAAATATGTAATAAAAGTGTTATTATATGTTATTGTTATTATTCGGGTAAATTGTCAAAGTTCATCGTATTTTAAGAAATTTTATGTTGAAAAGGATATGAAAGTTGAAACACTGGATTTTTTTTTCAGTTAAAGGATATTTTTATACCTTAAAGGACATTTTGTATCTAAAAAACAAAGTACTTCAAAAGATTAAATTATGATACTTATGGATTATTAAAATATTATCTTATTATACTTTTAAATATATGGTTTGTAAATTGATTTTTTTTTGACATTTTGAAAAATTGAATCAAATTGTTTTAGTTAAATTTGTAGAAGTGTTTCGTTCTCTAATACCTGTGGATTCATCAGTAGGCTTGTAGTATTAATTACATTGCCAAAGACAAAATGCGGAATGGACTTCGATTAATTCGTATAACTTATGTAGGAAATTAAATAAGAGTTAAAATCTTCTGTGAGTTATAAGAATCAATCGAAAATTTCATTCCGCAAAAACTCATTTTATTAAGGGATCAAAATATGTTTATTATTCATAGATTTGACATTTTAATTTAATTTAGGGAGTTATCAGACAGTATTTGAGATAAGTTGTGTGAAAAAAGTACTTATATGATAATAGGTTGTCAAGGCAACGGTGATTCCTTAATTTAGAAGATTCCTCATCATATCTATTAAAAAATATATCCATACTGTAGATTGGACATTTTTTTAGTTATAATATTTATTTAGATATTTTTGGGAGCTCTTTCATATGGAAAAACATCCAAAAACAAAAATATAAAACTTCCATTTTAAAGTTTGAAGTTCATGGCAATGAAAATATGTTGAGTAATTGTTGCTCAGATTTTGAAAATAAAGCTCGGGAGTTCAAGTTATTAGAAAATATTTTTTAAAAATACCCAATCTAAAATGAAATACTTTTATTAAATGCGGTTGACTGAATACTTTTGAAATTTTTGAAGACTTAAAACTTTTTTTAATAAAAATAAGAATTTTTAAATTAGAAATTAATGAAGCGTTTTCATATTTAATATTAATTTAATTATCATACTCTACACCTAAAGTAGGTATAGGGTATGGTAATTAAATGGTGTATGCTAGATATGGGAAGTATATATATTTTAGATCAGTGTTACCTCCTGAGCCGATCTAGCGATTTCTGTCCATTCGTCCAATAATTCAAAAAATAATAAGGCTCTATTCATGAAATTTAAACTGTCGGTTACTAATAATGCAAGAAGCCAGGATTTAAAATAGACGAAATCGAACTATTGCTTCGGATCCGGAAATATTTTTCGTCGAATCAAAGCCAAAGGAGCATATCCCCAATAAAGATAGAACCTCGAAAATGGTACAAGCGTCCTATTTATTATTTCCTTTGTATTCCTGTAATTTACAATCAACTGAAGCTGTGATTTGAGTACTTTCAACACATCTTCCAATACTTAACAAGCATACCTTCGAAATTTATTCATGTTCATATACGTTTTCATATTCATATTAAAGGGTTTTTCCACTTTTTCCATTAAAAGTGTAGATCTAATGAGTTACTCATTATTTTGACTAAGTTTTTAATTCCTCGACTAAAGACTGAAGCTTTTGTATAAGATAAATGAAGTGGATACATCAATCTTAAATTTCTTGCTCCATGTATATTATATTAAGTTATAAACTATTACGATATATATATATATATATATATATATATAGAATTTTACGATATTTCCGGATAAAATTAGATCTGATCGGAATTTAAACCAGAGATTTTTCACTTAAAGGGAACAATTCCTTTATTGGTCAAATATTCAAGTAAATTAGTATTCGAATTAAAATTTGCTACCTATTCTTAGATTATAATTACTGCGAAGGATATTTTTTTCCAGATTTCCGGGATTTAAGCGAAAGATTTTCCACTTAAAAGGGCGATTGGTCAAATATTCAAGAAAATAATCGAATTAAGATTTGAAATTCTTTTTTTATAATTAAATTACTGCGAGGATTTTTTTTTCAGATTTCCGAGATTTAAGCCAGAGATTTTCCACTTAAAAGGATGGTATTTCAATAATTTCTTTATTGGTCAAATTATTCTTACTTCATAATTAAATTACTGCGAAGGGCTTCTTTTTCCAGATTTTTATTTCCCAAAATTTCAATGGAAAGTTGCCACATGTCATTCATTAGAAAATTTTCATAAATTTAATTCCTTAATATTTATAATAATTTCCACTGAATGACTATTAATAAATAAAATATGTTAATTAAATTATTATTAAAAATCTATTTAATTTGTATATATATTATATATATATATATATATATATTTTTATTATGAATATATATATAAAACCACCAAAAAAATTTTGTAATAAAATGATACTTAATATTTTAAAAAAAAAAAAAGTAATAATAATAATATTAATTCTCGTAGAATTATACAATTTCCGAATTTAAATCTTTTTTTTTTTTTTAATATTATTTATAAAACACAAAATTAATTTCCTTTCACATAATTATTTTTTTTTTTCGAATTAATATTTTTTTTTTTAATTTTTTATATCGGATCAATGATTCTGAATCAATTTATTCCATTTTTTTTTTATATTTAAAATAATTTTATATTAATTTTAACCAATTTATTTTGATTTTATTTTAATTTTTTTATTATATATATATATATATTTTTAATAACTACTTTTTAAAAATAACAGAAAAATTTATCAGATATATTTAAATTGTAATATATAATAATAAATGAATATATATATAAAAATTTTACATAAGTATTATGTGTATTTTATACATTAAAAAATAAATAAAAATAAAAAACTGCAATAAATGTAAATTATACTGGGAAAAATTTGAATAGCCATAAGATATTGTAAATATAAAAAAAAAAAAACAAAAAAGATTCAGAATTTATTAAATTTTAACACTTTCACAGGATGCCTTTAATAACCTATATTATTATAATGTAAACATATTGTATGAATTAATATAACATTAAGAGTTGCCGTGTTTTTTAAAATAAAAAATTATAACAATAAAAAGTAAAAATACTTGTGATTTTTACTTGGTTTCGTATAAGAATCCTTTGGATTTAATTGCACTGGAATAAGAATTCTTGAGATTCAATTGTCCTTGAATAAGAGTCCTTTGAATTTAATTGTCCATCATAATATAATGTATTATTCAGAGTTGCCGTGTTTTTAAAATTAATTTATTCTAACGAAGATTGTGTTTCTTCAAATAAGCGTGTTTGTCATTAAATTTTTCTATTTATTGTAATATATGAGGCAGAGTTGCCGTATTTTTAAAATTTGTTTATTCTAACGAAGCTTGTGTTTCTTCAAATAAGCGTGTGTGTCATTAAATTTTTCTATTTATTGTAATATATGAGGCAGAGTTGCCATGTTTTTTAAATTTATTCAACAAAGGTTCAATTTTTCTACATATTATAATATATCATACAGTGTTTCCGTATTGCCGTGAAGAAATCCTCTGTATACCTACAAATAAATATCCTTGATTTACAAACTTGTCAGTAGTCTTTCAGATTATAATATTGAATTTAGAGTTGCCGTTTTTTTAAAGTAAGTGTATTTAAAAAGTTTTGGAGCACTTGTATGGTAATTCGATTACTTTAATATTTTTATATATGAGATTTGGTGTAGTGAATCTTATAACGCGCTTATAGGAACTTTACAAAATAATTGGTAGAAATTCTTATGTAATAAGTTGGATAAAAAGTAAATAAGTGTGAAATAGGTTTTATTTAAATTACTATATTAAAATTTGTAGGTTCCTTTGTTCAACTATAACCAATCTAAATCCCTTCCTTTAAAAAATCCACAATTTGATTTTAGCGTACAATACAACAGTATTGAAGATCTAATATTGCATTTGTAACTGCTGCAACTCCTAGCAACCTTACAAAATGAGTGTTTTATCTGATATAGGCGCCTTTCGTCTATTGGATGCTCTAATTAAGCAGAATCACTTAAACTGAAAACTCCATTTTAAATTGACTGTAGAATTTTTTATTATGTGCGTTGTTGATTTGTTAAAGTTCAATCCCTCTGTGTGATTCAAGTTATAGCATTTAGCTTAAATTTTAAAGTTTTATGTCACAATTTTATCTAATTTAGCGAAATTAGGGACTTGGAGTACAAAATATTCGCGAACTGAATACATTTTAAACAAATTGCATACTTTCAGGCGACTATTAATTTTTTTTTTTAATACCTACTTAATGGAAATAACAGACTTTTATCATAATTTTATCTAACTTTTTTTAACCATAACCGGTACTAAGAATAAATTTAAATATTTTCAAGTTTAAAATTGCTATATAACTGTTAAAAAAATAAATAAATAGTAACAAGTTAAAAAAAAGGGAAATTCTCATGTTGATAATAATGGAAGTGTGTTTATGTTTATGATTTTCAATTTGAAGTTAAAACAAAGTAAAAAATAAACATTAGAATATTTAAATTTATAAAATTTGAAAAAAAAAAACACAAACATTCAATTTTACATCTACAGAAATTTATTCAAATAACAGGTATCTGTAAAATAAACAAAAAAACATATTAACATTATTCAATCACAGGCTATTACCCATATGCATAAATTTAGGAGGAAATGCCAAATTCAAGTTTTTTTTTCACACGGTTTTTATTTATAAAGGACGAAAAGGACGAATAGAATAATAATTTAAATAAATAAAATAAAATTATTATTCCATGATTTGAATGAAAAAACAAAAATTTTATTTTCAGGGTTAATATATAAATATATTCAATAATTTACACTCGTTTTGTAAATAAAATGGATTGGAATTCCTAAAAATGAGGAACAAGCAAAAAACGTAATTTGAGGGATGCGTATTCATCAAAATAATGAATTTATTACTTTTCTTTTATGAATTTTAGATTATTAATATATGTTTGTAATTTAAAGTCCTTTGGAAATCTTAGAAAAGTTTGCAAATTTGGTGGTTTTGAATCGGGGGTTTCTCTTTTCGCCGTCTATCCATTAATGGCTTTTGGAGATGCCATATTCGCAGACACATTATAAGGAATAATACATCGGTCCATTTCTTGATGTCACATACCACATGATATTTGGTTTGAACTAATGCCTCTATTTTGCCATGCCTCTATTGAGGGTGGTTGTACTTTTGCTTTCACCTCACATGCCTTTGAATTGCTTAAGCTTTCATTATTAGTAATTGAAATATATTTTTCAAAATCTTCAACATTTATAAAACGATCTATCAACGAGGCATTTAGAATTCTTCTTTAGAATAAAATTTGCCTGAGAAAGTGTCGAAGATGCGCGTCCAAAGCTAAGCCTAAACCAAATGAAAACGAGATAAAGTAAATACTATTGCTTATATATTTTATTTAACTAATAAAATGCTTAAGGTATATAAAAATATACCTTAAAATGCTTCAGAATACTAGCAATGCCTTAAATCAATTTTCAGTTTTCAATTCGATTCTCCCTTCTTAAAATATTGCAAAAGCAAAGTCGTCAAACTAACAGATACATGGGAGTTGGTTTTGGAATCCTTTCAAAAATGGGAATATTCCGCTTCTGCTTCCTTATATCGGTAATCAATAGCGCCCCCTTCAATTAAGTAAAATGGACTTCACTGAATTTGACCCACCTACTCCTTCTTAAATTGCATCTTCAAATTTTTCCTTGTCTAATAATGCGCTATGTGTTCTTCAACATTTTTTCAATTAACATCTCAAGATTAAATTGAACTTTATCTTAAAGCTTCTGAACAAGAAAGTACCAAACAACTTTAAAATTCATAATTATATACTTACAATACATAATATAAATAAACTTTTCATTATATGTTCCATGTATAATATTCCCAATAATATGAACCTTTTGTTGATCCAATAATACTAAGAACAATAATTTACAAACATATTATTTTCGTTTTTTTTCAAAAAAAATTTTGTAAAGCATCTCTTCGTTAATTCATTCGTCTTCCACATTCCTCACAATCACAAAAGAAAAAAAAGTGAAAAAGAAATTCTAAATTTTACCAGGACAAAAAAAAATAATTTTTTTTTTACTTCCTTCAACCCTCCATATGCGCTTTGATACCCCATCTCGTAACGACAGTATACTGCACACTTCAACCCTCAATACCCTCGCATAACTTTTATTTATTCAAACATTTTTTTTATATTATATATATACTCTTAATATCCTTTATTACTGTTATTATTATGATTATTATTATCCTTATAACTTTTACACCTCTATTATCCTCATCCTTACAATCATCCCTCATTTACTTTTCTATCACATTAACTTAATCAGAATATGTAATAAGTGTATATTGGTGTTAAGGTTTGAGAAGAACAAAATGTCATAACAGTAAAGCTTCGATTTTACGAATTTTAATTTTTAAGATATTTAAATTAGTTTGTCACAGTTGCATTGAGAAGTGGAACAGCAATGTTATACACTTCTTTGATGCAATATTAAACTTCTAGAAAGAGAAAAGATTTTTGCTTCCTTCTGGAGAAAACCTAAGCTTGTCATCAATTCGATAGCGTTAATATTGAAGCTGCGATATTTGAAACGAGCGTCCTTGACGAGTTGATAAGTTCTTAAAAACAGTTCGAAGTTTACAAATCCAAGATTGGTATATCAATTCCTTTAAATAAAAAATGATATATGTTTGATAAATCTTTAATTCTAAATGAAGTACAAGAACTTTCAACTTAATTTGAAGCAGACGGCATTTTTTGAAATGTTATTGAAAACGAGACAAAGGCTAATTGGATTAGTACTAATATTAGGATAATAAGAAGCTAGTTTATGTTATAATAGTTCTTTATTTACTTAATAGTCATATCATTCATAACCTGACCACAGCGAATTGGTGATTGTGGTTGTTATCCCTCTGATACCATACCGAGAATCTGATTTAGTCAATAAGAGACAAGATTTAGTCAATAATCAAAATCATCTGATTTAGCCAATAAGACAAATTTTAAGAAAGTTAGCTTTATGATATAATTTATAAGATCTACGCTTCAATGCACATCAAACAAGTGTATGATTTTCTACATTACACTAGTATCGATGCTCTTATCGTTCATCGCAGCTCCAAAATAAATGAACCTTTAGAAACATAAAAAAACAAGGAAGAGCGTAGAATATTAAATTATTAAAAATTTTTAAGTCTAGCTAAATTTTGAAGTCCAGTAAATAGTTATGAACTCTAAAATTTTTAGAGCAGATACACTAACGTACCACCTAAGACTAAGTAAAATGATCAGAAATCGTTGCTATAAAGCCAAACTTCTCTTGATAAAGTTTCAGATCCGACGAAGTTAAATTGGATAAAACGGAAGTTGTGTGAAGTAGAAACTAAATTCATTTTTCATTTTACTAATTTATTTTTATTTTTGCAATTACAGGTGTTTATTTAATCTATGAAATGCAGCCTTTCTAGGTGCTTGTAGTCGATTCCGAAAAGTTTCATGCAAAAACAGTTATTGTACGAAGAACGAATTTTAGTGACTCTAGTTCTTTTATTATTTAAGTTATAAAACAGACAGACGAATGCCTGGATGATGACACATTTTCAAATTGACTCAGTTTTCGATTCAGATCTGATCTATAAGCAACAGCCCAGGCCTTTATAGTCTAGGCCTTTCTAGAAGAACCTTAATTACTTTGAAAATTCCAAGTTAAAGTTCTAAATATTGAAGTTTTACTGTATTTATGTTTTGTTTGTTACTTTGGAAAATTTAATACAAAGAAGATTTAATGAAGAATCTTCTACACCTTTTACACAAAAGTCAACAAACATAAGACAAGAGGGAAACGTCACATTTTGCATATAACAAAAAAAAAACTTTTTTTTTTCTCTTTCTTTCATTAGTGTTTTTCTTGTTGTTTTATTTACTTTTTTATTTACTTTTTTGTTTTATTTGGTGTTACTGTTATGGTTTATTTTTTTAATTTTGTTTTTGTTTTTTTTTTTTAAAGAATTCGACAATACGTTGGATAAACGTCCTTGTTGTAAAAAAAATGATATATCATTCCTTTAACAATCCCTCAGCTAATATAAAGAGAAACGCATCATAATAATAATGAAAAAAAAACCAACAACAACAACAACAACAACAACAACAACAAAAATCAAAGATATAAAGGAAAAGAAAAATCATATTTCTGAAAAATGAAACAAAAGATGAATCCTTCGGAAATACAATACTAAAATAATATAAAACAACAACACCATACTATAATGAAAGTGTAAATGAAATAAAAGAGCAAGAGCAAGAGATTGTGGGTTAAACAAAGAGTAAATGAAAAAAAATATAGAAACTCAAGAATTAAAAAAAAAAACAACAAGTTATATAAAAAACCAAGGAAGCCTTTTAATTTTAAAGAAGACTTTTGAAATTAAGGAAATTAGTTAATACTGCCTGGGCGTTCCTGGTCCCAAAAGAGTTCTTTGATATTTAAATGTTCGTAATTTTATATTTTTGAATCTGGATATTTTGGGAGGGGATAGATTTTCGAGAATCAGCATCATTTTTTGGTCCAACCTTTGAATAGTAGGAGGTTCTGATACTAGATGCCTTAGTTCCTTGTGTTGAAAAATAAAAAAAAAATATTTGACTGAGCCGTAATAATCTTTGAATATGGTTAGGTTCCGAAATATTGTCTGAGAAAAGTTATGCTGATCTTTGAAGATCTATATCTTCTATCAAGGAACTCCTTGGGATTAAGTTATAATTGTTAACACTCGTAAATTATAAAGCTGGAATGTGATATTTGTTAACATTTAATAACGGCTCGGACAAGTCTAAAAGTTACAGGTGTTTAAAAAATACGAATTATTGTATTTGAACCTTTACAACTCCTCAATGGTGGGCGACATAATATTTGACTCATAATCATTTCTGTGGATTAAGTTTCCAATTAGAAAAATTTGGAAGATAATGTAGATAAGGTGTCAAAATTTTGCAGAAATGAGAGTTTCGTGTAACGGTAAATGCTGTTTGACAGAACAATCTATTTATTTTTTTTAAAACTCCGGAAACAACTGTAGTCTGGCATTTCCATTAAAAGTATTCTTTATAGAATTTCCATAACATAATTTAAATAAAGGGCTTTTTTTAAATTCTGGGATTCTGTAAATCGGTAACGGGAAAAGCTACAAAAAAAAAAAATGTCCCATGAAGTTAATTAAGTTTGCTGTATATATCCGGAGCTTAAATTTCATTGCCTCATTTCAAACTATGTAGGAACTATGTAAAAGTCAGAACCCCCAGACAGACGGACAAATTAAAAACTTATATGTACATTTTTTTCAAATTCTACTAAAAACAATCTAACGTGCAGGAAGAGTTGAAGCGGGGAAGAAGGATTGGAAGAATGCGTTAAACCAACGAAGAGAAAAACAAACAGGAGGAGGTATTTTTTTTTGTATAAATAACCTAAAAAAAGTTAAAGGATATTTATGCTGATTTTTTTTTTTTGTAATATTGCGCTCTTGTTATGATCGAGCCCCTATGGTTGATAGCCTTTTATTTTGTTTTTTGTTTTTAAATTTCCTTTACCGTTATTTTGTTTTTTTTTCCTTCTTTGTTTTCTTGCAGCTTGATAATGATATGCAATACTTTAAGAATAATTCTTTTAGTTTTGGTTTTTTTTTTATTAAAATTTCTTATTGAGTTTCGAATTGTACAGAATCCCCATTACTGCTGCTATTGCCGAGGATTTTATAGTGTTAAAGTTTAGTTTAATATTTACAATGATGATGATGATGATTAAGAATTTTTTTTTTAAATTTAAATTTTTTTTTAAATTCTTTTTAATTTTATTCTTTTCATTGAAAATTCAAGTTTCTGGTGGGTGTGCCAGAGTGTGTGCCTGTTTTTTTAGTTATGAGAGGCACAGCTTATAGCTTTACCCATGGTAAATATAAATAATAATAAAAAAAGTGTATCACATAAAATTTCTAACCTGATCCTGGGCCAGATACAAAAACAAAGAATTAAGTTGATGGATAAAGCTTATAAAGAATAAATAAAAAAAAAGTATGGAAACAAAAGAATAATGAAATTCTGGTTTTCATTCAATATCATTGTTAAATATCCCATATATAGTTTGTTCTCTGGACTATATAGGTTTATGTTCTGTATGTTGATTTAATTTTTCCAATTTTTTTTTTATACTGAAAGTAACTATTTATTTTAAAGATACTTTAATATACAATGCATTTATACGTATTTAAAAAGTTCCATTAAAAGTTTAAAAAATATTTAATGTATGTAATATTTTAATATTGTGCATTGCCTGTATATACTACAGGCCCGGTGTTCAGAGAAAAACTATAAAATTCATTCTTAGTTATACAAAAGCCCTTTGGGAGTTTTTTTTTTTAAATCGCCGATTCTTTTATGTGTACAGGGATATTTTAAATATGAAATAAAATTGGTTATATGGCCAATGGTTATATGGCATTCAACTTTGGGGTTGTGCCAAGCAAACGCATATAAAAAAAAATACAAACCTTTCAGAATAAAGTCCTACGTAACATAGTAAGTGCTCCCTGGTATGTATGTAATAGTGACATTCATAGAGATTTACAAATTCCCAAAGTTTTGGATGAAATAAGTAGATATGCCATAAAGCATAAAGTTCGTCTAGAGAAGGGCATATAAATATTGAAGCTACTCAGTTTATAAATAGTCAGATTGTTACAGAAGGCTTAAAAGAAAAAGACCTTTAGATAGTATAGTATAAAGTACAGATTTCCTAAGGGAAAGTATACAAAACCTGCGATAGCCAGACTTCGGGTAAAATTCGGAAAAAAATTTCAACACTAGGGCCTGTAGTAAATAGATGCATTGTATTGTGTATGTAAAAAATTGAATTTTATTTTTATTTAATGCTTTAATATTCAAAATAAAATCAGAAAAAATTTTTTATTAAATTTAATTTTAAGTAAAAAATTTAAAAGAATTTTTTTAAATTCTGATTTATTGTTTTAAATAAAATATTAAATTATTTGCTAAAAAAAAGATTGAAAATTTTAATGTAAAAATAAATTAAAGTTTTATTATTATACAAAATAAGTTTTTAAATAGAGTTGATTTTGAAAAGTTGTTTAAAGTTTATTAAAAAATTTTGGAATTATTTTTTTTATTAACTACCCAACTCTTCAATAGACAAGGGGCATTAACTTATCTAGACAATTCCTAGTACTTATTTCGGGATCCTTATCTTTTGTAGACTTCCATTAAATTGACTGACAAAATGTGGCCTAGTTTTTCCAAAAATGTTGATAGTTAGTTTCAAAGGCTGTATTTCATAATTTGCTAAGGGGATGTTTGGGGACGGCAGCCCTCATGGTTATAAGATTTTTATTTTTGAAAGATGTACGAAAATATAATTCGGAAACATAAAGAGTTCGTTTCAAGATCATCAGAGTTTCAATCATTAAATTATTCCAAAATTTTTTACTTTTAAAAAGGTGAGATTATATCCAAGTCAATGTTTTCGAAATCGACATTGTTTTCTTGTCAAAATTTTAGAATCGGCATTGCAAGAATCGCTATATTGTGAAAGTCGACTTTTGGCGTTGAAATTTTTTTATCGATATTTTTAAGAATCAACATAACTTAGCAGACCCATTTATTTCATCTAGTCCTACAAACTTAGCAACTAAAATAGGAAATATTTGATTTTTGAACCCTAGTAGCCATTAAATAAGGGGAAGTACCGAAAATTATTTTTAAGAAAACCTATACTGATATGAAAACTTTTTTTTAGTACAAAACTCGTTAGTTATTAGTGGGCAAGTAGTATAACTTGTCTAGACCTCATCGAGGTCTTACTACTCATAAAAAAATTTAAAAAAATTGTCTTTCAGATAATAGTAGGTTTGTGTTTTAAATGTTTATTTAATCCCAGTTTTGGAATTTATAATTAATTCACTTATTATTAAGTGTACTATTTTTCGTAAATGATATGGGTTTTTAAACAAATCAAAAATCATATATTCATTTGAGTCTTCTTCGAAGGAACTCATACTTCTTAATTTATTGTTTCAATTTCTATATTTGATATTTTAATGTGAGTGGCGTCTGAAGTACTTTAACTAAAATTCCCCTTTGGTATTTATCACTCATCGGAACAGAAAAAATCCCGTGTTGAATAATAACTCAATATAATGTACATAATGTACCTGCTGCTCCTAAGCTCCTTTGAATACTGTGTTGAACTATTCAAAGTACGTTGTTACTGAATGTTTTGAATCCATAGCAATTGGGCTGGAGGGTGTAAACAATGAAACTAACACTAAGTCATATTTTTCTCGAAGAACTTTCTGCCCTTTTACAGGCGCTATAACTTTTCGTAGGCCTTCGACTTATTTGATGAGTTATAAATCCCAAAGAAGCTTCTAGTGCACAATCTTAAACATAATACATAAAATATTTTAAAATAATTTAAATAATAGGGTGTCTGCAATATTTAATATAGTTTAAATTGAATAGTTTACAGAATTTTTCACCTTATTTATCTGAAATGTTATTAAGGACTGGCTTGAAGTATTATATATAAATTTTAAAGAACTTCAATAAGAAGAGTACAACTTTTTTTGATAATCTAATAATAAGAATAATATAATTCTTTAAAATAGATTAAAAAAATGAAACAAAGAAACCTAGAATATATTTCAATAATATTCAAAATAGCTGGATACCTAAATAATTTAAAAAAAAAAATAATATTATTATTTTAATATTTTTAAATATTGTATTTTTACTTTTCTGAATCTTCTTTATGATTTTTGATGATATAAAGCTTTTAAAAATGTCACTATAGATGAAGTTTTAACAATTTTTAAATATTTATTAACTGAATATATAATAATACATAAAGTTTGAAAAATTCAGTCTATAAAAAGAATTATGTAAATCACAATTTTTAAACTGCTACTACAATTGCGTGCGTCCTTCATTTGAGTTATTCTAAAATTTTTCCAGCGGAAAACCAGTAGGGCAATAAACCCATATCCGTAAGATGGAAAGATTAATAAATCGCCGGTTATGCCTACGCCGCATTTATTTTTAAATTACAAGCTAAGGTGAGCTACAAAAGTCATTCATAATATCTTCCCTAAATTTACCCCACCTGTTCCATATGTTTTTTTTCTTATCTGAATCTACGAAACACAAACCCCATCTTACTACGAAGATTTAGATCAAGTTTTATTTAAAAAATGGGGTTAATTTTAATTGATTAAAGAGAAAAACCTTGCACTGCTATGGGGTTTGTTATTATAAGTGGCTTTCGACATTTTCAAACAACTCTTCCAAAAAATTCTGAGGGTGTATATATATAACTTTTTATCATTGTAAGTTACCGTTTTTGAAAATTACCTTAAGCCTTTTAGAAGCCTCTGCTTTACTTAAAAAATACTTGCAAAACTATTTTATCCAATTCATCCTTAAAGTATGCAATATCTTTGTAAACTTTTCTAGTCTGTTTTAAAGAATCGTTGAATTACTTAGAACACTCTTTTGAAAATGTTTTAAATTTTTTAAATGTCCTCCAAAGGACTTCTTAGTCAAAATGATAGCTTTGGAGCTGGTTATTGTATTAAAAAATAATAAAAATTAAGTTAAATAAACAGACGTACAGTTTAACTTTAAAATATTTAAACTTTTGAAAGAAATTCAACGTTGTTATACTTTGATTTCAATTATTAAACGATGATGTGAGTTTTTTTTTTCTCACCCTCTCATTTTTTATTTAAAAAAAAAAAAGTGTTTTTCACACTCACATTTTAATTTATGAGTTTTCCTATTTAGTTGTTTTTCTTTTTTCATTCTTTCCTCTTCTACGTATGTTTATTGGCTTTTAAAGCAAAAAGGTGTTATATTTCCTACAGTGAAACATCCAACCATTAACACAGTCGGTGGTCTCAAATATTAAAATGAATGAGATTTTATTGTTTTTGTTGTGTTGTATTTGTTGTTGTTGTTGGCTTGCCTTATGATTTACAGAAATTTGATTGCCAAAAAAAAACAATAATGTAAAAAATGAGGTAAAATAGATAAATAAAAAAATATATATACATGTATGTATGTGTGGTGTGCATATATAAAAATAGAATACAACTTAAAAATTGTTTAAAAAGAAAATTTTGGGAAAATTTTCAATCTCATATTGGAAAATTCTCTTTAAAGTCTTCATTCTAAATCAGTTTTTCTTTTGTTGTCAGTGATTTCTCAATCAGATTTGGTGATTTTTCAAAAAAAAAAAAAGTGGGGGAAAGTTTAGCTTTCCTATGAATTTTGGGAGTAAATTCTAAATTATAACAATAAATATCGAAAATTGAGTGAAATTTTGAGTGATTTTTTTCTTGATAGATTACTTAAGAAATTTAATAAAATTTTTAGAATGTAAACTTTGCTTTATCATTGTTTAAATATTTTTTATTTAATTTAAAGTAAAGTTTTAGGCAAAGTTGCAGCTCATGTAATATATACAATTGATACAATCTAAAAAATCTAAATCTCAAATTAAAAAATTAAAGTATTTTTATATTGTATGGGTATGTAGGAAAGTTTTCCGTGTTGTAAACTTCTAAAATTAATTTGTCAGTCTTCAGGAACTCTTCCAAATCATTATAAAATAAGATTTGCAGACATTTCTTTAAAAAATTTGTAAAATCGTAAAATATTTTTTTATTCCATTGAAGATTATATTGAAAAACTATAATAAATTCCACGAGAACTAAAAATTGAGTACTTTGTAAATTAATTTAGAAGGTAATCTATATTATGCAAATTTTAGCTCAAAACTTGTAACTCATTAAATAATTTGTTTTACAAGTAGACATCTATAACTAAAAAAATATGTTATATATATAGTACAGAGTAATGTAATACATTACATCAAGTACTAGTATTACTTGGATTTCTTTACTTACAAAATTTAAGTATCAGTAAAAGAGTCAAGCAAAAATGCTTGTAATTCCCAGAAAGTAATTATATTTTAAGTTTAGTTACTTTTATAATTATTTTTTATACCTAAGTATTTTTTAGTAATTAAGTACCAAAAAATTCTTAAGTACTTATCATGAATTCAATAATTATTTTCCAAGTGTTCAAGGACCTATATGTATTTTACAGTTATTTTCATTCATAAAGTCCAATTCAATATCTTGTACTGAAATTCTTTTATTAATTCAAGTACTTTCTACATTCTAAGATTAAGTTGATTCAAATGAAAATTTATTCTAGTTAATTAGATTAGAAAAATTAAAATGTAAAGTAAAGACTAAAAATTTAGTAACAATTTTATTTAGAGAGCTGGATATCAGTTGTTCAAAATGGTAGTATAATAAGCATCTAACGAAAAATATTAGGACTGACTAAATAAAAAAAAGCTCTTAAATCTATATATTGTAGAACAGTTTGTGTTATTGAAACTTAAACAGTTTGCACAACTGATTCGAGTAATCGCAATACACCTTGTTTTTTTTCATTTGAGCATTGCTCCGTGTACTTAAAAGCTGGTTAAGTGAAATTTTTCCAAAAGTAATTTATTTTTATCGTCAAATTTGCCACAAAATTCAATTAGTCTAGTACAGTGGATTCGAGTAGCTGCCCAACAGCTTATGTTTTCTTTTATAAGTACTTGAGAGTTTCTGATAAGTTGAGTACTTAAAATTTTGCTAAAAAACAGTTAACCGTATTATATAATCTTATGTTGGTTTGGGTATCCTAAAGTTGACACAGTCTACTCTAAACTCATCTTCGCCCTTCTTAGCAATTTTTAGATTATATAATGATTGACTTATAATTTAATTACGTTTAGTACTTGGTACTAAAAGTGCTTGTAATTGGACTTAGGCTGTTGATACTTTTTGGTGTATAAATTCTAATACACTTTTTTTTCAAATTTAAAAAAATTTTCCAATAGACTTCTACTTATATTACACTATTTAAATTCTACCTAATTAATTCTCATATACATTTTTATTTTAATTTATATTTAATTGCATACTTTTAAGAGCTGCACAATTAAGATAAAATGCATATAGGTAATGAATTAAAAATATTTTTTAATTTTTTTTTAATTAATACTAAAATCTTTTTATAACCATATTATATAAATTTATTGGATTCTTTTCATTTTATATATATTTATTTATTTTTCATATTTATTATTCGAAAATGTATGTATGTATATTCGAATAAATATGAAGCAGGATACGACTCATAATATATTAGCTTTAATTTATTATATATATAAAAATTTAACTTTCATGTTTATTTTATTAAAAATTATTTTAAAAGTAAACGTTAAATAATATTAACATAGAACTTCGAATTAAATTTTATGTATTATAAGTTTGTTTTTTTGGAAATTCTTATATGACGTATTAAGTGGTCTTGAATCACTATTCCCTTGGTTTATACATCCCAACAGCATTAGGAGATAATCCTAAAACTGTATTATGGAATTAAGTTTCATTGTCACTGAGTAACTGAGCACTTAAAATGTTAGGATATAACCCCATCATCATATTCTGTGATTTTTGATAAGTCTGTAAAAAGTTTGAAACAGTGCCCAACTTCTGGACCTGGGCTTAAAAAAATTATTAGATGCCTGATTTGGAATTCAATCACAAAATCCTTTTTAATTCAACCTTGCACTTATAAAAATATGTAAACTTTCCAGAAAATCGAACTTTAAAATCCTTCCTAACAGATGAGTCCTAATACCCTAAGGTTTTTTGTGGAGTTGTTTCTCATAGGGAGTCGGATATATTTAACAGATTTTTTAACAGATTAACAGATTAACAGATTTTTCTCCCACAGCTGATGAGACATTATCTCCTAACAATATTTGGGACCTTGTCCTACTGCTTGTGCAAGAGTATTTAGACCACGGGCTTTATGATAATTTGTGATATTAATTGAAAAAATCTGCAATGTTATGAATTGAATTAAAACATTTAAGTTTTTTAAGGTCTGGTATTCAGTAGACGATGTTTTGACCATTCACTAACCCCATTTTGAGGTTCCGCCCAACTTGATGTTGGAGTAATTTTAAATTATCACATAAATTCCCCTAAATATGTATAATAAATTTGGTATACCTTCTAAAAATATTGGAAGATTATGCCATTCCTCCGGTAGAAGGGTATTATGATAAATCAGGAGGTCATATGACAAATCTTCATAATTTTGAAAATTAATTTAAAATACCTTCAATGTTTGAAGAATGTCTTAACACCCATGAGTTGTTTATGATATATAAATGGTGAGTAAAATTCCGGGGATTTTAGGGGATTTCCCAAATCGTGGTCTCACTAGTGGTAATTTATACTGCTGCGATTAAAAATATTTGGGGATTATGACGCGTCGCCTATCCGCTAGTATGAAACATAATTTGGTTTTTCCTAATTTATATATGTACATTATTTATTAGTATAATTGTATGTATACCTATGTACATATAATAGAAATTATAAATTAAGAGTCCTAAAATCTGAATTGAATTTAAATCATGTATGAAAAATTTCAATTGTTTATGTTTATAGCGTTTTTTTATACCCTACACCTATAGAATAGGTAAAGGGGTATATTAACTTTGGTATGGTGTTTGTAACCACCTAAAGGAAGCGAGCTAGATATGGAAAAGTATATATATTTGTGATCAGCGTGACCGCCTTAGTCGATATAGCCATGTCCGTCCGTCCGTCCGTCCGTCCGTCCGTAGGCACGATAACTCAAAAAATAATAGAGCTATCTTGATGAAATTTTAACTGTAGGTTACTAGGACTGAAAGTACGGCGGGGATTGCATATGGGCGAAATCGGCCCATGGGTTCGGATTCTGGACCTTTTAATCGGTTTCAGGGCTAACGAACAAATATAAAAAATCACGATAACTGAACAACTAATGACGCTATCTTCATCAATTTTGTGCTGTAGGTTACTAGTAATGAAACTACTTCGGGAATTGCGTAAGGTCGGGATTGGACCATGGGTTCGGAACCTAGAACTTTTTGATCGAATGTAGGCCAAACGAGCATAATTCCGAAACCAATGAAGATAGAACCTCCAAATTTAGTATCAGGGTGTCCCTTCCTATTTCCTAAGTGTCTTGTGAATTTGGGTCCTATTGGAGTAGTGGGTCGGGGACCAGCCACACATTTCCGAAGACCTTAAAGCATATCTTTAAAATTAATAAAGATAACAACTTGAAAAAATGTAGAAGCTTCCAATTTGCCACAAGGGTGTTCTTTACTATCTCTTGCGTGTTCCCCTAATTTGGGATCAATTGGAGTGGTGGTTCTGTACCCCTCTCAGACCTCCCAAGTTTTAAAGGCTTATAACCGAAATTACTAAAAATAGTTACTTAAAATTAGGATAGACCGTTCAAATTGTGTACAAGGGTTAACTAGTACTATAAGTACAGCGCGGACTATATAAGGGCGAAATCAGCCCAACGGTTCGGATTCCGGACCTTTTAATCGATGTCAGGGCTAAGGAACATATATAAAAAATCACGATAACTCAACAACTAATGAGGCTATCTTCATGAAATTTGTGCTGTAGGTTATTGGCAGCGAAACTACGGCGGTGATTACGTACGGTGAGGATTGGACAATGGGTTCGGAACTTAGAACTTTTTGATCGAATTTAGGCCAAACGAGCATAATTCCGAAACCAATGAAGATAGAACCTCCAAATTTGGTATCAGGGTGTCCCTTCCTATTTCGTAAGTGTCTTTGAAATTTGGGCCCCATTGGAGTAGTGGATCGGGGACCAGCCACTCAGTTCTTAGGCCCTTAAAGCATATTTTCGAAATTAATAAAGATAGTAACTTGAAACAAATGTAGAAGCTTCCAATTTGCCACAAGGGTGTTCTTTACTATTTCTTCCGTGCCCCCCTAATTTGGGATCAATTGGAGTGGTGGTTCAGAACCTCTCTTAGACCCCCCAATGTGTAAAAGCTTATCATCGAAATTAATAAAACTAGTAACTTAAAATTAAGATAGAGCGTTCCAATTGTGTACAAGGGTTAACTAGTATTGAAAGTATGACGGGACTGCATATGGGCGAAATCGAACCATAATTTCGGGTCCTGGAACCCTTGAAAAGTTCAAGGACTAACAAACACATATCTTACAAACACCATAACTCAAAAAATAATGCCGGTATTTTGATGAAATTTAACGGTAGGTTACTAGTAATGAAAGTACCATGGGAATTGGTTGTGGTCGAGTTTAATTTCGAAGCCAAAGAATATATTTCCTATGTCCTATGTGTCTCCGAAATCTAGACTTAATTGTAGTGGTTCAGCTATGTTCAAAGGTACTTGCTGCATTTATGTAAAATTTATTTTTATATTTAAATGAATTATATGAAAAGGTGTAAATTTTTAATTGTATTTTAAAAATACATTTATTGCATATTTTGCGTTTATAAGCTTTTCTATTAGGTATATAAACTAACCATTTAAAATAATTGCAATTTTTAAAAATTTGGATTATTAAATATATTATGCTTTGATTATCTTTGTACCACAAAATTTAATAATTAGAATTTTTTCATTTTGTAATTGAATTGGAATAAATATATTTTCATTTATTTCAAGTTTGTTTGTTTTTTAATATTTTTAAATAGATAAATTAGTAAGAATTTGTAGTATTTTTTAATAGATAGGGTAATTAGAAAATGTTTTTAGTATTATACAGTTAATTTGGTTAGCTATGTCTTACGATCAAATTAATAACAGCTTCTATGGTGTTAAAATGACTTCTGGATATGTCCTTAAATTTGAACCAAATAGGTGTAGGGTATTTCTAAGTCGGTTGCACCGACTGACTGTTTCTTTACTTGTTTTTATTTTTTATTTTGGAAAATTTATAGAAGTCCTTAATTGTAAAGAAATTTTATACATACATATATACATATATACACATTCATACAATATGAATATTAACAATTATTATACAGAAGGTCCTTTTTCATTTTAATAGAGGAAAATCCTGTTTTTTGGAAATATCAGATAACGTTATAGTTTTGTTTTGGAAAATTAGTTTGTTGTCGACATCAATGGGATTGAATAGCCTCCTCCAATGATAAAATGTCCTGGAAAATTTTTTTTTTTTGGAATATTTTTAAAAGGAAAAATTTAAAACAATGAAAAACTAAAAAAAAATTCTTGTTATTGTATTAGTAAAAAATGTTTTCCATATTAAAATGTTATCCAAGTCCTATACCAGTTGATACGACCTAAAATGTATCTACAGATTATTATGTATAGGATATAAAATGTTCAATAGATTAATAATTTTGGAAAATTTTTAAGTTGTATGTTACAAAAGTGCAATTGTTTTTTTTTTTTTTTTTTATTGAATTTGAGAGTTTTTTTTTATATATGTATGTATGTGTATGTAATTTGTAGCCTATTTACGTTCTACTGCCTATTAACGTATGGATTCGTTTTATATTGAGGAAAATGACAATTTTTTAATATGCTAGTACACATATGTTGAAGCTTAAAGTTATAGTATCTGCTTTATAATTAGTTTTTGTATTTTTGTATAGCCCTTCCATTTTGTTTTCGTTATTTTTCAATTTCTTAAATAACAAAAGAGGTGTTCAATTGTACCTAGTGTACAATTCGATGAATATTACAAAGTAATTTTATATAATATTGTTGTAGTTGTAAAAGTATGTCTATGGAATTGGATTGAAAATTCAAATTATTAATAGCTAATATTAGGATTTTATAAATTCAGATTTTTATTTCATTTATATTTTAAGGTTGAACGGGTGGTCCTAGTAAATTTAAGTATGGTATTTCTATAAAATGATATTATAATATCGTATTTATGTTAATGTAATTTATTTTATTTAAAATTTTGTTTTAAAAGAAAATAATCATGCGTTATTCTTAGATGCACCTGATTAAAAATATTATTGTATGTAATACAGTTCGAAATCCGGCCCTAAACATTGCGCTCCTGTACAACATAAAAGATTTATATAAGCCTCAGTGGCTAGCTGAAGTATTTTAAAAATGATAATGTCACTTGGTGAAAAATGAAGGGTCTTAAATTGAAGCTGAAAAATAGGTGACTTTAAAAATTTCATAAAATTGGTTTATTAGTAACTGTATGCAAAAATCACAGTTATTTAATAAAAACAGTGAAAAATATCAATATCAATATTATTGCGACTTTTCAAATATGAGGGATAATAAATTTTTTGGATATATAAACCTCCACCCGTCAACTCAGTTAGATACTAACATTTAAATGAATTTTTGATAGTAGTACAAGATACAGGGGCGAAGATGTTGTTTTGTCTTTAAAAGTTACTTTAATTTACTTAAAAATTATTTTAAATACAGTTATCCGTTCTTCATGACCTTAAATTTCGGATACCCTGGTACTCTAGGTATTGTTACAAATGGTCTTTAACAAATTCTGTATTTCATTTATTTCTTGACATCTGGCTCTTAGTGATCTCAGATTTTCGAACACCCTTTTACTATAGTTATTATTAGTTCATGAGACAGTTACTAGATCTAACGTCATGTTCATTGACGTCATGTTTTTGACTATAATGAAGAATTTTTAAATTTTATATATCTGTAAGCTATAAGTACAAAACAAAATTATCTCTTTAAATTTGAACTTAAAATAATATTTTAAATCGCAGAAAGCAAGTTTTGATTACAAAGATGAATTTGAAATGTTTTTTTTTAAGAGAATTAAGAGATTTTTCCTAGTGGTTATAAGACGCCGATCTTCCAAGTGAAAGAACTCAGGTTCGTAATATCAAATAAGATTATAACTCTTGTAGTTATGTGTTCATAATTTTTTATACAATACCTACAACCGATCAATTAAAGACTTAGTGAATTTTACTATTAAAAAAACTAAAACATCGTCTAAATGATTTGGTGAATGCCCTTGACTCCTTAAAGAAGTAGAAAAGGGATTTGGTTGGTCAGGAGTTCGAATTTCAATGCATGTAACATAAGATAATGACAGTAAAATTAAGTAAAATACTTGAGGAGAAATTCTTTCCTTTTGAATTTAATTAAATAACAGTAATTGAGTTTCCATAGCCACTCTTAAACCTCCTCAAAATGTCTTGCATCCCCTACTATTTCAGTCCTTAATACTTTTTTTGTAATTTTCTATTATATAAGCAAATTAATATGAATAACTTTAAATAAAAGTATAATATTGTTTAATATGTTATATACTAAGTAACCTATATATTTGTTAATTAATTCCTTAGGTATACAAGACAAATCCAGAAATTAAAAGTCCTATTAATTTAAAAGTCCTTTTGGCAAAATGAATAATATTTTAATATTTTATATTCAATTTAATTTAATTCAAAATTCAATAAAATACAAATATTGATCAAAATCAGAAAAACCTTGAAAATGTCAAAACTTACATTATATTATCTTGAATTATATAAATATGTTTATATATATATATGTCCATATGTTTTTAACATATTAAAATAAACAACAAAAAGATCAGCATCATCATCATCATTATCACATTGTCAACAGGAGCACAACAACAAAAAAAAAACCAAAAA
This sequence comes from Dolichopus griseipennis, assembly GCA_963082915.1. Lineage (NCBI taxonomy): Eukaryota > Metazoa > Arthropoda > Insecta > Diptera > Dolichopodidae > Dolichopus > Dolichopus griseipennis. Next base: position 14,934,691 of record OY720444.1, on the reverse strand, counting down.
ATAAGATAATTAATTAAACTTAATTCCAAAAGACAAAACTTAAATAACAAGAAAACATTCAATCAAAATGACAGATTTGTCATTTTTTTTTTGTTATTTTTTTTATTCAAAAATCACCCTGTAGGAATTAATTTGTTATTTTGGAATATTTGCAATGCTTTTAATTTAGTTAGTGATTATACATGTTTTTTTAGATATCAAAAGAGTAAGAGAAGGTTTTTTTTTGACAGATGCTAGGTGAGAGAGAGAGTGGGAGAGTGGGAGAGTGGGAGAGTGAAAGTAAAATACATTGAGTTGAAAGATAAAATGAATGAGAAGAAAATGGATTATTTTTTTTGTTGTTGTTATTGTTATTGTATTGTTCAAATTCAACATGGATACAATTACATATTTTTAGGCACCCAACATTTGAGACAATTTTAGGTGAAATAACAGAAGTCCTAACAAATATATATAAGTATTTTATATATGTATATATGTTCGTATTTGCAAATGTATATATGAATGTATATACATTCTAATTTAAATGTTAAAAAAAGCATATGGATATAAAAAAAAACATATTTCAATATATATAGTGTGTACCATATGTCTATTGTACAGTATATATGTATATTATTTGATAAAGAGAGAAAGAGATAGATATAACTGTAAAAATAAATAAAATACTTAGAATTGAAAAATAAACACGTGAAAATAAATGAGTCGTCCTTTTTATGGCATTTATTTTGTTGTCAAAAAATGTTTTTTTGTTTTTTTATTGTTGTTGTTGTTATTTTTGTTGTTATTGTTGTTGTTTCTTTTTGTGTTGCACAAAACAAAAGAAGACAAATTGCAAACAAATGACTGAAAATTATTTGTATATATAAAATTTTTTTTCATTTTGTTTTTTTTTTTGTTGTTTTTATTTTTGAAATAATTTGGGGCTCAGTTGAGATTTTTCAATTTTTAAGGTATAGGTATATGCCATGTTTTTGAATTAATAGTAATTAATTTTTTTTTTAACCAGGGGAACAGAGACGAAAGATAAGAGTAACATACGATAAATTCTTAAATAACTGCTTGTTTTTTGAAATTATATATTTTAAAGAGTTTTCAATGGTAGATTTTCTATTTTTGGATTCGTTTTTAATAATAACGGCTTTTAATTATAATTTTCGGGAACGGGGATTTGTGGGTTAAGATAAGCCTCATGTTGATTTGGATATTTGGATGTCAGAATATAAGCATTAGTTTAGTTTGATATTTTGGTATTAATATATGGGTGTTAGATTTTATTTTAACTATTAGTTTTGTAGTGTGTGTTAAAAATCAATAAATTGTAAATTAATTTTATTAATTTTAAGTTTAGGAAACTATGTTCGAAATTGTTAATTTAAATGTGTATACCTACTTTTTTTCTATTATTAAAAATTACTCAAGACGAAAGTGTTTTTTGTTTGTCAATTATTATCATTTGTTAAAATTTAATACTTTGTGAAATATTCAAAAAAAATTTAATTTGAATAGCATACTTTTAGGCGTAATATATATTTGTGTATTAAGCCATACGTATTAAGCCGCCGTATTAAGCTTTATAAGTCAAATTGGTGGAGCAGTAGTTTAATCTAGAAGTAGTTGGATCCAGAATTTTAAAAATTTTTTCCAAGCCTTTTTTTCCAATTCTTTTAAGGAATCTGCAGTTACTTACAATAGGATATTATATTAACTAGAGGACCGATCAGTAATACTTGAAGACAAAATATGGAAAGAAATGGAGCTCATATCAATAATTTTGATGCAATTTTTAAAATTGGGACACAATTAATTGGTTTCGAGTCTTGAAGTTCTTTAAACTGTAGACTATTGTTAATCATTTTTACAGGAAATTAAACATGGTATGGTGTTGTATTTAATATTTTTTGTGGACTTCCCAACATGGTATAGGGTAAGACATGCTAGGGCTAATTGTACATTTATTAGATCTACCTTATTACAAATTTTATTTTATATAGGTACTGTAGTACTAATAATAATATTTTCTTAAATATGTTGGTAGCGTCTTTCTTGTAAGTTACTTAAAAGTTCTAAACTTGTAGGGATATTTTTTAAAAATATCACAATAGTTTCGGGAATATAATATTAATAACAATCTTAAGTTTTATTCCAAGACCTTGAATATCATACCTTGAATCTAAAGACTTAAGACTTAGCTCATGAACTATATATATATAATACTTCCTGCTTCAATAGTTTTTATTTGCAGTACACTCGGCCTAGGCCTCAAATATTATACCCTTAACAGCTGAATAATTCAAAAGTTTTATGAGTGGTAAAGACTCCAGTCTTAGCAATTCTTTAGTTCTAGTTTCTCATTAGTTCTGACACTTTGTCCTTAATAAATGATAATTATTGAATAGAAATCAAAAATACAAAAATAATATTCAAATCAAATATTATTCAAATTACTTTATATTTGACTTTCATCAACCCAACCTAAATAATATGTCATCCAATGTTCTAAATGTAATTTACAAATTTTTTAAATACTATCTAGATAAATAAAATTTGTAATTCCCCATTTTTTTTTTAAAATATATATTTTGATTTAAAAAAGTGTTAGTTTCTAATTTCTATAACATATGTAATACATAAATACGTACATATTCATACATACATAGTAATGTTGACATCCTTTTATTAAAATACCAAAGAATGATTTATAGTTTTAGTTGAATTTTTAGGTTAAAAAACATATTAATTTCATTACAATAATTTTTTATTTTTTTTTGTACTAAATACGCATAGAAATTCCAAAAAAAAAAACAGGATATTTGTATTTATATATGTTTTACAGGATATAAGGAAGGATAAAAACAATTTGTTTTTCATTTAGATTATATTCAATAACAATATAATAAAAATTGGAATAAAAATATAAAATAAAAGGATTTTAAGGACTAAAAAAAAAATTTAGAATGTCCTTTAAATTATTAGTGCTATTAAAAAAAATTTTGAATGTCCTTTAAATTATTAGTTTTTAAAAAAAAAATTTTAGAATGTCCTTTAAATTATTAGTTATTAAAAAAAAAAATTTTTGCAATTGAATTTATTTTGAAAAACAAATTGTTTTTAAATAGGAATGAAGGCTATAAAATATCCAATTTTTAATAATTGTTTTTGAAAATTTTTGGTTTAAAAAAAAGGATATACGCATACCAATGCATATTTTATTGTTGCATATTTCATTGCAAAAAAAAGGGTAATTTGCATCGAATGAATTTTTTAATGAAAAGTTCTAAAAACTATTTATTTCTATTTGTAAAATTCTTTTATTTTAGAATTCGTTTTTTTTTTAATCATGAATCACTGTTAAATTAAAATATTTCTAAATAATGTCAGTATTCAATAATGTAATGTATTTTAAATATGGAGGCTATTGACGTAATAGTTTTTCAATTATATTGAACAAGTTTAAAAGATAAAAAGTTTGAGAATTGATATACTTAATTTGAAATATTAAAAGTTGCAGAGGTATTGTGAGTCAATTTTCGAATTATATTTGACATTCCTATTTAATTGTATAACTTCAAACATTTATTAGGTATTTCTAAATATTTATAATGAGTACCAGGACAATAGTAAACATTACCTGATATTATTGTAGACCTTTGCCTATTTGGAATTTGGACTTCTTAAATTAAATACTTTTTAATTATTTATAATTACAATATTAATTATTTTGTTTATAATTATATATTTGTATATTTAAATTATATTCGGTCACCATGGAGATTTGTATTTCTTAATATTTAAACATATTTTTAAAGCTATATATATTTAAATAATAATTAAATTAATTGAAAACCCTAATCAAGTACACAAAGTATCATTAATATGTTGATTTTATTGCACCAAATTGGAATGCATTCAATATAAGATAATGACAACAATAAGATTAAGTAAAATTCTTGAGAAAAAACAGAATTATACGTTCTTTTTGAATTTAATTAACTAACAGTTAATGAGTCCTAGTTTTCCAAGACGAAAATTTAAAAAAAATTTTGTTTTACATGGAAATTATGAAATTTTACTAGTGATCACGAATTAAAACTAGAATCACTCTAAAATGCCTCTAAGCACCTTAAAATTGAGTTTAAAGTTTTCCAAATGACCAAAATTTTAAAACAATTTGGTTTTACAGAGAAATTATTAAATTTTAGTAGTGATCACAAATTATAGCTAGAATCGCTCTAAAATGCCTCTAAGCACCGTAAAATTGAGTTTAAAGTTTTCCAAATGACCAAAATTTTAAAATAATTTGGTTTTACTTAGTAATTATGAAATTTTGGCAGTAATCACGAATTATAGCTAGAGCCGCTCTAAAACGCGGCTAAGTGCTCTAATAATAAGTTCAAAGTTTTTCATGACCAAAATTTAAAATTTTTTTAACTTATTAATAATTGTAAAAATTGTATCTTTTGCTGAACATCTGTTGTTGACTATCTGTTGCTGACTATCCGTAGCTTACTAAGCATTCTTAAGCTAAACATATACATGTTTTCAAATACACTATGCTTTCAAATACATATACATTAGAAGGGGTTATTTATTAGGGACTACATATTAGTAACTATTTTAGTTTTGAAGTTTTAAATGCTATTTAACTGTTGATCCTGTTCCTATAAATAATTTTTCGATTTTCAATTAAAATTCAAATGTCCTATCTATTTTATTATCCTTGAAATATAAATGTATATAATAATTGAATTCATAATTATTATATATGTATTGATTGACCTTTTAATATTTTCATAAATAAATTTTAATAGCTTTTTTTGTTTAAAATACAAAATTTTAATAGAAATCATTTTTTGTATATATATATATATTTAGAATTTGTTTTGTTTGAAATAATTTATCAAAAACAAATTGTAATTTTTTGTTACTTTTAAATTATTTTTTGATATTTTTAATTTTGAATAATTGTAAGGCAGATATTTGTAATAACAGCTACGGAAACTGGAGCAGTTAAACTGTTAGATTAAATGAAATATAATTAAACTCTGGGTAACTGTTGTCACGAAAGCATCAAAAATTCCATCGGCAAAATGTTTAAGAGAGGATTGAAGAGTTTCCTTTGTGATTGAAGATCACTATACTTTTTAGTGATTGAAGATCACTAGACTTTCCTAAAGAAGCTACAATTCTTTTTATTAGGTTCTCCTTTGTATGAAAGAGCACAATAGCTTTAAAGTCTAGTAATCTCTGATGCTTCTCGGCAATATTTGTCATTAAGAAGAATTAATACTTAGCTAAAATTGTTGCATCTTCTTGGATGCTTCTATATTTTTATACGCTACATCTAATATTTTAGTTTGCATCTTCTTGGATGCTTCTATATTTTTATACGCTACATCTAATATTTTAGTTTAGCGTCTCTTTCTGATTTGGTTAAGCGATGTCCGTCCGTGCTTTCTTAAACACGGTAACTTATAAAATAATGTGACTGTTTTATAGTTTAGTTTACTACGCCTCGTTAAAACGTTTTAACTAATTAAAATGTTGTGTACATTTAAAGTAATCCAAATAAGATTTAAATTACTTATAGAAAATTCTAAAATTCAATATAGTCTCACAAACCAATCAAATTCTTTTATAAATTTTCTAATTAAATCATTAACATTATTTTAAATATGTTTAGAAATTTCATAAACACAATAATAAAAGTATAAAAAAAATTTTTTTAAATATTTGAAATGATTTAGTAAAAATATTTATTTGAAAAAAAAAAAAATAAATAAAATTATAATTTTGACATAAATTTTCTAATGGAAATAAATATTATTGTTAAATTTAAATCACAGCAAAAAGCAAAGATAACAAGGTAGTATGTACAATCAAAGGTTTCTAAAAAATTTCATTTTTGAAAAATTTGAATATTAAATTAGCAAAAAACTTACGATGAGAATGTAAATCTCACATATTTACAGAAGCACTCCTGTACTCCTCTAAAATCGCCGTTGTAGGATTTGCTTATCTATTTTATTAATATCTCCTAGATAATTCGTAAGGGTTTCGCATTTCTTCTTTTTGGGAATGCAAAAGTAAGCGTACTCGTGCAAAAGCACAATCACATACACATACAGTATATCCTGTGAACTTCTTTCATTATTCATACGTTCACATTGGTGGAACAGATTACTTAGCCCCAATTTCGAAATATACTATTACGATATGTCTTTCCGAATTCTTAAGATTTAATCCAAAAGACAAACTTATCGCCTATTTTCACTGCTCAGTTATTGCATTCCGAAAGCAGTTTGTGATATATCCCCTAATTCTTCCCACGAAAAACTCTCACACTTTTAAGAGTTTATGTTTCTCAGTGTTTTTATAGTTTTTCATTTACCTTAGAAAAAAAATGAATACCCAAGAATCCTTCGACTCACAGCAAGCTTTTTCTGAAGGAAAACAATTTGAATACAGATATAACTTGTATCAAAATATGACCTGTTCCGAAAATCAAAAATAAATAATTCTTCGGCTCTAATAAGCCCTAAATAGGAAGTTATATAAAAAAAACAATTTCTCCGGCAACAATCCCAAAAACACTTTAAACATTTCTATCCGAGAAAACTGTTAGTAAACCGAGTAAACTGAGGACTGGTTTTTATCCTACCCTTCCTACTTTAGTAAGATGTTATGCTTGGGCTTTGTCAGTTCTTTTGTTCTTAAATATTTCCCTTTAACCTTTGTCACAAAAGTTTTCAAATGCTTAGAATATACAAACGGAGAGTTAACTGGCGCAGGATTAAAACATTAAGTTCTATCAAATTTTTTTCCGACCCTGCCTACTTTGGAAAGATCTTAGGCAAGGAGACACTTTGTCAGTAAAAAATTACATTTGTCCTTTAAAACTTTCCTCAGTCCTCCATCTCAAAATATCCTGTTTAAAATAAAATGTTTAGGATCTAGAACAAAAGAGTTAACTGGCGCAGAATTGAAATCTTGAAATCTATAGACTTTTCCATTCATTTATCTCAAACAATGTTAATATCACAAACAATAGTAGAAGGGCTGACTGACGAATGGACGGATTAAATAAAACTTTATGACTAATACTCTAATATTAAAAAATTACACTTACACATACAATACAGAATGTATACAAATAAATTATTCTAATATAAAAGAATTTTCAAAATTAAAAAAAAAACATGTTTTTAAAAGAAAATTCTTCAAATTGTAATTTAATAATTTTCTAAATAAAACCATACAAACAAATGTATATAAAGTGAAAGAGTATTTTAAATTATATTATAGAAATGTTTATATATGTATTTTTATTATTTAATTGTTAATAATTAAAAAATATATATATATTTAAAAAAAAAATTTTAAATGTTTTTTAAATTCTTTAGAAATTTTTCTAAAAAATTCCTAATTCCTTTGATTTGACCTGATTTCAACTTAAAATAAAAACAATTTCAAATCTAATTCTATATAAAAATTCAATTTTTTTTTTAAACGCGCCTAATTGCTCGCAATTTGCAATAATTTCATCTTCAAAATATAATTTTTTTTTTTTTTCTTTATTCAATTCAAATTTTATTGCATTTTATACTTTGGATACTAATTATCTAAAGTATTTAACATTTTAAGTGGATTCTTAAGTTTTTAAAATTCAAAATTAGAATTGCCCATACTACTTTAGAGGCCATTCTATTCACAATTTTTTTTTTAAGTGCACGCATATATTTCAAAATTCTTTTTAAAACAATATTAGCGCAATTATACAATTTTGTATCTAAGATCCTATTCAGGATTAAGATATTAAGATATTCACTAGAAAAAAACTAAAAAAATTTCTAAACTATTTGCCCCCACATACACATGCATTTATGATTATAAGAGTCCTATACGACCAAATGTAAAATGTACTAAAATTGTAGCCTCCATATAATTTAAAAAAAAAAAAGACTGAAGTGGCATTTTTTTTCCATTTTGATGGCGACTATGACCAGTTAAAAGAATCTTAAGATATTTTTAGAAAAATTGAAAAAAAAATATTAAAGTACCATAATAAATGCAAGGACCCACTTATTTGTCCTGAGAATTTTAAGAGTAAGAGCAATATAATATAATAACTAGTTAAAGTCATTTTTTTCATTATTTGGAGTCCCTTATTTTTTTAAGAATAAAAAAAGCCACCAAGTTCTGTTAAGTTTATTTTCTTTTCAAGAGTAACCACTACTGCTGCGACCACCCAGACCCAACCAACACCATGGCAACATAAGAAGATAAGGAAAACTTTGGTAAGGAATTATATTTTATATACCTATAGTATAGTGGGTTTTTTTTTTAATACTCACAAATGTACAAATGTACTTGATGCTGTTTAACTATTTGATTCATTTTGTAAAAAAAAAAGAATTTATTAACAAAGAGAAAAAAATCTAGTTGGGTCCATGCATTTTTTTTTTCTTTTAAAAGTCATTTTAAGTGTCTTTTATACCACAACAAAAGTTATAATAAAGAATTTTTAAACTAAGAATATAGAAAGTACTTCATTCTTTTGTATTGTACGTATTTGAAATTAAAGTTTAACTTTTTAAATTTTATGTTGGTGTTTTTTTTCAGTTTATGAGTACTTATAATGTGTATTTATATTAACAATTACATTTATGTGTTGTTATATAGTGTATGTGTGTATTAGATGCAATTTCTTAGAAAAGAATCGAAGAAAGTTTGTGGGGAAGCGAGATTCTGGGCTATCAGATCAGTTTAAAAAAATGCGATGATAGTAGCTTGGAATCTTGTGTGGTGGTTAAAATGACAGCCTGCCAATCAAAAGGACAATGCGAATAATAGCAACTGCTGTAGACTACTTCATGTTGTAAGTACTGATGGTTAGGACAATGATTGCAAGCATGTATTAATAATTTGAAATAACACTACTTTGCATACAATATCTAAAACTTGAAGTCATTGTTTTTCGATGGTCTTAACGGGGTACTCTTAAATTCTGCAACTCAGTTTCATTCTTTTACCCTTCTGCTTCTAAATTAATTTTTTGGGTTTAGGTGCAAATATGTCAAGTGTCTAGTATTCAGTGACAAAATTATTACATCCTTCAGAAGATTATCTAGGCTCCATAAAAAAACTGAATTTTTAAAAGCGGGTCTTGTCCAGAACTTTGCAAATACTTTCACAGTTTAAGAGTTTATCTATATTAACATATGCAATATGTAATAAGGGAATTTAACAATCAAATTTTAAGATATTAATGGGTTTCTGAAATTCTGTTTTATTCTTTCCCTTCACAACGTCCTAGCGAAATATTTTGAAGAAAGTTAGGGTTAAATCGCATTATATGGGCTAAATGAAGAAGTCTTTAGTATAGTAATTAAATACCTTACACTACCGAAGGCTGCTTTGGTTGTTTCGGAAGATTATCACGTTCTTTAGAAAAAATAGTATGGAATAGGGATGAAAGTTAAGAATTTTTAAATATTTATATATGTGGTTAATAGAGTTGAAAGGTTTAAGGGATTTATAGGGGTTTTCCACAGTTTATAAGCCATTTGTCCTTCCACATCTTTCAAATATAGAATTTGATTTTAAAAATATTTAAACTAAACCTAATTAAAGAATATAGTGAGTTGAATTCAGTAGGTGATGATTTAACACTTAAAAGTATTGTTGTAGTGTAGGAATATTTCCACGTTCTCTCTTAGGAAATAAATATATAAAGGAATGGATTTAAACCCAAACTTACGAAATAACGGTTGAGGTTTCCAACTACAAGAGGTTCCACTTCACTCCTGTCAAAAATATAAAATTTGCCTCAGATTTTTAAAACTAATTTTAAAAATGACTTTTTTTCCTCGTTTTCGAAATTAACAATCTCAGTCTTAACCAGAGCTGTGGAGTCTGCAACAAATGGTTTCGACTCCAATGCCTAAAATGTCTGCAATCTGACTACTACTACAATATCTTCAATTACTACTCACCATAAATACCGACTCCGACTCTACAGCCCTGGTCTTAATAACCTTTAAAAAGCCTTGGGCCTAAACTTATAATACTTTTAGTCAGAATTGCATTTAAAATTCTACATAATTTTTCTTCAATCATACACGAACACACACATTTTACTTTTAAAAATCGATACAATCCCAATAATTAGTCAAATTTCATTAGAAAATCATTTTTCTCTACTATCTTATTCACCGTTATTATTCATTATCAACTTCATTTATTATCATTATATGAATCATGATTTTTGTGCATTCTACTCTCCGATTATCTTTGGATCAATGGATGCTTAGAAAATGTATGGAGTCAAACCAACTAGGCAGCTCTTTAATCAATCGATAAATGAAATTCAAATACAATAAAAAAATATTTAACCTAATATTGGAAAAGAACTTGAATTCTTATATGGAATTATATATTCTCACACACATTTTACATTCACTATGTCCACATATATACTTAAACATATATACGTACAATCACAATAATCGAAAATATAGTGATAAATAAATATACAATGCACTAAAGTACATAAAATAGAATTTATATGTTGTGTAGATTCATTATGAGTGGAAAGCTTTCATTAAAAAATATTAGATATGTATGTATGTATGTGTGTGTGTGCATTTAATATCCTGAAAGGAAAGGAAACAAATATTAAAAAAAAAAAAAAACAGAAAGAAAAGGAGAGGAAAATGAAAAATAAATTGCAATTATATCGTTAAGTACTTTTCCAAAGTAGGCACTTTGAGTTGAAAATAAAAACAAAAAATCTTTACTAGAAATTCTTAGCTTTAACCATTTTTATTCTGTTATTTAATTTAAAAAATTTTCTTTCTCTTTCTTTTTTTATGTTTTTTTTTTTTTTAATTCATTTGATAATTTTTTTTTTTTCTTATTTTGTTTTTGTATTTTTTGAAAATTTTTTTGAGAATAGAAGAAGAAAATGGAAAATGATTTTCTTTAAATGGCTTTTGTGTTTCTTTTGTCAAAAACTTTTAAGTTGATTATTTGTTTTTGTTTTTTTTTTATATTTGATAATTGTTGCTGCTGTTGTAGTTGTTGCATTTTATTAAAAGAAAAAACAAGAACAAAAACAAATGAAGAAAATTAAAAAAAACGAGGAAGAGTGTAGTAGAGTAGACTGTGTCAACTCTGGGATACCCGTATGACCGTAACATATACATTATATCATCCGGTTAATTACTTTTGGCAAAATTTCAAACATTCAGCTTTATTAGGTGTAGAGTAATGCTCATATAAAAGAAGAAGTTGTATGGCAGCTACTCGAACCCTTTGCAGTAGACCAACCAAATTTTGCAGTAACCTTGGCCATTACACTAAACTATTTTTGGCAAAACTTCAGACACCCAGCTTCATTTTGTGTAGTGTAATCCTTATATAAAAGAAGGAGTTGTATGGCAGCTACTCGAACCCTCAGCAGTAGACCAACTAAATTTTGCAGTAACTTTGGCCATTACACTAAACTATTTTTAGCAAAATTTCAGACACCCAGCTTCATCAGGTGTAGTGTAAAGCTCTTATAAAAGAAGGAGTTGTATGGCAGCTACTCGAACCCTTTGCAGTAGACCAACCAAATTTTGCAGTAACCTTGGGCATTATACTAAACTACTTTTGGCAAAATTTCAGACACGCAGCTTCCATAGGTATAGAGTAATGCTCATATAAAATTAGAAGTTGTATGGCAGGTACTCGAACCCGTGGACCAAAATGGCTGAATTTAAAACTCGATTCCGTTTTTTGCATAAAAACGAATTTGTGAAAATTTCATAATCCTAGCTCCTTTACTTTTTGAGTTATCGTGATGACGGACGGACGGACGGACTGACGGACGGACGGACGGACGGACGGACGGACGGACGGACATACATAGCTAAATCGATTTATTTTTCGATTCTGATCCGATCCATACACTTGAGTCTATATCTACCCCCCCTCCTTCTCTGCGTCACAAACGTAATGGCAAATTTATTATACCCTTGGACTATATAGTCATACGGGTATAAAAATTAGAAAGGTTTTCTATGCTTTTGTTTTGGTTTTTACTTATACTTACAAGTCCTATACTCCTATACTATTAATTTTTTTTCTTAATATTTATTTTGTTTGTGCAATAGTTTGACGTTTAGACCAATTTTTTTTAAATTTGAAATCAGTGGTTTTTAAATTTTATTTCAATTGGTTTTTTTTAAAATTTTTTTGAATATTAAAAGTATTCAATAATACACTTAACTTATATTGATATTGACATTGATATCTGACCGATAGCTCAGTAGTTAAGTCGCGGCTTTTCAATCGAAAAGTCTATGGTTCAAATCCTGGTCGAATCATATCTAATAAAAATATATAGTGTACATTACAATAATTTTTTTATAATAAGTTCAAATGTCAAATCTGCAAAGGATTAATATTGTCTGGTATTACAAATAAATAAAAAATAAAAAAAATTGACATTGATGACATTAATAGTGACATTGAAATTGACATTGACTTACACATTAATATTGGTGTTGATAGTGGCATTGACATTAAGTTTGAAATTATGTATTTTATAAATGGCTCAGAAGGTTAGAGTTTGAATCTGAGTATACTATATATGATTTATGTGGTCGTTGATTTGATTTAATTCAGAATGTAAATGCCATGGCCAAGATGCCATTAGAAAATTTTTTATTTCAATTGAAGATTTTTTTATTTTAAATGAAAGTGAAAATTATGATTAATATAAAATGAGGATTCATTCAATAACTTAGGTCATTTATATAAAATGTAACAATTAGAGTGAAATATCTTCACTAAATAAAAAAAAATCTTTACTTAAAATTAAAATGACTTCAGAAGAAGACTTAAGTTCTCCTGTGAAAAAAGAATTAGAATTTCTTCTGTCATAACAAAAGTTGTTCCATTTTGTTTGAAACGTTAATTCGCTAAAATTTTGGTTAGAACCATCAGCTTCTTGCTATTGGACAGCTATCAATATGAGCCTATTTGTACCTATATACGTTTCAACATTTAGGATATAAGATACATTCAAAGAAATTAAGTGCATAACGAATAGGGCTCAAAATAAATTAAACTCAAGTATCAAAATTGGAGAATCAAAAGCATAAGATCTGGAAAGCTTTAATAATTTAGAGATCATTATTATAATAAGGGAAGGAACAAAATGGGCAGATGAAACAAAACAATCAGTTCTAGGAAAAAAGCTTCCGATAGTTATAAGAAAAACGGAGATTTTGGACCTTAGTCAGAGATAAAATTAATTATCCAAAATATAGGATCACTAGTCACGGCTTTCTAGCAGCCTAATGCTCTCAATGACTGTTAAAATAATAATTTAATTCAAAGTTTGACAAACTGTGGTTTAAGAAATCCTCCCACCTAATACAAATAATGAAACAAAGTGTATGAAGACAGTTCAGAAATAGTAGAAAAGATAAAAGTGGAGAAAAAGTGGAAAAACAAAAGGAAAAAAAAAATAGTTATAAGAATTTGTTACACACACAATCAACTTTTCATATAATTATTTAGAATTTTTATAGTTTAGGTATGGAATTATGTTTGTTTCTTCATTTTTTTTTTTAAACTTAAAGAACTTTTTATTGAAACAAGTCTTTTGTACTAAATATTCATTTTGCAACATAAATGTTTATATATATATATATATATATATATATATATTAATATATATACGACTATAAAATAATATGAAGGAGATTACCTTTGTTGCATGTTCATTCTTAAATTTTTCATCTACTGAAAAAGAAATATATTTATGTAATTTTTTTTGTATGTGTATGTATGTGTGTATATGTTTCGATATGCGTACATATGAAAGGCAAAAAAAAAAAAAAAATAATGGTAGAAAATATTAGTTTTACCTTTTAAGAGCTTGTCACAAGTAATTAAAAATAATGATAATAATTTCTGAATACAGAGAGAGAGAGTAAAAAAAGCAAACAGGATAATAATATAGAGAAAAAACAGTTATTGTCCTTTTTGTACTTTTTGTTGTTTTTTAATTTGTCTCATATAATATTCTTTAATGTACATATATATGTGCATTATTTTAAATTTTTTATTTTTTTAATATTTTATATGAATGTAACTATATACATTAAGTGTCATAAATTTATGCACACTTTAAAGTATTTAACAAAAAATGGAAGGGAATTTATTAGATCAATTAGAATAGGAATGATGTTTAATAATCCAATGCTCTTTATTTTTAAAGCTGTTCAAGCAAGATAGTGAATGGTTAAAAACATGTAGATTATCAACTTATCCAAGAGTTTCAATCCGCACACTTTAGCTAAGCTGGGCCTCTACTCATAATAAAAGAAGTATATAAAAGAAGTAAATATATCTAAGCCCAATTTAAGTTTTAAGATAGTTGAAGTTCTAAAACTTAGTTTATGCTATTCCATATCGAATTTTTTAACTCTGCTTAATTAATCATTATTCCGCTATCACAATATCTTCTCTTAGAAAACTCGGATTACAAAAAGTTAAAGTTTCAACAAAATTTAAGATTTAGTAATAACGGTATTTTAAAAAAATTTAAATAAAAGGTGGAGTCCAGATCAAGACTACGTTTCATTTCCAAACTTTATGTACCTACCACATTTTAAATTTTTGGAAAACTTGAACAAATTATGTGGTTTTTCGGAATTTGTCTGAAAAAGTATACATTATTCGGAGTCAGACTTTGGAAAAGTATTGGGGTCGAAGACTATGACACAGAAAAAATCACAAAATTCACAGAAAATCCGAAAGAGTTTCTTAAATCCGAAATTGTAGGGGTTACGAAAATTTTGAGACAAGCTCTTAAGGACTATTTATACCCTATGCCTAAAATAGGTTTAGAAGTATATTAACACTTAACGGGTTTGTAGCCACTAACAGTAAGCCAGCTAGATATAGAAAAGTATTAATATTTTTGAACAGCGTCACCTCCGGACCATGAGTACGGATTCTGCTACAAGGGGAAACGAGCTTATATCCGAAACCAATAAAGATAGAACCTTCGAATTTGGTAGAAGAGTTTTCTCTCTATTTTTCATTAAAGTTCGGAATGTTTCTTTGTTTAGTTAAAGTTCGAAATGAGTTGGAGTACAGTTGAAGTTCCTTCCATACATCTGCCAAAACTTAATAGAATATCTTTGAAATTAATAAAGTTAGAAACTTAAAACCAGGTACTAAAAAACGTTTTGCATCTGTTATGTTTTCGAAATTTGAAAGGAATTAATAATTAAGTGTTTCGGATAGCTGCCCAACGCCTGCCTAACAAGCACATTTCGAAATTAATAAAGTTAGAAAATTAAAAAAACCTTGTTGCTGTTTGCCTAATGTTCCTGATATCTGAGATGAAGTGAAGAAAAGGTTTTGTATAACTGTTTATTGAAATTATCAAATGTAGGGTATTACTACTACCACTAATTATGTTTATACCTAAAATCTATTGAAAATTTCTCAAATCGTCAAGGAAAAATCAAAGCTTGAAAAATATTACATTCATAATAGATCAATGTAAATTACACTTAGTGTATTTTATGTGCATAGGTTAAATACATGATAAACATATACCAATATTTTTTTTCTTTGAGTGTGTGAGTATACGTTTTTTATGTTTAATGTTTATGTTTCAATTCTTTTGTTTGCAAAATTGTTTTTTTTTTATATATTTTGTATTTTTTTATAATATTTTGCATATTATGCAATTTATGTTCGTATTCAATTTCTATCTCTTCCTATCTCTTTCTTTCTCTTTCTCTTCCCTTAATTTTTTTTATTTTATATTATTTACATTTTATGGTAATATGTCCTCTAATCTGGATGGATTTATTTTGTTTATTGAAAATCATTAAACAGAAGAACTACAGAAAAAAGGAGCAAACAACAACAACCATTAAACAATAAAAAAAAAAAAAAAAAAATAAAAAAAATAAAACAGAAATTAATTAATAAAAAAAAAACAACAAAAAACAATATTAACAATAAAAATATGATAATAGTAAAAGGGAAAAAGAAAAAGTGAAAAGGGTACACGCGATTTGCCATCCGCTAAAAAACTGGTTTTTTATAGAATTCAAAAATTTTAAAATAAAAAAAAAAAAAAAAAACTGCCGCAGAAATGAAAATGAGCAAAAATAACTGATATAATTTTTTATTATTTGTTAAAAAACAAAACAAAAAAAACAATAAAACATTGGAAATAACAATAGAAATTAGAAGGAAGCTTAAAAATATTAAACTAGAAGTCATCAGACTGATATTTTTTGGTCTTGAATTTTATTTTTAGTACATTAAAAAAAAACTGAAGTTTGAAAAAATTTAATTTATTAATTTTAGTCTGTCAGTCTGTCCGTCTACTGGTCTATTATTTAGAACTTGTATATCTTTTTGAAATACCTATAAAAATTATTTAAAGTATATACACTTGTCAGAATTAATATTAACAGTAGAACAAGTAGCATGTACTTAAAATACTAGATATTTGATGTGGCTCCACCCATTTTAAGACAAACCCCTTTAAACGAAAAATTCTTTATTCTTTGTCTGATTACACAATTATCAGCTACAGATTATATTATTTAAGTGACTCCACCCATTTCAAAACCACACCCTTTTAAGCAAAACCCGGTACTGAAATAACTAAAAAAATATATTTGGATTGCATACCTTTGTCTGAAAAGTAACAGTAACGAAACTTATATTTTAAGTGGCTCTGCCTATTTCAGAACCACGCCCCATTAAACGGAGTCCTCTACTGTTATTTTGTACAATCTGATAATTTTATACTAGAGAAAATTTTGAAAGCTTATAAAATTTGAAATTTAAAATTGAAAACCGGGTTTTACCGTTATGTTATGATCTTTGTGTAGTTAAACACTGCAAGCCGCGCCCGCGATAGCAAATTGGTTTTTTAACCTCAAAATAAATTAGAACAAATGTTTTTACCGTTATTTAATATTTGGCCCAATTTTTCTTGTTCTTAATATTGTTCAAACCCGTATAAGTATTAATAAAGTGATTAAAATTGAATATTAATTGCTTTTGGACAACTAGAACTTTAAATTTTCAACTTTTATAAATTTATAGTAAGTCGATCTCCAATTTGTCTTTCGAAATAAAGATTTGATTTTGATTTTTTATTATTCGAGACTCTTAATTATTTGACAAAAGACCCCAGAGCTCGTGTCTCATAAGTTCCCACAATTTCCATAGATTAAAAGTGTTAATGCAATACTAATCGCAGGTTTTAGAATGCCTTTTTTAGCCCATTAGAAAATGTACTTCTTCAAACCCCCTGTTGTTTGTCCTACCTTGTCTTTTGCTTTGTTATTCGGTTCGATTTGATTTTGCATTGTTTAGCAGATTTTTATGATGTGGTTTTGTTTTTGTAATTGTTATTGTTTAAGGTTTTATTATATTGTTATGACTATTTTTATTTTAATGTTAATATGCTCACAAACTAGATAAAAGGATGAGTGATAAAAAATTCTGTTTTAATTTTTGTTGTGCTAAGGACAATGGTTATGTTGTTCAACTACTACAACTGCAGATTGAAAAGAAACAAATCTATTTTTAATATTTAAAGTGTTGCTTATTTTTTTTTTGAAAAAAAATTCAAAACTTATACATTTTAGATTTTTTAATTTTTAGCTTAAATAAGAGTTTTTGAAGATTAAAATGAAATTGTTAAAATGGAATGATAAGTGTTTGATTAAAGTTATTTTTTTTAATTATTAGATTGTTTAAAATTTTTAAAGAGTATTTAAATTTAAAAAAATTTTAGAAATTATAATCAATATTTAAAGATTTAGCAAATATGTTTTAATTTGCAAATCCAGTTTGAGGGGACTGGTTGTCTGTTATATAAATAACTTTGAGGAAATTCGTCAGAAAAATTTTAAAATATCCTTTCAAAAGTATTTGCCACAATACGCATTTTGCAGGTCAGTAATATTAAGTACAACAGATCCTTTTCGAACTTTAAATCTGAAGTACTCCCATTGGTTATAAGCTATCCCTGTACGTTGTGGTACATATTTCCATCAGAAATGTTTCTCAATTCTTATGATTTAAGAAAAGTCAAAATAGAAACCAACTTATTCCTTCCATAAGAAATCCTATCCATCGTGGAAATGATTTATCATTTCCTATTCGTTTTCCACTTCCAGTCCTCAACAATTGTACTGTGCAAGTAGTTCGATTGTTTATTCTTCTATTCTGGCTACGGAGTGAGGATTTGTGAATTTGTGATTTAAAGGCTGATACTACCAGAGGTTTAAGGTTTCCGAGAATTCCTTCAAGGTTTCCAACTTTTTTGAATGAGAAAACTTAATAATATATTTAATGGTTTCCTAATTTTTAATCCTATTATAATGCCTTACTAGTTATGTTTTTTATTTTTCTATAATGCCTGAGGAGTTTGGAGTTATGGAGAGGGTGTTTAAAGCGAAGGGGTTTAAATTTTCCAGGCGTCTTTTCAAGATTCCTTACTCCTTTGAAGAAAAGCATTACACGGTTAACTTAATCCGGCGACCGAAACCACTTATTGCTTTGTGAACCTTTCCAATTTATTTTAGATTACATTGGATTAGATTGTTGGATTGTGATTGTAGAGAAGTATTTATAGATGCATAAATTACTTACCCCTTCCCTTTCTTCCATACCCTTATTTTTTAAACACACTGGCCATTTGCATTATAGACCGCATACAAGCCTTTGGCTTAAAAAGAGGGTTTAATTTTAGTGTGTCAAAATCGCCAACTATCCAAGAGATCTACGAATAGTTTCATTGGGTGGCTATCGATGCCTTCTACAGTCACTCGTTATAACTTTTAAAATCAAGTATCAATTGAAATAATTCTATTTTAATATTAAATTTCTTTAAACGATAACAAGTCTTTGAATAAATTTATGAGAACTTCTAATTGTAATAATACAAACAATTAATTAAAACCAAAACCCCCAAAATTCTAAAAACAATATTATTCAAAATTATTTTGTCTCTGACATATATAATTAAATTTTAGACCTATCCAAAGTTTGTTAATAAAACATTGAACTTTTCGTATAAATATTTGTATATAATATATATATATATATATTCTTTGTATTAAATTAAAATAATACGATATTCTAATTATAATTTGACATGCAAATATATCGATATAATAGAATTAATCGATCTTTTAATAAATATTTATTTTCTTTTAAATAGTTAATGTTAATGTTAAATCAATTATAAAATAAGTATTCAATAAGTGGAAAGAATAAAGGATTTATAATATATAATATGAGGTAGTTATATACAGAGTGTATGCCATGGAAAGGATAGTTGGATATTTAATCTGATTTTAGTACAAATGGGAACGATGGTTATTAATTTACTCCACACGGAAGAAACTTCGAACTTAACCCTATTTGCATAATTCCATGATAATCCAAAATTTACATAACCTCATCATAGTTATAAGTTAGAAGAAATTGATGAATCGTGTATAACAGTGACGAGGAAGAATTTTGCTGAACCCCTAAAATTTAAACTTTGGAACTCTTGTGTGGAAGACAAAATTAATAGAAATAATATTAAAAGGTAGCAGAATTGAAGATAGAAAGCTAGAAATGAAGATCCTAAAACTAAGAGCTAAAGGACTTTAATAATTTTGAACTTTCCTAAGTTAGTTTACTTCAAATAGCTCCAGAATTGATCTTTACTTTAATCTTAAAACTTGGTTTTTGTGTTCCTTTCTTCATTTGATTCCTTTCCCATTTTTCAGCAACCCGACTTTTGTCTTCAATTTTATCTTGCAGAACACATGGACCTAGATAATTTGTCTTCTGCGCCTGTGTTGTTAATAAGAACTCGTAGTCTTCCTTCATGAGTCTGCTGCGGGATCTCCGATTTCTGGTCCTTAGTTACTCATTACTTCTACCCACTAAGTTTTTGATATGCAATGATATTTCCATTCCCTTGCTTTCCTTTATTGATAGTTGTAATTCCACGTTTCCCCACCAAATAGTTTTAAGAGCCTTCTCTAATTTGGAATATCACTGATGGGACATTCATTTATGTAAAAGATATATAGAATATATTGATAAGTTTATGAATAAATATGGAAGGTTATTTGTATAGAAATTAATATTGTAAGTATTTATTCATTGTACAATGAATACTTCATGAAAAAATTATTATTGAAAAAGAAATAATCTTCGTTTCATACAAAACTAAAAATTAAATAAAAGAAAAACTTTTTTATTTAATAAATAATTGAATATTATGACGTATTAATGAAAAATACAAAAATAAAAAATGTGAAGATTAAGAAAAATACAATTGAAAAAAAAATATGAAAAGGAAAAAGATTGATAAGTTTTATCGGATAACTAATTTTTATTAAATAATACAATAAGTTTATCAATATTTTCCTCAAATGTAAAAGTTTTCTTTTGAAAATGAATATTCGAATTAAATATTTGCGTGTCTTAACATTTTTGTTTTGTATTTACTTCAATAATATTTATCAGACTTTAAAAGGTTTAGATTTAATATTAAATTAACAAATTTGCCCTAAAAGTATGCAATTATTTTATGTAAACTGTTATTGAATTATTTTTATGATCTCAAAGATTCTCAGTTGTTCGTTAAATTGAATTTGGGAAGTTAAAATTCTGCAGAAGCTTTTAATTAACATGCATCAGTGGATAGTATATATTTACCAATATTTTTTTAATTGAACCTGAGCAATAGTCTTCCCGCGGTGTTGAGTTCGATTAAGAAAACTTGTTGCATTAAGTACAAAAATTACAATCTTTTTTCACGAGATTTTTCAGGGCTAGTGTAAAGTTTGACATAATTCGTGTACCTTGAAAATTGTTTTAATAGCTAACACTGTGCCGCAACGAGTTAATGAATTCTTGGTCTGTAATTGCTACAGTCAACTCTATTGTAATGTTTTATTTCAAAACTTAACAATTAATACTATAATTAACAGATCCTATAAACTTGCATCCACCTTTAATTCATTTTGTGCAAATCTAAAAAGTTATTGGACTGCAATGGGTTAACATTTTTACATTCTATTCCAAAATCGGATGTTTAGTAAAATTATTAAAATTGTAAAAAGCTATGTATTTCGTGTACAAATTTACCAATACTGTACGCATTCTTTTATAATTGCAAACAATGTGCCGCAATGGGTTAATAAATTTGTGGTATATTGTTAAAGTGAACTCTATTCTGATGCCATATTCTAAAACTTATAAATAGAACCTATTCTGCCGGAATGAATTAACAGATCCTTCATGTTTGTTTCTACTATTAATTAATTGTGTGTAAACCTAAAAACTGTTGAACTGAAATGGGTTAACATTTTTATATCTTATTCCAGAATTGTCCTGCAATGAGTTAACAGATTCAATAAGTTTGTTCCTAGAGAATAACTGCGGCCGCCTCGAACTCATTTTGTGTAAACCTAAAAAGCTGTTGGACTGCAATGGGTTAACATTTTTATATTCTATTCCCAAATTGAATGTTTAGTAAAAATATTAAAAGTAGAAAAACGTGCGATCCCCGAACATGTTTTTCTAGAATACATAGTTTGTGATTTACAGTTATAAAAAAATAATTTAAGCATAAAGTAGTCAACTACTTGGCATTGTATAACGGTATCGAATTTTTAAAATTTACTGTTAAAAAAAAGTTATTAGAAAACCCTTTTAGAATTAAATTCCTCCGGTTAAAACTTTTGTCAAATCAAATTAATTTTTATTTGTAATAATAATTAAAAACAAAAGTAGAAAAGTTTATTTAAGTTTTTCATTGAAAAGTTTTTTAATTAATTTTCTTTCGTATTTTTGATTTTTTTTTTGTTTTTTTAAATAATTAATAATTGAAAAATTTTAGAAAATTGATTTGACTTTGAAGAAAAATCTTTCATGTTTTTTCATATTGGTTTATTTGTTTGGATTTTTAGGTTAGTTTTCTTTTAATAATTTAATAAATTATAAATTCATTGTTATTATATTATATATATATATTAATAATTTTTCATTTATAAATCTACATTTTACATGCAATTTATATTATTATTATGATTATTATTATGGAATTACCAAAGGAAAATTAAATTTTCCAATCATTTTGAGTTTTTCTTCAAAAATTTATTTTAAATAAAATTCAATCCAAGAAAATGTACATATTCGATTTATTTATATTAAATGTCCTAACTTTTGCCTATTTAAAAGTTCTTTATTTTGGTTGAGAATTCAAATTTTGAATTTTAATTATTTTAAAAAAATTGTTATAAAGTTTTAATATCAAAAATTTAATATTTTTGAATTCAATGTTGATTTAGTAAAATATTTAAAAATTTATTTATTCCGAAATTGATGACATGAAATTAAATATTATATTAAGAAATTAATTAATATACTAAGAATTAATTAAATTTGTAAATTTTTGAAATGAATTGCAATAAAAACTTTAATTTTATAAAATTAATTGAAAGATATTTTAAAATTCTTGATTTAGTATTTTATAAACTGAAATAAGTCTGATTATTCTTGGTGTAAGATTTGTTTACGTGAAAATAGAATCGGATTGTATCACAAAACCTTATTTCATTTAAGTTTATTATCTTTTGGACTTTTTTTAGAAGCATTGAATATCTACTAGGCAAGTCCATCAGACTCTATTCAGAGCAGTAATTTTTCCTTCCTCCAATATTTTTCTAGTTGAGATTAGTTATTATGATATCGTTCGCCTCCGGGAGTTATTTGAATGACTTCGTCTTCGGGTTGCTTATGGGTTTAATTTCGACAGACTTTTTAAGTGTGTGCCGTATTCATTTTCACTTTTTCCTTTTCATCTCTTGCCCAATCGGTTTTACTTTGACAAGTTCCCATATAGGTCATTGCTACTTCTTGTTTTTGTCCAGTACACACTGCTTATGATTCTTGAAAACTTATTGAAGAAGAAATGTAGTTTTCGTGTAATGGTTGTTTGTAACTAACTTGATTCACTCTATATGGTAAGATGTTCTTTACAAAATTTCCGAATATTCTCAATTGTCTACCCGTGGACAGTTTTCCATATTAGCTGTAACCGACCGAACATTGTCCCGGCTTACTTTTAATTTAAAAATTATAAAATAAACATAATGGAAAATAAGAATACCCTCATTTTGAATTCAATTCTAAAATACCTTCAAGTTTAAAATCTCAGATATATATATAAATATTATGAATAAATGAAACATAGGCATAATAGAAGTTACCAAATTAGAGGAAATTGTATTTATCAAAAATTATATCATCGACTAACTATTACGACATCTTTTAAAACGAAGAAGTTGGATTTATTATATTTTCAGTATCTGCTAGAGGTGCATGACAAGAATATCAAAAGTGGCAAGGAAAATTTAATAGATTTTTAATCAAATTGTATGTTCCAACATCTGGAAAATGTAGCATGTTCTTTAAACACATTAGAAGTTTTCCAAAAGAAAGAGTTCCTTAATCCAATCGGTTCCATACCACCTAACATTTTTTACATTTTTACGAAGGGTTATTTGTACCTCAAGCCATTATTTCGAAAATTGATATAAAGCCCATTTTGGATTTTGTCGAAGTTAATGAATGTTGATATATGCTATTTTAAATATGATAATTTAACTCCATCATTGGTCGAATTCGACTCTATGCTTTATAGGTATCAAACCAATCCCTTGGAAAAATATAAATTTTTTCAGCACGAAAAAAAACCTTCTAGCATTCGTCGGCGTTTATATTATTAGAAGTTAGCTTTAAACATAGTAAGTGCTTGTAATGAAACCTATTGTCCTGCGTAAATGTGATATCTATTTTTTGTCATTGAAGGAAAGCGTTTGGTCTTGCTAACTTGATCTAAACTTGTTTGTAACATTTTATTCTCTTAAACCACATATTAAGTATTAGATACCCAACCCCCATTTCTCTATTTTTACCGCTTCTTCCACTATTCTAAACCTTCCATCACTTTTTAGTACATTGTCCTCTAATTATATGGAAGAAAGTTTCTTCATCTTTTGTTTTATTAAAATCGGAATTTAAAATAATAATTGTTATTTAAGTAATTTTGATTTTTATATTTTTTTTTTCCTTTTTTTTTTTTGCAAAATTCTTATTACCTTTTTCCGCAATGTTTATTTTAAAAGTTATGAAAGAAATAATTTATTTAAAATAAAACAAAAAAAAATATAACTGTAAATCCCCATTATTTTTTTTCATAATAACGGAATAACATGCAACACATGTTATTCATTTCCTTTAAAAAAAGAAAATTGGACTGAAAAACCAAAATAAAAAAGAAAGAGAAAAAAAAATAGAAAATTCTTTTCTAAATACATAATATTATACCACTAGCACTTCATTTACAAGAAATGGATGTAAATAAATATACACATGAATAAACTTTAATATATTTTAAAATTTTATATATATATATATATAATTATACCTTATAAAAAAAATTATTATTATATTTGTATCTGTAGATACTTTTAACGTAGCATTACTGTTAAACAATAAGCAATAGAAGTGTAAAGCAACAATTAAAAAAATTACTTTGCATGAACATTTTATAAAGTTCACATAAACTCGTATATATATATATATAATATATGTATATATATATATGAAAATTTTATTTTCTTATGTCATTCCTCCTTCACTTAAACTTTTCTTTTTAAAATTTTAAACTTAAATTTTTTTGAAAAATAAGCTAAAAAAAAACACCCCATAACGAAATTGTATAACAAACAAAAAAAAACAGAAACATGGGAAACCAAATAGAATTTGTTTTTTTGGGGTTAAATTTTTTTATTGAAAAGAAAAATAAAAAAAAAAATTAAAAACCTCAAAAAAAAATCATCTACTTATACTTCACTTGAATACTTCCATTAAAAAAAATTATTACTCTTCTACATTCAATTCATTTACAACAACAGCAACCCTAACAACATTCAAAAAAAAAACTTGAACTTATTACAATGTAATTTAAAATTCTATTATAAATGCAATCTCCTTTTTAAAAAACTTCAATTCATTTATTCTATTTTACTCTTCATAGTATCTGTTATACAGTATAAATATAATACAAACATGTAAAAATTTAATATAACAATTGAAATATCAATGAAAAAGTGTTTTTTGAATTTTCTATGCAATTTTCCAAAACTGTTATACATGTTCGAAAACTGTTATACAAAAATATAATTCGCTCAGAAAAAATCCTGTCATTAGCATGCACTTTAAACTGTTATATAAACTAAATAAAAAGGATTAACTTGAATTACAGAACTGTTATACTGATATAATATTGAAATTAATTCTTTGAATGTCCTGTGCGCATATTCAAAAATGTTTCATAATTGAAAAAAAAATGTTGCTGGCAACATTTGATTTTTATTGGTACAATTTGGCATTTTTTAAGCAAATTTTGTTAAGCTCAATATAAGAGAAAGCATTTTGTTGGACGTATAACAAATAATAAAACGGAAAGAATTTTGAAAATTACCGTTAAAATTTTGTTTTTTTATCGAAAAAAAAAAACAACCTGTTGATGTCAAAACAAAACAAACGGTACTTTTGTGTCTTTTATTTTTTTTAAATTTTGAATTAAGCCGAGAGAATCTTTCAATGAGAGAGAGTGGGTATTGTTCGGAGTACCATTCTTTAAGGATATTAAGAACAAAATGTTATCTCAATTTTTATTTGTTTACATGTACTCGTATATAATATATGTATATAACTCATATAAATGTATATTGTATAACAAAATACTTTGACAGCTGTATTTTGGATAGAGCAAAATAAATGTTGCAATTGCATTATGCATTTTATTCTGTGAAATAAAAGTCTTTATATGTTAATATAGGGTATATTTATATTTTTGAAAGTACCGATATATGTATATCTAATAAATATAACGGTAATTATAAAAAGTTAAATAAAAAGCGAAGTTGGTTTTGTTTCTATATGGATATATATATATTTAATTGTTAATCTTATTACCACATTATTCTGTTTGTTTCTTTTTTTTTTTTTTATTATCTGTTTTAATCTTAAATAGGGTGAAAAGATACATATGTATAAATGTATAAATATGTATATTGCGTTTTTATATATGTAGTTTTGGAATAAATAAAAAATTAAATTAAATTAAATTTTAAATAAAAGAAGAATTTTTGTTTTTGTTTTAAATTTTAAATGGTTTTTTGTATTTTGTTAAATATTTTATGAATTTAATTGTCAAATTAAAAGAAGTTTTATGTATTTAAATATTTAAATAGATTTTGAGAGAAAGGGGGAAAGAGTTTTTAATATATTAGAATTTTCTACGTCAAAAATGTTAAAGACTTAAATTTTTCAATAGGGATCCAACTGCACTAAGAAACATGCAATTTTGGCATGTTAAAGATAATATTACATAAGTTTCAAATTCTTGATAGTTAAAATTTGAGTTTAAGATCCTTAATAAGTGAAATATAAATTTCTAAATCTGGATAAGTAAAATATATAAATTTTAGATTCAAGAAGTGGAAAATGTTTGCCAGGTGTAGCAAAAGGCAAATTATTTAATTAATAAAATATTTAAAGTATATACTACTTCCTTCCAAGATAATATCTATTTATTTATTTAACTTTTTAAATTGAAATTATTACTTAAAGCTTTAAATTTTGAAAGGTACGAGAAATTCATAGTATTAAAATAATTCAATATAATTAAATTTCGAAGTTCAATTTAAATCTTCCCTTTATTCTACTAAATTTAAAATAACAACCCGATTAAATTAGATTGTATCCTACAGGGTGGCGCAAAACGACCGATATGGTTTGAATTTTTAATAACTTTTTAAATTGTTTATTTTATTTTTAATTAAGAATTTTGTGAAGAAAACTTGGGGAATTGGAAATTGAACAGTACACAACAGAATAGCGATCAAAAATTACGAAAAGTTATGAAAAATATAAAAAATCTAAAACGTTTCTACATGTTATACAAGGCGGTGTAAAACGACAGAAAAGCGATCAAAAATTACGAAAAGTTATGGAAAATGTACTGGAAAGAGCACGAATGTGTAAAGCCGAAAAGTCACCACCTGCGGGATATAATTTTTCATACTTAAGCTAAAAATATTCCCAATTAATATACTGTATAACAAAAAAATAATAATAATAATTAATCATTACATAAAAAAGTTATTAAACATTCAAAACATATCGGTAATTTTGCGCCACCCTGTATTATATATATATATATACAAATAGTTCTTTGACCGTTTTCAATAACGAATTCAAAATCATATTATATTCTCACTTAAAAAAAACCAATTATTATACTATAGATTTTATATATTTTGTCATTAACATCCTTTTATACATCCTTATACATCTTTCAATACAAATACAACAAAAACAAAAAGTCTGTGAGAAAAAAAAAACTCTATTTTGTTTTTGAAAAAATTTTAAAATGCAACCATAGAACTTAACCAAAGAAAAAATATCATTTAATAAAGACATAAAACAATAGCAACAACAACAAAAGTATCCAACTATCTTTATATTCTTATACAAAATAACATAGAATTTTAGATTTTTTTTTTTTTAATTCACCACACTTTTGTGGTGAAAATAAAACTGTCATATTTTATTAAACAATATTAAAACTGTCATATTTTCTCAAAAAGAAACTAACAGTCAAACTGTTACATTTTCTCAAAAATCAAAAAAATCTTTATTACGATACAAAAATATAACTGTAATACATATTTTTAATATTCGTTCGTTTGATACTCATGTGCACACACACTCACAAATTAAAAACTTAACTTTTATACTTCAAATTTGAAACTCGCAATATAATAAAATCCTTTTTGCATATACACAAAATATTATTTTGTTCTTGTTGTTGTTGTTATTTTTTGTTCAAATCAAAATCTTCTTGGGAATCAGCAACAAACCAAACCAATGTTTTATTTTTGTTGTTTTTGTTGTTGTTGTTTTTTTTTCATAACACATTTTCTGTGTTTTGAAAAATTTGTTCTGGCTGCTGCTGCTGCTAAAATATTTTTTTGCATTTTTTATATTAAATCAGTTGAAAATGTGCTGTCGTAGTTGGCGTACACGAAATTTTTTTTTTTTTGATTTTTGAATAAGAAAAAAAAAACAAAACAAAACAAAATAAAGCGAAATAAGAAAATAATAAGAAAAACAATTTCAAAATATTGTTTGAGGTTTTTTTTTGAAAAGATCAAAATTGTTTTATTTTTTTTAATATGTTTTTTATTTAAAAAATAAAAAACCGAAACGTGGTCGCGTGTTAACTGTAAAAAAAAAAATATAAATTAAATAAATTAAATAAATAAATTAATTAAAAAAAAAAAAATTGATTATAAGATAATTCTTTTGAATTTGTGCATTTAGTTTTGATAAGTTTTTAATTTTAATTCCCAAATTTCATTAAGAATTTTTAGTAAATGTCAAAGGGCATTTTTTTTATTTTAAATTGAATTTTAAATTTAATTAATATTATAAAATTAAATATAATTAAAATATATAAATATATAATAAAAATATTCGAAAAATTTTGATAATATGTTCGGTAATTTTAAAAGTGTTCAATTAAACTTATAACTTATCATATAAAATATTAAATTTAAATTCTTAATTTTAATTTAAATAATTAGGAGTTGATATATATGTATATTTAGTCAAATCCAAGGATCAATAGGAATAATATAGGAATTGATTAATATTGTAAGTAATATATGTGTAATAATGAATTGGTAATCTTTTTTAATAATAACTATTTGAACATTCTTTGGTTTCAATAAGTTTTAAAAACTCTAAACACTAGCTGATAATTAAAAGTAATAATTATAATTATAAATAATTAAGTATTATTAAATATAAACTATATAAAGATATCAATTTGTATGAAAAATTAAATTAATATAAAAACATAATTAAGATAAGATAAATATAATTTTAAGAATCGGAAAAAAACATTTTATAATTTAGTTAAAGTCTTCTTTTAACTGAAATAAGGATAATAATCTGGGGACTGTGTTCTATAATTAAGTTGTGCCTCTATATATTTATAATCTATGGTTTGTGTATTATATTTAGATAATTAGAGGATTTTTAATAAGAAACTTTAAGAAAAGCAATTATTAATTGAAATTTATTTTGTCAAGTTAAGTAAATAAAATTGGTAAATTAATAGTTGATCGTGATCATTTCGGTCTTAGGTGATCATCTGATAATCTATGTAGATAGTAGAAGAGTAGCTTTTTTTTAAAAAATTGTGAATGAATCGTAATTTTAGAATTTATATTCAGTATATATACAGATTTACAAAAAGTATTTTACGGCCTATAGTGCAATCATTTACTGGGTCATTTAATAGGACCCTTTATTACGGGAAGATATGATTTAAGGGAAAAGATCCATAGATATATCTTTTTCTTATATGGCGCTACAGTCCGTTGTCGAACCTTGGCCTACTTAATCATTCTCTTCCAGCTCACTCGATCTTGGACGGCAGTTATCCAATTTTGCTCTTGAAGTATTAATACAGCGTCTAACTCGACGACATCAAACCATCGATTTCTCGGTTTCCATTATTCTGTACAATTGTTAATTGTACAGAATATGTTTTGTGGAGAGTTGTATATTTTTCAATATCAAAAGATTACTTTTTAGAACACAGTAAAACACGCTTAGTTACTTTCAGAATAATGTTATAACTTTTGGATACTAATCCGAATAGTAGTTCTTAAACGAATTCGCTTAAATGTCTTAAAGAATCACTTATCCAAAATTCGGTTAATTACAAGTAAAACTTAATTGTTAGGTTTAGCTGGATTCTAAAGAGAGTTCAGCGAGTTTTCCTGTATTCAAACTTCAGGACTTAATCACTATCTCTTAGGTACTTATTTATTATTTAATCACTGGCCAAAGGAGTAGTAATCAAGTCAGTCCGTTTTTGTAATCTAATATTACAGCTACAATAGATTTCAATGGCTTACAATTGAGATATCATTCATGAAATCTCTCGTGGAATATGTCATTACTCTATGGGTTCTCCTTAAAGAAGTGGAGAAATAACAAATATACAGTTATAGAGTATCTCAAATTATAATAAAAGCTTAATCAGCTTAATGCTGTTGGATTTTGATACAATTACTTACTTATTTATTATATTTTATATTTTTAGTATATATGTATATATTAAATATGCTTTCATCCTCGGAATTATTTAATTAATTTTTATAAAATTTTTGATTTATTAAATTTTGATGATCATTTAAAATTAAAATAATTTTCATATTTAATATCCGCTTTAGGATAATTGATTATATATTTGTGGTTAGTATATTAAATTATATTAGTTTGAAATTTTTACCGTTATTTATAATTACTTTTGATTTAGTTATTTTTTATTAGGAAATAGTTATCTACTATTTTAATTTAAGTTTATTTAGTAGGAAAAAATCAAAATTTTTAAAAATTTTATTTTTTTTAATATTTAATTTTATTACCACTAATAATGGTAAATATTGGATTATAAGCTATATATATATATATATATATATAAATTAGTAATTTAAAATATTTTTTGTATATGTATATACATACATTTATTTAATTATAATATATTAAAAAATTTTAAATTAATTTTAATAGTTTTAATTCATCAGTAAATAAAATTCAGGCAATTAGGATTTCGTTTTTAATTAAATTTAGTCTTTTTTTAATTTAAATAAAATTGACTTATTCGTTTTACTCTGTCAGTTCGTTCGTCCTTTCGTGAGTTTATTTACTAATGAAACTTTTACAATAGATAGCACATTTCAAATAAGTTAATGAGCATAGAAAACTGATTAATAGAAGTGATGAAATATGTTGAAACAAAGGTTTCATTTACTTGTGGAGCTACAGTCCTCCAAAGCCGAACTTTCTACGCTTGAACCGTTATGTTAAGATTTATGTTTATATTTTTGACTTTTTTTAAGGATTTTTTTTAAAATTGCTTAAAATTAATAATAGAGCTTAAGCTTGATTCAAAAGAATTCGCACAAATATCACTTACTTTCTTTACTGGCTTTACTGTACCTTATAATCAGCAGGCAATTACATTTTATCTCATTTAGTCAGTTTCTAAATTAATTTTTAAATAGAAAAAATTTTTTTAATTATTAATATAATTATTTAGTACATTATTTTTAATGATTACAATTAAATTTTTTTTTTAAACTTTTTTTTAATACATTTCATTTAATTTAAAATGGTGGTTCAAATTTTTGGTTATGTGGTTTTATTTGTTTCTAGTATAATTAAATTTAATTAAAACAAAGAAAATGTTAAATAGGTCCCAGTTAAAATTAGATATATGATCATCATGAAATATATAGATATTAATTACTCGTAATATGATAAGTTTAATTGTAATTTCAAAATTTGTAATTTTCTTGTCCTCTTTTAATGTATTTTGTTAAATTAGTCTTGTGTTAAATTAACTGGCGCAGATGAATTACATGAGATCATAGCCCATTCCGCATTTCAGCCTTTGTAATTTATTCAACATTTACTTTATTAAATTGGACAAAACAGTCGCAAAACTTTTCCTATTAAGAATTAACTGTAAATCCTTGTTAATTCGCTTTATTAGTTTATGATGCGTCTCCAGGACTTATTTGAACGCTTGAATCTCCTGTTTCCTTGGCAGTTTCGATGCAACGACAGTTGGTTAATTTTTTTTACAATTTCTCTATGGTGTGTCATCTATCCATCCCAATTTTTTCAATTTTGCCTCAGTATGGATTCCTGTCCTGTAAGTTTCTAATTGTTATTTTTAGCTGGCCAGAATATTCTGCATTTCTATACATGAAAAGTTCTATATATAGTATTTCTACAAAATTCTTTATTGTTATTCACATTGTATCTGATTTGTTCGTATTAATTCAAAATTCTATCAAATGACTCATTTCTATTCATCTATATAACAAATGACTCAGTTTTATATTTTAGATTACTAATTATTGAATCAATTAAATTCATAATACCGCAATGTGGTTAGATAAATCTGTTAGATATTAAAAAAAATTGTAAAATATTTGAATTTTTAAAATTAATTTTAAATTTATGAAATTTAAATGTTTTAATGAAAATCAAAATATGTTTTTATTTTATATTTGTGTAAAAAAGACTTTCATACGGATCAATTTGAGTGTCATTGACTCAGTCTTTGTATAAAAAAATACAAGTTAAATGTTAGATGATAAATAAAAAAAAACGACTTAAAGGCTTAAAACATAACATATATAATTGCCATGGAAACTGCAAAAAAAATGAAAACAAGATAATCTTTTTTTTTCAAATAAATTTAAAATTAAATTTTTAGTAAACATATAGAGTAAGAGTAGTTAACATGCTGACTTTTCTTAAATTTAAATTACATAATAAATAATTGAACGTGGTTAGTAAAACAGTTTCATAAGATAAAATTATCATGTATATGCATATCTAGGTTATACTTATTACTTTTTCTCTGGAGGCTTCAATATAATTCGGGTTTTGCAATAGAACCATTTCTTAGGATGTGTCGTATTGACCTATTATTTTCCTTCACTGAAGTTCGAAGGAGTTACATTGGCTATTTGCCAAAATTGTCATATCGTTTTTCTTCCTAGGAGGGATATCTATAGCTTGAAGACCTAATTTGTTGACTGTAGCCTTTGTTAGGCCACTTATTTGTTTGTGTTGCAAGATTTTGCGGACATGAGTATTTGAAACGTATTGGTATTTGAAGGAATTAATTGCAAGATCCTAATTTGGAAGATTCTATATTTTTTGGTTCAGAAGATGTGACCGTTCGATCGAATGCTTCTAGAATCGGAACTCATGCAGAATCCAGAAACACTTAACTGTAAAAAAAATAACAGCAAATTTTAATAATTAAAGGATGCATATATTACGATTATAATACTTGCATTCAAATGAAATTAAAATGTTAAAATTGTACAGATTTAATGTCTCATAAATAATATTTATTAAAAAAATTTAACAGAGCATTTAACATTTGATTGAAATTTTAAATTTGAAAAATAAAAAACAAAAACGAATTCTAAAAAAAAAGTTATAATTTAAAATTCAGAACATACAAAGATACAAAAAAAAATAAAATTATGTATTTCAAGTTCTTTTTATTTATTAAAAAAAATTTTAAAAATCTGGTGCTCCAATTTAGATTTGAAAAAAAAAAATTATACAGTTTTATGAATATTTAACCTTAAATGGCTTCTAAAGCTAATAACAGTATCTATCTGTAGTTAAAATGTGTAATTATGGTTATTATAATATATACCACGCTTTATAAATGTTTTATTTAAGTACGAAATTTTTTCAAAATTAAACTAAAAGTTTTAAATATTTTATTTAAATTAAATTTATTTAAAATTTTTTTCTTTTTTAACTAATTTCTGCATTCAAAATCTTTTGTGTCTCTTTTCAAGTTTCATTTCAAAAAAGTTTCATTTATCTTTATTAATTGTTTAAAAAATTTAAAGCTGTATCTTTCATACAATTAGAAAACTTGCAAAATAGTTTTAAATTTTGGTTGTGGGATCATTCGTTTCATGAATTATTAAAACTTAATGAAAATTAAAAAAAAAAATCCTAAAAGTATGCAAAAATTTTAAATTCAAAACAGTTTTTCAAATTACTTCATCCTAAAAGTATGCAAATTTTAAAATTTAAAATATTTTTTGTTAAATATTATATCCTGTAATTATGCAAAAAAATAAGAAGTAAAATAGCGGTTTAAAAGATAACAAGGTGTTAAGTAACAACAAAAGACATGCTAATATTTCATTGACGTCCAAGTTATGTGTTACATTTCTTGTGTATAGCTTAGACATTTAAAAAAATTATAACAGGTTGTAAATCCCCCAGTATTTTATTAATACTCGCAAATAGGTAAACATTCTTTATTAGGGTATATTCGAAAGCTAATAGGTAATTTTGCACTGAAAAAGTAACAGGAGTTTCCCTTGCAAAAACAATTTTTCTAAAATTTCATCCGGAAGACTTTGAAGAAGGGAGGAATCCCAAGATGGGGGGAACTACGTATAAACTTTAAAATAATTAGAATTGGAAATATGGCCAATTTGATTTTAAACCGCTTTTTTTCTTTATTTACCGATTTGAAAATTATTTATCTAAACTGTTAATCCGTTTCTTGTAGGGATTAACACCTATTGTAAAGAAATTAAACAATCAACGCCGGAAATCAAAATCTTCCAAAGGGAAACAAGGAGAGCAACAAATGCTCATCTCTCCATAGTCGAACTTTCAAGGTGGCGCAATACTGCTTATGGAAATTCGTTTGTAATTGGCTCATTCCGTATTTGGAGCCATATTCCATCTATTGTGTTTCCTCAACACCTTATCCTTGGAACCAAACTGTATATTTTTATCACTGATCCCATTCTAAAATTTTATTCAAAGAGAATGGTAGTTAAGGTGTGGTATAGTCGCTCATTACTTATAGAAACTGCACAAAGTTCCAATTGGTGGCTTTTGAAGCTTTCAACTTCCCTAGTAAAAAAAACGAATACCTTAAAGGAATCCAATCTAAAACAAATTGACATCAAAATCCCAAATTCTATGCATTTCTACCTTTAAAAAAACTGGAGGACGGAGTAGATAAAATAATATCAAAAGAACGACTGATTAAAAGAATAAAATAAAATCTATCAATGTTTTTTTTATTTTTAAATTCATTTCCTTTGAGAGATACGTTTCTTTTATCTTCACATACTTTATAACGTTGCCTATGTTTCAATTCAATGGGTTATTTGTTACAAACGAATAAAATATGCACATAATTGATTGGAGTTGCACCTATTTTTCCTACTGCAATTCTTTTTTTTAATAGTTAGACATTTCTTAGGACTTATCTGGAAAATTTTTTTTTGTAATATTTAATACTACTATGGATCTGATGATAATTCTGATACTATGCTGTATAACTTGATCCAAATATATGTGAAGTTATTAAAACTATTTGAATATATATATATATATATGTTGCATGTTGAAAATAATATTAAATAAGAAAGATTGAGTTTTAAGATTCATCTTCATTTTTCACTTCTTTGGCAACATTTTTTTTCTTTTTAGCACATTTTCAAAAAATTTTGTAAAAATGTGCCTATATAGCTTCACTCTGTCCGTCCGTCCGTCCGTCCGTCCGTCCCTTTTTACCTACGATTGACTAAAAAATATCAGAAATGGGTAGGTTTTGCAATAAAAATAATTTAATGTTAAAACTTTTTTTTGTAGCCCCCCCCCGTTACGGAGCTACAGCCCCACAAAGTCGAAAAAAGCCCCATATTTAAACAGTTATAATTAGAGTTCTATAAGGTATATTTCCAAACTGAAAACTGTAACAGACAGCTGTTCTTATAAGCTTTACAAATTTTTAAAAACCAATTGTATAGGGTTACCATACGGTACTAAAATTTACCGTTATTCAAAACTAAGTTTTACAAAATTTTTGGTCCCTCATAACTTCGGAACGGCTAAATCTAGAAACTTGAAATTTTGGGAGAAGTTAGATCCTTTGAAATAAGTAAGAGTCAGTCAACAAAATTTTTTTGTCACGCCCCCTCTTTAGGAGCTGTAAGGGGTCGAAAATTGAAATTTTGCTAAAAATTTAGCTTTTAAACACCTATAACTTGAATACCAGTTAAAATTTTTTTTTATTTGTATACAAAATTGAAAGCTCCAAAACGAAGGTTTCAATAAGTGTCAAAGGTTTTTCTTAATTTTGACTTTGTCCGTCCGTCCGTATGTTTACAAAAACTTTTACACCGTTTGAAATAGAGTAAAGAAATTTTACCCACGGGTAGATATTACAAAAAAAATAATTTCGTAGAAGAATTTTTTTCTGTAGCCCCACCCGTTACGGAGCTACAGCCCTTCAAAGTTGGAAAAAGCCCTATTTTTAAATTATTATAACATGAATTTTGTTAAGTGTATTTTCAATCTGAAAACGGCAAAAGATAGCTGGTTTTATAGGCTTCACAAAAATATAAGGCCAAAATGTATAGGGTTACCATACGGTACTAAAATTTACCATTAAGCTAAACTCAACTTTTGCAAAATTTTTGGCCTCATATATCTTCTAAACGGTTCAACCTAGGGTCTTGAAATTTTGGGAGAAGTTAGGTCCTCCAAAATTAGTAGGAGTCGGTTAACAAAATTTTTTTGTCACGCCCCCTGTTTAGGAGCTATAAGGACTCGAAAATTGAAATTTTGCTATTTTCAACCACCTGTAACTTTAACACCTGTTCAAATTTTTTTTTACAAATATGCAAAATTTATAGCTGCAGCATCATATTTCATCATACATTAAAGGTTTTTCTTAAATTTGAAAGGGTCTCTTTAAATTGAAGAAATTGTTCTTTGTCTTAACCATTTTTGGTTTGATAATAATATTCTAGGTAAAATTCCAAATTTTGTTGGAGTTCAAAATTGATTTCCTAGAACCGAAAAAAATGGAAGGGTGAGGACAGGAGGGGGTGGGCAGATCCATCATAAGTTTGCTAAGCAAAAATTTGGGAACCTTCCCAATTGAAGGGCTACTAGGTCTTCAAAATTAAAACTTTTATGTTCTTATAAAACAATAACTTATTCACCATTGTAAGTTTTTCCAAAATTAAACGTTAACATTGAAGCTCCAACATTATATTTTGCACTTATTAACAGGTTTTCTTGAGTGCATTGGGGTTATATTCTAAGTAATTCACTATTAGTCATATAATTAATTATTAATGAAATAACAAAATTATAATATTATCATAATATATATTTTTATAAAAATACATGATAAAATACTCAGTAAGAAACCGTATATAATTTTAAAAATGTGCTTTTTAAAAACCCTTGGTTTTTTCCCCTCACTTGTTTCAGTTTTATTTTGCTACAAAATTGAAAATTTGCATATAGTTTACCTTTAAAATATTTTTATTTGTAATATCATGGCTTTACTAATTTTTTTTTGTGCTGCTTTAGCTTTTGCTGCTGCTTTTGTTAGGAAAACTTTTCTATATTTTATGTTTTCTATTTTACTTCTGACATAGTTTTTATCACTATCACCAATTTCTTTTTTTTTTTTTTTTTTCGCGGTATAGTATTTTTTCCCATAGCCAGCAGTGATGTATGCAATATAACTGCATATACAACACGATGAAGATATCAGATTAATAGGAAGGGATAAAATATAGAAAAGGGAAAAGTTATAAACAAAAAGCAACAAAATTTAATATGAATCCTCAGAATAAATACTAAAGAAAAATAAAATTAATTTTCATACTTTGTTGTTGAAGCAAAAGCAATCTTTTCTATGCCTTGATGCTGCTAACCTCAAACAATTCCCTGTCCGATGCCTCGCTAATCTTAGATACTTTATAAGAGTCATTTTCTACCTTGTATATTGATGTTTTTAACCTCAAAGTGCATATTAAATGTTTGTCATTTCATAGTTTATTAACATTTTCAAGTAAATCTGTAAGATGATTGAAACTGAATCAGTGGCTTACAAACTTGTTTTCTTTTTGTCCATAAATCAAATTTTGGTTTTGATTCTTTTTGGTTTTTACGAGGGATAGTGGTTTGCATCAAAAGCCACTTACTGAAAGTGTATGAAGTTCCTTTAAATAATGTAGGACTTTGAAAAATATACTTTTGAATCTATCTTTAGGGTGGAACTTGTCATACAAATGTAAAATTTGGTTTCCAGGATAAGAAAATGAAAAGATTTTAAAGAATTGGATATAGGATTATTGAGAATGGGAAAAATGACATAAATTATAAAAAAGAGAGTAAATTCCGCTAAATTATACTCATCTATGATCAACCTTGAGGAAAATAGTGAATAGAATAACTATAATTTCAAAAGTTTGACGCACCTATGTCAATCAGTTTCCATAGGTTGTGTTGCGCCACTTAAATAGTTCTATTGTGTTGCGATGAGTATTTGTTATCCCCTTGGTTTCACTTTGGAAACTGTGGTTGAAGGCATTCATGGTTTTATTTCATATTTTTAAAAATTATAAGCAGACACTGTTCAAGCCTGTCAATTACAATATCATAAGGCATTGAAGATTAAAGTCATCGCCGCTAAGCTCGTTGAAGATCATTGTAATTGACTGGAAAATAGATCTGCACTTTTTGAAACATTAATTCGTTTAGGCTTAAAAATCTATCTAAAGTTGGTTTTATCACTGGCCACAAACTTGATGCACTGGTAGTGACATTAGTATATCAGCTTAAAAAACTGGTCACCCTGCCTCAGCTTAATGTACAAGTAGTGACACGTTTACCACAATTTTGGGACCCCTGAATATGATATCTAAAGTTCAACAGCATTCGTCTCATTTTAATGAAATCACCTTAAACACTACGATAGCGTTGCTTCAACTTGTTCTACTTGTAGTGGAACGGCTACCACAATTTGAGAACCACTAAATCAGAAACTTCTTTTGTCCACTTACTCTCATAAAATTCCGTAAAATATCACTTCATAGTATGTACAAGTACTTACAAGTTGTAAATAAACAAAACATCTAGTTTAGTATGATTATTTTGTACTTTGTAGTATCTATAGATATTTTTGGATAATATCGCGATAATTTTTATTTTTTTATTTTAAATTTATCTTGACAACAAATTGCTGTTGTTGTTGTGTTTTTTTTTTTTATTTAAAAATTACATAAAGGTCGGTTATAACTAACTTCAGTTTTTTTTTATGTTACAGTAGTGGTTGTAAATACAATTTTGGGTGATCGTCGTCGTAGATTACACTTTATAATTGTGTGCATATAAAATACTGCTGTCACATAATATAAACATATAATATATATATATATATATATAGTTGTACGGTTTATTGCCTTAAGGGAATTTTTTTATTCGTGAATTTTCACAAAAAAAAACAAAAAAAAAACAAAAGAACAACAAGTGCAAGTAACAAGCAAAATAAAAAAAAAAAAAAAATAATTGCTATAAGGACATGAAAGTGAATGTTATATGGTTTGGAACAGTGGTGCCACTGCAACTATAACTTTTTTTGTTTTTTTTTTAAATTTTTATTTTAAAGAGTTTCGTGTTTGTTTTCTTTTGTATGTTTTCTGTTACAAAAATTGAAAAAAAAAAAAAATGGGTTCTAAGGAAGTGCAAGTTGCATAAAATGGTAAACGAAATACCAAAAAAAGGACGAAAAATAAGGACGAAAATAAAAAAAAATATTTTGGATGCAAAAAAAAAAATTTAATTTTTTCTTCTATTCTTTATTACCATAAAACATTTCTTTAAGTTACTGTTTCACTGCACTTTTTTAAATACAGTGATGGCAAAATAATTTTGTACTCTGTGAAATTTTTATTTTTTTCTAGATTTATCCCGGTTTTATTATAAAAGAGTTGTCTAAGTTTCAATTTTGTAATAATATTGTTTGGTATTCGTATTTGTAATATCTTACTAACTTCAAATACCTTTAACCCATAATTTTCCATGGAAACAATTAAAAACAAATCCGGGATATCTATTACATGTTATAATTACCGGATATACCTCAAGGTAAAAAGACTTTAAAGCGAGGCATGATATGGCAGTTGAAGACTATAGAGGAGATAAGATTTCCATTACCATCATTTTGACTTTCATTCAGTAGTTCTGTGTCCTCTCTCAATTAAAATTCCATTATGTCTTTGAAATTTAGTACAAATTATCCAGTACATTCTCATACCGTAATTCAAAGCTTTCAGTTTTGTGGTGGATTAAATCATTAGAGTCAAATAACTTATTAAGAAATTTCGATTTTTGAGCAAATGTTAAAAAAACCGTTCCTCTTATGCTTAGTGATTCATTATTATACGACTTGAGAGTTTTAGATAATTCAAGCTAGACGATACTGGTATCGTTCTGTGCTTACTAAAAGTATGCAAAATACGTAATTTAAGACAAGACAAATATTAGAATGAATTTAGATGATATACAATGATTCCTTACTTGAAATTGTTTATAAATTTCCTGAATGTTAAAATACACTTAATCTTAATTATGCAGAAGTGTTTTAGATTTTCAATAGGTACAATTCAATTTGTTATTTTATATTATAATAATTTTATATTTTAATTATAAGGTATTTCTGTATCTGCGAGTTATATTATTCAATTAAACTCGTTATAATTATTTTCGATTTATTTTAACCTAATGGTAAATAGTAGCTGAGTTGAGTCGAAAACTGGATAAAAATTTTTCACTTTTACTGGGATTCGAATTCGAAACTCTCGAATATAATATCAGCGCTCTAATCAATGTGCTACCCAGCCGTTAAAACAGATTCCACACTCATTATTATTTCCATAACTGTTTCACTTCAGTACTATGCAATAGTTACATTTTAAGAAGTAAAAAAAAAAAGATTCTATAAGATAGTTTTTATGATCCTTTATATTTTCTTGTTGCTCGGTTATCCTTGAATTTTTTTTTGCATTTTATTTTTAGTTTCTAGGTATTACTGTTAACTCCTGGTAAAGATAAGTCCACACCTGAAAATTGAAAAAGATAATAGAAAATATAATTTTTCAATGTTAATGTTGGTGTTAGTGAAATAGTATAGATTGGATAAGTTTTTATGCTTATGCATCTGCTTCTGATTCTGGTTCTGCTTTGGATGATCATTTTTATGGATAGCGCGAAAAAGATTTGTGGGAAATTAAAAAAAAAAAACCGTTACTAGTTTTGTTTTGTTTTTTGTATTTATTTGTTGCTAAGTGAATTTTTATCCCTTTTAATTAAAATGGAAATTAAATAAAAATTTAAATATTCTATAAAGATACGAAATCTGCAAGTAAAAAGTATGTTTCAATCAGTTTAATTATCTTTTGAATATTTTAAAATGGTGAAAAAAAAAAACCAGTTAAACATTATTTTGAACTTAAAGATTTTCTTTTAATAAATTAGTGTCGAATTATTTGATAATGAGGTCTTAAAAACTTAAAAATTTGAAAGGGATTGTAAAGATTTATAAGGTGGAAGAAGTTAAAAGAAAGATGGAAATTGAAAGTATGAAGTTATAGTGGAAAGTAAAGGGTATTTGAAAGATATTTTGAAAGGATATTTTGAAAGGATATTTTGAAAGTATATTTTTAAGGGATATTTGTATTGTATTGTAAATTTTTTAATAAATGAGAAGTCGGGTAGGGAGATAGAATTGACTGAAGTTAAATATATGTCCTGATAACTAGGGAGTGCAATACCGGGATCCCGGGATCTCGGAAACCGGGATCCCGCGAGTATGTTTGCGGTATTCAGTACCGGTTTTAAAAAATTAATACCGCGGTATTTCGGTATTAATATCTTAGTTATCAGAAAAAAAAACTAAATATTTTGAAAAACGAGGAAGATTATAGTTGCCCTTGTCAACTTTTAGATACCCGTGGGCCGTGCATACCCACTATAATGTGTAAAATAAACCGTTATTTATTTCTCTAATGCTATAATATATTACACAAAAAATATAAAAAAGTAAAATAGTTTAAAAAAATTTAACTCATTATCCCATAATTTTTGCTAAAAATTAAAAAAACAAAAACCAAAAAAAAAATAAAGAATTCATATAATTTCATGTTAAATACAAGATGCATATCAATGTCAATAAGCCTTTTACTTAAAAAAACATCTTTGTCTTCTTTTTTGCTTATCTTAAATAAACTACGCATCATTTAAATGATATGAAATTGAAATTGTAACTCGAAATCGTTATCTACAAAAAAAACAAAAAAAAAAAAACAAAATTCATATAATTATATACAAGATGCATAGCAAAATTTCAAATTGTGCAATAATAGTAAATAATACTAAATTTCAAGTTCATCGCCTTCAATTTCAAATTTATTCTGCTTTCGACAAGTGAACAGTAAAGTGGTAAAGTGTATTTTATCTATTTAAAACATACCCATAGAATAAAAAAAAATTGCGTTATAACAGAGTTGAAAATTAACTAATAAAAGAGCTACAACGATTAATACAAGAACAAATTGTGAATTGTTTACGATATACAAAATACAATATATACTATAAAAATATTGGAGTATAGGTAAGAAATTTTATAATCAATTAAGATAAAGACTAAAAATATAAATTATTTTAATTATATATAAAAATTAAGGATTGCATAATTTTAGAAATGGAAAATTTACAATTTGTAAAACATATGAAAGACGACGACAAATCTTCGATTTGGCAGTATTTT
Organism: Dolichopus griseipennis; assembly: GCA_963082915.1. Lineage (NCBI taxonomy): Eukaryota > Metazoa > Arthropoda > Insecta > Diptera > Dolichopodidae > Dolichopus > Dolichopus griseipennis. Next base: position 14,892,273 of record OY720444.1, on the reverse strand, counting down.
TTAAAAGAAAAGAAAGGTGGTCACGCAAAATGCAAAAATTGTTGCAAAGTAATAAAAACTAGTGGTGGATCAACAAGTGGCCTTCATACTCATATGAAAACCATTCACAATATTAATACTCTAAAGAGAGATGTTCCTGGTCCTTCTACTAGTGCCGACGCTGGACCAAGTGTAGAAAGTTCACCTACAACTATAACAAAATATTTTAAAACTACGAATAATTCATGTATTAGCGTTGTATTATCTAGAATGTGTGCTTATGATGGTTTACCATTTAAAATATTTATTATATCAGAAGATCTTCGAAAGGCAATACAAGCGATGCGTATAGGCGAGCTTCCGAAATCTGCCAACACTATTCGTAAAATTATTATTGATTACAGTAACCAGATTAGATATTTATTTGTTAAAGCACTCGCAGAGCAGAAGAAAAATAAAATAGGATTTAGCTTGACATTCGACGAGTGGTCTTCTGTTAAAAACCACCGATACATGAATATAAATATTCATTCGGAAAATAAAGTATGGAACTTGGGATTAATTAGAATGTTTGGAAGTGTACCAGCAACTAAATGTGTAGAAGTTGTAGATACTAAATTAAAAGAGTTTGGTCTATCATTAAAAAATGACATTGTATGCATAACAACGGACGGTGCAGCTGTTATGAAGAAAGTTGGCACACTTATCAGTGCTGACCAACAATTATGTTTTGTTCACGGCATTCATTTAGCTGTAATAAAAGTTTTATATACAAAATCAACAGCGTTTGAAAATGTAGCTAATATCGAAAATGAAGTTGAACTAGAATCAGATACAAACTGGGAATCTAATGGTGAATCAGAGGATGAATTTGAAGATGAAGATATTGAAAATGATAACGGTTTAACAATTGAATTGCAGCAAAATGATATATTAGAAATAAATCATTATGAGCTGGCTCCACTAATTAAAAAGGTGCGAAAAATTGTAAAAATATTTCGTCGTTCTCCAACAAAGAACGATAAAGTATTGCAACATTATGTGAAAGCTGAATTTGGTAAGGAACTAGTATTATTCTTAGATTGTAAAACACGCTGGAATAGTTTATTTTCCATGTTAGAACGATTTTATATGCTAAAGAGTTGTATACAAAAATCTATTATAGATTTAAAATTAGATTCATTTAGTGACCAAGAATTTGAAGCAATATCTGTAGCTATTTCTGCACTTCATCCCGTGAAACTTGCGGTCGAAGCTTTGTGTCGCAAAGATTCAAATTTAATTTCAGCAGACACGACTTTTAAATTTTTATTTGACGAGCTGGGTAAAATAAATTCAACACTAAGTAATGAACTTTTAATTGCTTTAAAGGAGCGGATCTATGAAAGACGAACAGAATTATCTGGAGTTATACATTATTTGCATAATGCATTCGAAGAAGAAGTTTCTACAACAGTTCAATCAAATGTACAATTTAACTTTCCAAAACTTAATAAGACCGCTATTTTAAAATCTCTAGTAAGCATAGCAACCAGAATGCAATTATTTAAACAAAAATATATACAGGAAAATAATGATGATTCTGACACTGATCAAGATGAAGTTGTAGAAATAGATAATGAATGTGGGAAAATCATGACAATGAAACAAAAGTTAGACGAAGCCATTTCAAAACAAGCAAATTATATTATAGCTGGAAAAAAAACGCATACTTTTCAAGATAATGTCAAACTAATAAAAAGAGAAATGACATTATTCGAAGATGAGGGTACTAGGGGGATATATATTCAGCAAATATATGATCTCCTTCTTACAATACGTCCAACAAGCGCAGAATCTGAGCGAGCATTTTCAGCTGCGGGACAAATATGCACCAAAATCCGCTCCAACTTAAATGACAAAAGCCTTGATGCATTATGCTTTTTAAGAGCATATTTCCAGTCTTTAAAATAATAATTTAGTTTTTATATGAAAGATGAACTAATTTTTAATGAACTATGTAATTATCGTTTTGTTTTTATTTTATTATAATATTAAAGAATGAATTGTTTTTATTAATTTTTTACTTAAAAATAAACCGTATAGATTTTTTTCATAATAGGTGTTTTTTTTTATTTTTTTGTTCCGGTATTGAATACCGGGATTCCGGTATCAAATTTTTCAATACCGAAATACCGGTATTAATTTTTCACTCCGGTATTGCACTCACTACTGATAACTCAATTTATTAGATTCTTTTATAAACTCTAAACTATTATCTTTGATTAGTATTTATAATCTGCCATCGATTTTCAGTTAATGTGAAATTTTTAATAGAAAACAATTTTGGATGAAACCTAGGCTATGCTTTTCTATGAAACCTAGTTAATATTTAAAATAGGATATTTTTAATTTTTTTAAAATGATAATTAAATTTAAATTAAACTCTTCTTAAGTGATGAATTAAAAAGTGAAAAAAATTAAAATTACTTAGGTATTCTACCTTATCTCTAATAGGATTTTCCTACTTACCCGAGGAATAACTGTTAATCCTGTTTCTGCTATCTTTAGATGGCATATTTAACAACACACTTCGATGACCGTTCATTAACCTCACTAGATATTTTGGATCCTATTTTTTTTTTTTTGTATAGAGCTTAAGTAATATTGTGAACATGGTTTTGAATATAATTATTTATGCCTCAAATGGTGAAATGCTCAGATGCTTAAGTCCAGGGGTTATACCATTTTACAGTTTTTCCCCATCGTGGCAAAATTAATTAAATATTTGATTATTTGTGGGGCGGGAGAATCCTTGTAGCTCTTTTTAATTGAAAATATTCAATTGTTCTCCGGTGGAAATCTTCAGAGAGTATTATGATAATAATTAAAACTTTGGCGTAACATTGAAAATTTGAGATGAATATTTCATTTTGGACGTTATATGTATAATAAAAATGTCCTTCTTCATCCCTCTGAAGGTTTACATGATCGTTAATATTTTCTAAAGAAAATTTTTAATATTTTAGGAAATTTCAATATGAAAATTTGATCGTCCTTAAACAAAACGGAGCTTTTAATATCTATTTTTTTATCACAAGAAACGTTCTTTTATGTTTATTTGACAAAAACATATTTTATAGTATAATTTCATGATTTTAAAATTTCATTCCTGCTTTAATGTTTTATTTTCCAAAAGAGAAAATATTGAAATTTTAAAATTTTAAAAGAATCTAAAGAATATTTTTTTTTATATTGTACGCTCTCGTACATAATGTAAGTAATAAATAACAAAGTGAAGTTTACATTTATTTTGTATATTTTATTCCTAAGTAAGTAATCCAAAAAGAAAACAAGGTTCCCGGAATAATATATTCTCTCGCAGATAGACCACGTTATTTTATTAAATCATTCTACATTTTTATTTTATTTTATCTTTTATTAAATAATAAAATAAAATGCATGAAAATGAATTGTATGCATTTATTTTTATTGTTGTGGTAGGTAGGATCAATCAAAAGAAGATTTTTTAGGAGTGGATTGAGGAGTCACTATAGGAAGCACTCAAGACACCACTTAATTAAAATGTGAATCGTTTTTTGAATTGGTAGATATTGGAATTGCCAAAGAGAAGAAGCGCCTACAACAAGATTGTGCTAAAAATTCACGAAACTGAATTGTATGCATTTATTTTTATTATTGTGGTAGGTAGGATCAATCAAAAGAAGATTTTGTAGGAGTGGATTGAGGAGTCTCTATAGGAAGCACTCAAGACACCACTTAATTAAAATGTGAATCGTTTTTTGAATTGGTAGATATTGGAATTGCCAAAGAGGGGAGCAATCGCTTTCATTTTTCAAATTAATTAAACCAAAAGAGTATTCAATCTTCTCATTATATAACATTCTATTGGAATTTTCTCCAGACCTCTAGCAGACTGGGATGTAAAAATCGCTAAAATTTTTATTCGCAAAAATTGACTGAAATGTTGTCAACTGCAATAATATCTCAATCAATAAAATCAATAATATCTTAATTTAAATTATAAAAACTTACTTTGTGCTAAATTTTCATTTGTTTTGGTACGGACTCAAATTTGGTACGGACTTTAAAGGGTACCAAAGTTTTCAAATGCAATTTAAAATATCTTATTGAATTTTCTCCCTAACAATATTTTAAGCCCAGTTTTCCTTTGAATTTATACATATTAATTTAATCAGATATATTCAGAAACTCCTCAATCTAAGGTATAAGTATTTATTTAAGAAAAAGACGTCCTGAACGTTATTAGCTGGTGAAGCTCTACGATATCCAAATTTATTTTATAAAGTTAAACAACTTTTTAGTTATATGTTCTACATTGTATACTTGTTCTAGTACTAGTTCTGCAAATCAGTTTGGAGAACTTCAGGCACAGATTTCGGATTCCGTTAGTAGAGGTCTATACACGTCTGAAAGTTTTTTTTTATAATCTTTCATAAGTTCTAACAATAATATCGTAATTCTAATATCGTATTTTTTTTGAACGGAAGAATTATTCGTCTGTGCTTCCTCTGGTAGGAGTCCATAGGCATCCTAGATATATTTATATATATACCATAAACCATAGAGCTAAAATTCCTCAACGTATCATACTTCAGGGTTAAGCTTAATTTTTCTCTAGTAGGAATCTATAGGCATCCTAAAAATAGTCTAAACTTATTTTTAAGCGTTATTTTTTAAGTATCAATTTTTAGTTCCCCGAATTTATTATAAAATTTTCCGTCCTACACAGAATTTAAAAAAAAATTAAAATCTTCCTATAGTCTAATAACTTCTCTATTGTTAATGGGCGTCATACGCCGCAAAAGTTTAGTAATAATAATGGAGTATCGTATTATTTAGAAATGATCAAACTTCTCTTATTTCGAAGAATTATCTAAAAATAAATGTTTTATATTACAGTTAAGTATTTAAAAATTTTTAAAACTCTATAAAAAAAATTTTCGGAAATTATTCGGAAAAAAAAAATAAAAAAATTTTATTTTTGGTAATATTTGTTTTTCGAAGCAGAGAAGGAGAAACTTTATAATCTGATTATGGGTCTTAAAAACACGAAAAAAAACGAAAAATAACGGAAAAAGAGTAGAAAATTTTTTTAAAAGAAAAACAGCACAAAAAAAAATAATACTTTGACAATACACTGAAAATAAAAAGAAAATCTTTTCAGAAAAATTTTCATTAGGAAAAACTTTTATTTTGTTTTTTTATTAGAATTTTGTTAAACTTTTTCGTATAAAGGAATAGTGCAATATGAGAATTTGAAGGCGGGCTTTTGTTTAAATACGGGAACACAGCATTGGTGTCAAGTTTTTCCTCTTAATTTTTGTGGAAAATTAAAAAAGATTTTCATTTTTGTGTTTTTCTTAAGTATTTGTTTCATGATGCAAAAATAAGACTGCGAAGACAAATGATTTGTACAAATTTTTATGAATTCGTGAGAATTAAAGAGAGAACAATAAAAGAATTAAAAAATGTTTTGATAACTTTGGTTTGATTGTGTGAGTGTTGATAATTATCGAATACATCTTAGAAAGTATGAAGAAAAATGTATGTATAAGTAATGAAACAAGGCGCATCAAATTTATTAAAGTTAAATACGTGGAAATTCATTGTAATCACTTTTCTTTTTTTAACAATAGTTACTTTAGAAGGAGGGGGTGGGGGGGATTAAATGAAACTTTTTTCTGTTAATTTTTTAATAGTTTAACAATCGCATCGTGGTGAATATTGAAAGGCAGGATTGGTTGGGGAAAATGGGTATTTCTTGATGGTGGGGTGTTTTGAGTTGGTATTGTGATTGGTTTTCCTTAAAATTCGGTGTTTGAATTCATTAAGCAGCATTTAGATTTAAAAATGTGTAGGACTTTTGATAATCTAATATTCTGGAAGAATTTTAAAAAACATATTTTAATATTTGAGGAATGTTCGAATTTAGATGCATGAGTGGTATGGTAATGTTAGGTTTCATATATTGACGAACTAATTGATTGGGAGATTAAATTAAAAATATTATTATATCCAGCCCTTTTTACGTTACTCCATAAGTGAGTGAGGATTGTTGTACTTTTTAACGAGTAGCTAATCAAACCTGCACTTCCGCTGTTGATAAATCTCTCTGCACTGCCATTGCTTCAAAACTTAATTTACAAAATATTTTTATATCAAAATTCGAGCAGTATTTGAGCTGTTAATATGATATTAAAATTATATGCAGCTACTATAACATAACTCGATAATAGAGTGAAGCTTGTTGTTCCTTTACACGAGTATGTAATTGAACCTACACTTCATCCGCTGATAGATCTCCCTGCCCGAACTCGCTCCGAAGATCAATAATATTAAATTATAAAAAAAATTTATTTCGAATTTTGAACCGTATTTGGGCTGTAACCACGTTCGTCGACGATTCCCGATGTTATTAGGCGTTCGAATTTAATTCCATTTTCGTTGACTTCAAAGTTTTTCTGGAGGATCAAATGATTTTTTTTTGGAAATGCCTTCTTCAATATGAACATTTGAACATTCTTTACCTTTAATTTTATTATCTTCACAATTACTTATATATATTAATAATTTTGCGGGATTTAATTTAATTTTTCGAGGAAATTTTTATAATAATTCTTTGAGTTATTTAGAAAATTTTTCTTTTCTTTAGAATTTAATCCGAAGTTTGTCTGGTGGTTATTTTCATAAACTCGATGTAGGTGTACATGAGCTTATTTTCGAAATTTAATTTTAAATTACAAAATTCTGAGATTTCTTCAATTATAGAGTGGAAGATTACTGTTATACGTTTTAAAATAATTAAATACACTCGTATGATTTTAGAATATATGTTATGTAAATCAGCTGCTTCTTTCTTATTATCTGAAAAAAGTAGGCTAGATTCTTATGTCTGGTTTGGAATTACCTATTCCGAGCACTCTTCTCTTAATTTTCTGTCTGAAAACCAATCTAAATCCTTGAAATCTATTAAGAAATTTGACGAATTTAAAAATTTCTACTCAATATCAATTAAATTACTATAAATTCTTTTAAAATTCTTAAAACTCTTTTTACTGAAAATACCTTTTTAATTTCGAACTCAACTTAAAAACCAAAAATTGATATTTAAATAAATTTATATATATATGAAAAATATTTTATTTAATCACACATAAGTTTTTGATTTTATAAAAATATTTTTGTAAAAAAAAAAAATACACTTGAGTAAATTTAAAATATTTATAAATTTATATGTAAAATTAAATTAAAAAAATTGAGAATCAAAAAAATACATATTTTAGTCAATCAGAAATTCCAAAAAAATTCTATTTTCGAATTTAATGTTTTCAATTTTGAAATTTTTGAAAGTTATTTAAAATTTTTTTTTGATCCATTGTAAAATATTTGGTCCATTGTACCTTTGGAATATTTTTCATGTAAATATGGAAATTCCAATAAATATTTGTTTATTTAAAAAAAAAATTTCATTGAATTTATTAATTTGAAATCCAATATTGATATCAAATGACGTGGGTCGTATTTTATTAACCATTTTTTACTAATCAAATGATAAGGTTTTTGATAAGTTTTTGTTGCATCAAAACCGTATTTGATAAAAACTAAAGATTTGATTAGTTTTCAACCCTAGTAATAAGTAATTGATGTACGAGGGTCCTATTCATTCAAGAAGCTTTCTTTCACTATTCAAACATTATTGGAATATATCTATCAAATATGGATTTTTAGCCAATATAATTATTTTATTAGTGAATTGGGGCCCAATAGTTGGGGTCCCTATCAAATGAGCTCCTTGGGAAATTAGTTAGCGTATTATTCTATAAAGAAAATGAGGACCCATTTTAAAAAAGTCGCTAGAATAACTATAAAAACCTTAAAATTCTTTATACATATCTATTTCATGGTGAATAGTGTTGCCAACATTATTATTAAAGTCTCAATCAATTCATTTTAAAACTTTAAGTAATTTTCGAGTTCCTTAATAAGCCCAACTTGAGCTTTGCCAATTATGTGTCTAAAATTGTTTTATATGAACTTATTCCCGTATTCAAATCATATTTTCATTATAAAAACCTTAAAATTCCTTATCTATATCTATTTCATGGTAAATAGTGTTGCCAACATTATTATATAATTCTTAATCAATTAATTTTTTTCACAAACCCATGATTTTGATTAATTTTATTGAAATTCAATTAATATTTAAATAATTAAAAAAAAATTGGATTTTCAATTTGTATTTTATAGTATTTTTGGAAATCACTTTTTTTTGTTAAATAATAAGTAATCGTTTAAAAATAATCGATTCGGGTTAAAGGCTGTTTCTATATGTAACCGATTTACTAGGTATATTAAAAAATGTTATCAAATTTTTATTTGAGTTCATTCATCTTTTTTAAATTGTGAACGTAATTGCATTCCATTTTTTTTTTTTTTTTGAGAAAAATATAATGCAATATTTTGATTACCATTTGACTTTTCCGTACATTTTCATATACATATGTATTTTGTATCCTAATGTTTCATGTAAACTTCCTGTAAAATGAAACCGGGTTTCTGAATCTAGCCCAAAATTACTTTTTGGTGCTCTCTTTATAATTAGAGGGTGGCATGACCAGTTGAGAAGCTAGGCCTTGCCATAATTTAAACCTTAAATGCTTAATACTATTAAATTAAGTTGATAGAACATTTTCAGATATTATTCTGTTAACATTTAAATAGAACAATTCCAATTCCCAAACTTCGGAGCACCCCGATTTAATATCTAAAACGGCCTCTTTCACATTTTCTAATATAATTTTTTCGGAATGTTTAATTTCATACCAAAATTATTCGGAATATTTCATAGAAACTTTCCGGGATATTTTTCCGATTTCAATACTGTTCTTATGCTATGGGTATTAAAGAAAGCAATTTATGATATTATATGTAATGTATTTGCTTTTGTGTTTTATATTTCGTATAAAAAATTTCCCAAATTAATTTTACACTTTTCGATTTTTTATTTTGGGAAAAACGTTTCAAAGCTTTTTAAAAATTGTAATTTATGAAAAAGATTATAATAATTTTTTGTCATATTTTTTTATTCTTGGATAAATGAAGGTGATACAAACAGTGTTAAAGTGTGATATATCGACTTATAATGAATTTATAAAATTTTAAGGGAAATCATTTAAATATTCAGAGTCGATAATGCATTTTACATATATTATTTGGAACTTTTTCGAATGCTGTTCTTAAAGACTTATAAAAAGTGCATAAAGTTTTTAAGTATATAGAAAACTCTCCGTTAAACACAACTATCACCTTAGACATTCAAAAGTATTCCATTATAAGTATATTGATAAATATATATAATTATATTTTATATTTAATAAATTCTTCCATTACCTCTGACAGCTTCCAAACAGCATGTGACACGAGAATTTTTTATTAATGACTCATACTTATTTGCAGAGATCTAAATCTTAAAGTTTCTAGCTTAAACCATTCAAAAGATATAAGATTAAAGAACTTTATAAAAATTAAATTTTAAATAACGGTAAATCTCTTTCAAATTTATTTTACATATTTTAAAACGCTTATAAAATCAGTTGTTGATACCTAAGATACCCTCTGGTATGATAAATTAAGTGAAAAACCTTTCCAAACTTTCGGGGCATCTAGATTTGTAAGGGAAGAACCTTGAGGAAAAAGTTGTTCCATGAACATAGAAGAAGCATATTGATATAAGGCTTTAAAACTTTCCAAAAATTTAGTTTCGAATAACGGTAAATCCTCATGAATACATTGTATAAACTAAAAAGCTTATAAAAGCAGTTTTTGTTGGCTCTTTTAGATTGAAACTAAATCTTTGTGAATTTCAGTTAAGACAGATTAGAAATCAATATTTTTGGACTTGGGGGGTGGGCTGTAATTTCGAAATCCGTGGGACTACAGAAAAAAGTTGTTCCATCAAATTATATTTTTCTGTAATACATATCCATAGTTAAAGTTTCATTCCTTCATTTCAAATGGATATAAATTTTTTGTTTAAAAAACACTTGAGCCGAGTGAGGAGTAGAGGTCTAACAATGTATAAGCTAAAATTTTAATAGAGATTTTGTAACCTAAGAAAAAATTTCAAACCCCACAATTGTACGTTCATTTAACAGATGGATATTTGAAAAATACCTATTCGGCACTTCAACTTGCTGCATGCAATTCCTTAAAAGAATAGCTCTATTTTAATTTTAGTTATATTTTATACAAAAAGTTCCATATAAATATATTCGTCTGTATTTTAAATTAAAAACATATTTTAATCAAAAAAAATTTATATCATAAAATTCATATAATACTTATATATTTTCAATATCAATTCTGTTTTTTTAATATCATTTTTTTTTTCCTATTGAATTTTTACAGGTAAAATATTGTACCTTTGGAATCATGTAAATAAACAGAAAAATAAAAAACAACAACATAAACAAAAAAATATATAATATAAATAAAATACATAAGTATAATTGAAAATTTTAAATTAAACTTAAGTGCTTTGAATGTATTTTAAAATTTAAAACAAATATATAATATTGTGCTATAAAAGATTTTTATTTTTATTCCAAGATTAAAAATATATATTTACAAATATATATAAAAAATATATATATATACATACTTATATTAATATATAAAAAAAAAATTAAAAAAAATTAATAAAAATATTCTAATATAATTATTAAATTAATATTAAATTTGTATAATATATTATAAAATAATAATATATATATATAAATAATGTGAAATAAACATTTTAAAATTTTAATAAATAAAATATATATATATATATAAAATAATATATATATATACATAAAATATATAAATTAAAAGAAAATAAATTATTTAATTTATAATAAGTGATGAAAATTATAAAAGTATATAATAATTATAATAAATAACTATTAAATTCTAATAAAATATTATTTACCTAACTGAGTATCATATTTTCTTATATACAAATTTATATAGAATATATAAAATACGTAATTAAAATTTTTTTTAAAATTTTAAATACAGAGTGATTAATAAAAAGTGAGAGGGTGCTTGTGTTTTTTTTTTTTTGTGATTTCATCTTCAAAAATGCGTTCAAATATTGATATGGATACAATATTTTCATTATTTTTTTTAATGTTTATATCACAAGGTAAGTTTTTTTTTAATTTAATTTCTTTTTTTTTAATTTATATATTAAATATATTAATTACAATCCAAAAATAATTTAAATAATATAAAAATTTATAAAAAAAATCGAATTTTGAAAATTTTATTTTCTGAAAATTTCGTGTTGAAAAATCGCGTTTAGAAAAACGCGTTTTTTGAAAATCTTGATTTTTTTTAAAAATCGCGTGTTTAAAAAAATCCCGTTTTGAGAAAATTTAATTTTTTTTAAAAATTTCGTGTTAGAAAATCGCGTTTAGAAAAACATGTTTTTAGAAAATCATAGTTTTTTATAAATTTCATGATCGAAATTCGCGTTTAGAAAATTTTGTTTTTAGAAAATCTAATTTTTTAAAAAATTTCTTTTTTAACGATTTTAGAGTTGTATCCAAATCTGAATTATGAGCTTTTTCCAGCAAATATTAAAATAAAATCCGAATTATAAGCTTTTTCTGAATAAAATAAAGGAAAGAATCTCTTAAAACAAGATTTTCTAAAAATGGGATTTCGTCAACCAAGATTTCAAACCCAATCATAAATATTTCATAAGTCATCTTAACTATTAGATCTTTCTGTAGTAATATGTTTAGGGAGTCACAACAGATAAAATATTTAAATTTCCTTTAAATAAATCCTTCGAAAATAAGAATAAGCTCTTTTTAAAAAATGTTTGTTCCAAATATTTAAAAAATCGGGTAAAAATTGTTTTTAGATAATAATCCATTATAGATAATCTATTTTTTGAAACTTGAAGCTGGCTAAATACTCAATTGCAATAGTATTCAAAAAAATAAGTACTCATTTAAGAAGAACTTAATCCTTTTTTTTTTTGGATGGTGAAGAAAAATCTGATTTAAGAGTATAAAATTAGAATGCAAGCCGTTTATGTTAAAAACAGCTAAGATCTTAGTAAATTTTAAATAAAACCGGGTTCTAACTTCAGATTGTAGGAAAATTTTAAAAACTGACAGCTTTCAAAAAGCGTCTGACACAAAAATATTTTCTTAAATGACTCATCCTTTTTGTCTAAATCTTAACAGATCTTAATCTTCTTAAAATTTGAAGTTCCTAGCTGGTTTACAAAAATTGAGTTTTGCATAACGGTAAATGCTCATAAATTTATTTCACATATGTTAAAAAGGTTAAAAGCAATTGTTGTTGTTGGCATTTCTAGATTAAAATTAAACATTAGATAACTTCTGGTAGGACTAATTAATTAAGGGATCTTTCAGGTTTTTGGGGGCTGTATCTGAATTTTCGATAATAAATAAATGTTTTTTGGTTGAAAACTTCAAAAACTTTAAATTTAAAATTTCATTTAAATTTTTTAAGATATAATTCAATTATTTGAAGCTTATTTTAATACCTAATGAATTTAATCAATATAGAATTTTTTTTATTATTTACTAATTATATTTGTCAATATTTAATTTCATTCTTTAATTAGTTATTTTCAATTCTTTAATTTTTTATTTCTATTTTTTTCTAAATATATTTTCCTATTATTTTAAAGTTATATATGTGTATATATGTAATATTTATAAATATATAACTCAGTTCATGTCATTTGATTCATTTTCCTTCTTTGGTTTTCCTTAAAATTTGTTTTCAAATTTTTTTCCAAAATAAATAGAAAATTTATACAAAATTTTTATCTTGGATTATTCCATTTCGTTAATTTATTTCAAAAAAAAAAAAAAAACAAAGTTTAAATAAAATTAATTAAATAAATAATGTGAAGTTGTTCTATAATCAAAATATATTATTTATTCATTTTTTTATTCAGAAGTTTTGTGAGTTAAGAATGAAAAAAATTTTTGAAGACATTTCAGTCACAGGAGTTACATTACAAAGCTTATATGCCACCTTAAGTAAACAGATTCTATACAACTTTGTTCTAAAGTGAATTCTTTTTCCTTTAGATTCTCATAAGATGTTTTATTATGGATCATAATTATAAATCAACCACTCCAAAAGTTTTGAGTCAGGTCAATAAAAAAACTATTGATATTCCTCCTAGGTTTGGTGACAGAGAGCGCCACGAATTTCCAAACAAATATTTATTTTGCATGGCTGGCCACGCAATCCCAAATACAAAATTCCAAATACCAAAATGCCAAATTAAATAAAAATCCCAAAATTTCAAAATCATAAATTAGAAACTCCCAAAATTTTAAAATCCCAATTTTTAGTTAATTATAAAATCAAAGTTACGTATTTTTCTAGAATGTTTCTTCTTCTATTTTGTTCATTGGGATTTTGCGATTTTGGTATTTGGGATGTCGGAATTTTTGGATTTTGAATTTTAGGATAATGGTATTTTGAGATTTTGTATTAGAGATTACATGACCAACCCTTGGTGTCAATCAGATACCCTTGGATTGCTTGAAGCATATAAAAAGCAATTTTTAAGTAATATAGATTTTTTCCCCCTATTACTCCACTGGCAGCATAGAGCTTCAACTTGAACTCACCATTCATTTAAAATTATAGTTTTTTCTACTTTTTTATTCCAAGATATTTCAAATTTTCTTAATTCATGGAGTATCGTTTGCTCCATGTTGTTCTGAGTCCACCTCTTGACTTGGATTCGTCTAGGGGATTCAAGGTTTTTGCCATTCTGTTTGTAAATTTTTCCTAAGTGTATGACCAATCTACCTCCATTTTTTCTGATGCTTTGCTTCACTATTCGCTCTTCGTTTGTTAGTGCCTACAAGTCTCCATTTCTTGTTCAGATAATATAAATCCAAAATCGGAATAAAAAACATGCAAATCAAATATTATTTGTTGCACTTTAAAATATCAACAGATTATAAATTTAAATTGAACTTTAACCCTTTAGGCTGATTTGTTTCAAAAATTCCAATACTTTTTTCTTAGTATATTAAATTAAATAAAAAAATAATTATTTAAATAAAAATTTCTAAATTTCTTTTGTTCCTTTGGTTCCGATTTTTGAGTCATTTTATGCTATAGACATTAAATTTTTATTATTTTTTTTTTTGCATTCATTTGTTTCATTCTATTTTTTGTTTTTCTTTCTCTTTCTTTCATCTTTCATTTGCTTTTATCACATTTCATTGAATTTTTCAAATAATCTTTAAATTCTTTTTAAGTTTTATTATTAATTTATGTACTGTGGACATTATATATATACTAATATCTTTATATATATATATTATTATACTATAAATATATATGTTTGAGTATATATATTAGTGTCTTTTAATAGAATGAAATGAATGCATTTTTTGAATCATGACATTTTAATCTTAAAATTGATAAAAAAAAAAAAAAAAAAAAAAATTTAGAAAAATAAATTTAAAATTAAAAATAAAAAGTTGTTAATTTATTTATATAAGTTATTTAGTTCGTTTTTAGTTTTTGATTACCTTTTATTCTACAAGTTATTTTTAAAAAAAACGAGGAAGAGTGTAGTAGAGTACACTGTGTCAACTCTGGGATACCCGTATGACCGTAATATACTAAACTATTTTTGGCAAAATTTCAGACACTCAGCTTCATTAGGTGTAGTGTAATGCTCATATAAAAGAAGGAGTTAAATGGCAGCTACTCGAACCCTCTGCAGTAGACCAACCATATTTTTCAGTAACTTTGGCCATTACACTAAACTATTTTTGGCAAAATTTCAGACACGCAGCTGTAATAGGTACAGAGTAATACTCATATAAAAAAAGAAGTTGTATGGCAGCTACCCGAACCCATGGACCAAAATGGCTGGATTTAAATAGCGATGACAGCTATTGCAAAAAAACGAATTTGCAAAAATTTCAAGATCCTAGCTCCTTTAGTTTTTGAGTTATCGTGCGAACGGACGGACAGACAGACGGACGAACAGACGGACGGAAATACATCACTAAATCGATTTATTTTTCGATTCTGATCCGATCCATACACTTGAGTAGCTATCTAACCCCCTTCCTTCTCTGCGTCACAAACGTAATGGCAAATTTATTATACCCTTTGACTATCTAGTCATACGGGTAAAAAAATTTTCCCATCTAAATATTTTCAATAAATTCAATTTTCATTTATATTTCCTGAAAATATTAAAATAGAATATTTTTTCAAAAAGTTGTACAGGACCCAGGAACTTTGGGAAACTTAAAAAAAAAATATATTATATAGTAACTAACACTATATAAAAAATTCTATATAACTTTGCTTGATTCACTCAATTTATACCCCCACATACTCACTACAATGTATAAGTAATATGTATAAGTACTTAGTATGTATAATATTGTGAATGAGTCATTATTATATTGTGAACTGTTTTCTATTTAGTTGATTTTTATTTGGAACCATTTGAGAGAGAATTAATGGACCCAATGTTCAAATAAACATGTGAATTGAAAAAAAAATATAAGAATTGCAAAAACTAACTGTAAATATTTTTTTAATTCTTTTTTTTTGCATATAAATTCTAATTTTTACCCTCTATTTTTCTGAACTAATGTATTTTAAGAACTATACTAATATTTTAGAAAGTTCTTTCTTATTTTACGTTTTCTGGAAATGAGTTAAAAGGGGTTGTGTTGTGTACACTAAGGGGGTGCTTTCAATAAATTAACTAATATTTAAGAGTTGTATAGATTTTTATTTAGAGAAAAATATAAGAGATATATTGTTTTTTTAAAAATACTTATCAATAGGGTGTCCCACATTGGAGAAATTTAAAAGTTATTCGGAAAAGGACATTGAAGTATGTGACTGTAGAAGTTTTTTTTGTACTAGGACATACAAAGTTACTTATCAATTTTTGATATTAAATAAGCTTAATCAAATTTAATATTAATAACTAACTTTTGAAATTGAAACTCTACCAACTTATTACGCAAACCACTAATAAAATTATTGATAATTAGTTTTTAATAAGTGTTTGTTGTATTAAAACCATATTAGAAATTAGCTCCAGTTTTGATTAGGAAATAAATCGAAAAATTATGTATTTGCTTTTTTGATAAGTGACAAGGGGTAGATGCAATAGGGCTTTGATCACAGTTTTAAACTATTCAGAAAATTAAATAAGTCTCCGTCTAAGACTTTTTATCCAAACCACATTATCATTTACATCCAAACCATTGAATGGAATCCATTTATCTAATGAATAACTGGTCTTCAATTTATTTAAGCCCAGATGTAATAAATGACAAATATTATTTTGTAGGGAAATTAGTTCATTTTGAGTTGAACTCAGTTAAACTTAATTGAGATCTAACGAAATAGTTTGCTACATTTTTTACTATTTACTATTTTACATTATCTATTCATTGATTTATTAATTAGCTTTTTACGATAGCCTTTTCGAGAAATCTCGTGTTTTGACATCTCAAGTAGCTCACCCCTACTGCGTCGAATTATTAAGATGGCGTAACACGGCTTATGGAAATTCGTTTGTTATGCGTCGAGATTTTGGAATCATATTCTGTCCAATGTGTTTCCTAAAGTTGATATTTCGTATTTGTGTACAACTTAATTAAATTTAAGAGAATATTAACATTTTTCCCCTCAATATCCCTCCAACTTTTGCCCATCCCTCATAATCTTAAATTTGCAAATAACCTCCCCACAATCCCAAAATCCTTCCACATTCCCATCCCTGCAACCAAACTGTACATTTATATTACAGGTTTCTTCCTAAAGTTTGGTTCAAAAAGGGTGTGGTTTTAGTCCTTTAAAGTCGCACACTACCAAAAGAAACACCTCACAGTTACATAGGTGACTTTCGAGCGTTCCATTTCCTCGTAAAACAAAAAAAAACTGTCGGAATGAGCTTTAATTGGCTATACAGACTATTGGAGGGTACCTAATAAGAGTAGCTTTCATAAATTGATACTAGTATCAGACCCCAGTCTAGGACTTCCAGGGGGTTAGGGAATGTCAAGTTTTAATAATTCATCAAATTGCACCCGATTTAAAGGAAATTTGGTGTGAATGCTTTTTTTTTGCACAAAATAAAAAACCAATTAATATTAAATTTAGGGTTGCCACCCTGTAAGAAAAAAAAATTCTAGCTAATGTATTTTCATTTAAATTTTTATGATCATGTGTTACAGATTAAAATTGTTTTTTTTTTTTGCAAAAATAACTTAATAACTGGACATTGTGTTTTAGCAATTATTTTTTATTTTATCTCTTATTTTATTTTTAAATTTATTTTTTTTAGTTCAATTTTTATTTTAAAAAATTTTTTGAATTAACAATTGATGATTTTGTTTTTTAAAATAAAATCTAAGTATTGGTATGAATTAGAATTTGGAATGTTGCATGTTAGAGCTATAGTGTTAGTTGTTGATATATATGAATATAGATATATATACATACATTTGAAATTCAAAGGATTCAAAAGAATTTTCGTTAATATATAAAATGAAAAACAAAATTAGAATTTCAGTATAGTAAAATAGTTTATTTTGAAACATTGTAATAAAGATTGGTAGTCGGTTTTTAGCACATTTTCAAAAGATTTTGTAAAAATTTTCCTATTTGATTTCACTCTGTTCGTTCGTTCGTATGTTTACAAAAACTCTTACACCGTTTGAAATAGAGAGAAGAAATTTTAACTACGGATAGATATTTTAAAATAAATTATTTCACGGAATACTTTTTTTGTAGCTCCACTATTAAGGAGCTGCAGCCCTCCGAAAGCTGAAAAATTAATTTGAACTGTTATAACAAGAGTTCTTTTTGGTTTATTTCCAATCTGATAAGGGTAAAAGACAGCTTCTATAAGCTTTATAAATTTTTGAAACACCAATTCATAGGTTGCTAAGGTTACACAGTACTAAAATTTACCGTTATGCAAAACTCAATTCTTACAAAATTATTGGCTCATATTTTCTGAACGATTCCACTTAGAAACTTGAAATTTTGGGAGAAATTAGATACTCGGAAATTAGTACGAGTCGACTAAGAAAATTTATTTTTTCACGACTCTTGGCTGGGAGCTTGTAAGGGGTAGAAAATTTAAATTTTGCCATTGTTTGAAATTTTGCTATATCCAAACTTTTTTTTTAGTAACTTACAAAATTGAAAGCCCCAAAAAATACATTTTAACACATGTTAAAGGTTTTCCTTAAATTTGAAGGAGGTCCTTAAAACTGAAGAAAGTGGCTCTTAGTTTTAACCATTATTGCTTAGATATTAAAATTCTAGGAAAAACGTCAAATTTTAGAGGAAGTCACAATTTAATTCGTAAAACCTCAAAATTTTGGAAGGGGAGAGGAAGAGTTAGATTCTCCAGGATCACCATAAGTTTGCTTAGGAAAATTTTTGAAACACTATAATAATTTTGAAAATGTCCTTTCTTAGAAACGCTTGGTTTTTTCATCACTTGCTATTTTTTGTATATTTATTGTGAGAAAAAAAAACCTGGAATTTCGAAATTAAAAATATAATTTAAAATGGTACATATAAAGATTGTATTTGGATTTTTTTTTAATTTAAATAAATGGTAAAACTAGTACAGCAAATAAGTATCGAGACAACAATGTATTGAAAAATAATTAAGAACAATTAGTAGTAGAAAGTATTGGTAATAAATTTTTTCGAAGATGTTTTCAATTATAATTAAATTTTTTAATTAAGATTTAAGCTTTAAAATAAATTTGTCGTGTGAGATTAATTTATTGCATTATTAGATATTGAGATTTTTTTTACTCCATTTTCCGCTTTTACTACTATTTCGAGCTTCAATTCCTGCTCTTGACCCTCATAACGAAACACAGGGTATTTGAATTCAATTTTCCTGTTGTTCTTAGTTGTTTAAAGTGCAGCACTATTCTAAGGAACCCTCGTGTACATTTATTTAAATTGACTTTCGCTACCCGTTATTTTTGATTGGCAAACATTTGTTGGAAAGAGGGGTGAATCCTTTATAAAATCAAGCGTTGCAAAAAAACCTTAAATTCAAATGCACTGTCTGGTCTTGAGGATCAGGGGATCAGGAATAGAAAAAGATTAGAAAATATGAAATATGCAGGATTAAATAGTGGAATGAAATGTGCAATTTTTATATGGTAAAGTGTTCAAATAAAATTTAAAATGCAAAGTTTATGCATAAGAAATAACTTTCCATACTTTAAAAGTTATTTACTTGAAAATCACTAACTAAATGGTTTCGTCCTATTCTGTCCCTTAAAAAACAATTATATCTACGATTTTGATACATAATTTTATTAATATTAACTAACTGTTGGCCTGTCACAGAATGACGGAAGGTCAACTAAAAGAAGAGCTTAAGAAAACTAAAAATGCATCAAAGCGTTCATTGGGCTTTCGCCTTATTTCAGATTTACACTGAAAATAATTAATTATTTTCCAAAATAAAACACATCCAACAAAACATTAATATTTTATTTTTTTATAATTGAACACATCCAACAAAACACATTTAATTGAATGCGTTTGTTACACCTCATTCTAGACAAATATATTAATAATAATTAAAATTTAAAAATTAAGTAATTGGTTAAATACAATCCAAAAGAAGTTATACCATAATTGTGAGTATCATTAGAACTAGCTTGCGAACATCTTTGAAAAATTTATCAGGATTTTAAAATCTTTCTGATTCCACCACAATTTACTGGCTTTAACACTCTTATCTTTGATTTAGTCAATGTTTAAATGGTCCAGAAAAGCATTGATTCTAATAGATTTTTATCATCAGTAAAACAATCACATAAAGCTTTCAAAAGTATCTTTAGAACTCTTTTCTGGACATGCGAGTGCGAACTACCACAGCTTTATACATTAATTGATGTTCATTCTCTTTATATAAAATTTTAAAACAGTATACGCGCATATTGGGTGCGCAACGGGTTGCGAGGCCCAAATGTAAGGGACACTCTTCCCCCCTTCAAACAGCAATCTAGGTTTATATTGCATGAATGGAACTTGAGTAACTAATCTTTATTAATTATGAATTATTATAAAGTTACTAGTACATAAGAGTGTCAATATTTTTTAACCTTGAATTATATTAGAAGCATTACATTTAGATACAAAATAAGTTATTTTAAATATTTTATTTCCAAAATCAAAATAATCAAATTTAAATAAAAATTACAAAAAAAATGTATTATTTATATCAAAAAATTTTTACTATATAAAAAGACTTTTACTTTACTTTGACATTTGACAACAAAATGCATGACTATAAATACAATTTTATTTTAATATTAATCAATAAAAGTCATAAATTATAATAGTTACTAAATATAAAATCTTTTTATATATTAATATAAGGGTTAATATTGATTTTTTTTTCATTAAATTATTTCTTTCATTTTAATTAATATGTTACAAGAAAATTATAATTCTTAATATATTCGATTACAAGGTTTAATTCAAGTTCATTTGCTTGTAAAATGGTTTTTATGGTGCGTTTATGTTGGAACTGCGATAAGTGATAAGATCGCCGAAAAGGAATAGCTTAGAAAACTATATAGTTACATGATTTAAATAGAAGTGTTTTTATTGAAGTTTTGATTATCGACATACAATATAAATTTTCTACGCTATGCTGTTATCACGTATCGCAGCTCCAACATAAACGCACCCTTATGTCAAATCTTCAAAATGTCAAATGCCCTTATGTTAAAACTTCTAAAAATATTTTATAATGTTTTGTGTCAGATTAGTTAAGACGAAAGGTCTAATTTTTCAAAATGACAAAATCCCTAACAAAATGAAAAAAATTACGAAACACTTAAAAGTTAAGTTACGCGACGGTGGCGTCTTTCATCTCTCAAATATAACTGTTTTTTAATTCAAGTTCTAAACTTGGAGAGATTTTTGAATATGGAATGAGCGGTTACAAAATCAGAGTTATATGATTTTTGCAGAATATATTATATAGGTATATAATTTTTCTATTTCAAAAACTCGCATATACATTTTATTTGCAAAATTTTCAGGAAAAAGCATGTAACACTATCCGTTTTTAAGAAATGATAAAACTCCTAACACTTGTGACATATCACTTGACGTCATTTAGAAATGACATATAACTTGACATTTGTAAATAACATCACAGTTTTATAATTTCTTAATTTGTAAAGAAAAATATTTACAACTTTTGACATTTTTTTCTTTTAAATATTTGACATTTAGCAAATTTGACATAAAACCCCTTTAAATGTCAGTTTCCATAAATTTATTTTCGTAAGTAAAATTAAAAAATTTATTCAAAAATTTCACTAAAACATAAATTGATGACTTATTAATTTTATTTCTAAAATGATTTTGTCTTTATTATACAAATGAATAATGAACAGTCATCAAATAAAAAAAATAAAATCACTGAACTTTTAAAAATGCATATTATTTTTTAACATTTACATTTACATTATTGCACTCTGTCTTTATTTAAATTAAAATTCCATGTACATTTGTGTATTATTTTAATACAAAATATGTAATAAACCAAAATTGATAATATATAATCAATCACATATTAAAACGAGGAAGAGTGTAGTAGAGTAGACTGTGTCAACTCTGGGATACCCGTATGACCGTAACATATACATTATATCATCCGGTTAATTACTTTTGGCAAAATTTCAAATATACAGCTTTATTAGATGTAGTATAATGCTCACACAAAAGAAGAAGTTGTATGGCAGCTACTCGAACCCTCTACAGTAGACCAACCAAATTTTACAGAAACTTTGGCCATTATACTAAACTACTTTTGGCAAAATTTCAGACACGCAGCTTCCATAGGTATAGAGTAATGCTCATATAAAACTAGAAGTTGTATGGCAGGTACTCGAACCCGTGGACCAAAATGGCTGAATTTAAAACTCGATTCCGTTTTTTGCATAAAAACGAATTTGTGAAAATTTCATAATCCTAGCTCCTTTACTTTTTGAGTTATCGTGATGACGGACGGACGGACGGACGGACGGACGGACGGACATACATAGCTAAATCGATTTATTTTTCGATTCTGATCCGATCCATACACTTGAGTCTATATCTACCCCCCCTCCTTCTCTGCGTCACAAACGTAATGGCAAATTTATTATACCCTTGGACTATATAGTCATACGGGTATAAAAATATATATATATATGTATATATATATAAAACAAATTACCAAAGTATTATATTCAGCTTGTCGCAACAAATCTTTTCACATTTTTTTCCTCTTGTAATTTCCAAAAAAAAAAGTTAAAATCCAAAAATCAAATTAATAACATAAAATATGTAAATACACATGTAAGTCTATATATATGTACAATAAAATATATACAATTATACAAAAATGTTTTACACAAAAAATAAATCCATAAAATTTTCACCCTTTGTATTAAAAAAAAATTCAATCATATTTTTTTTCACCCCTCAAAATTTCTTTACTATTTTTCACAAATCTCTCTTTTATTATTATTTTAATTTTTTTGACCTTTACTGTAGTAATCAAATACATATGTACAATATATAATATACCAACTCCCCTTTTAAATGTATAACCACCCACATATAACTAATACGTATTAGAGGATGCATAATAAAAATGACAACAACAACAACAACAAGAACAATAATTACAATAACAAAATTTCATAACAAACAATTTTCTAATAGCCTTAATGGATAGCATACGATACAAATAAATAATAATAATAAAAATAATAATAATAATAACAAAAAAAAAAAATCAAAATCCTGTTATTTTGTATACTATGTTACTGTTTCTATAATATTTACAGTTATTTTGCATTATCCTTGTTTGTTTTTTTTTGTGTTTTGCATTTTTATATTGCAACAAAACAAGTCAAACAGAGTCAACACATGAATATACATATATATATGTAGATATATATTTTCTAATATTATATATATATATATATATATATATATATATGTACATTAATGTACATGTGAATTTAAAAAAAATAGCAATAAATAAACAAGAGAAAAAAAAATGAGTTACATATATATATGCATTTGTATGTAAATATTAATTCATTTAACTAAATATATGTATGTATATTTATATATATATACTGTGATGTGTATATGCATATGAATTATTAGAGATTGAAAAAAAAAAGTGTAGGAGTTGAATTTAAAAAAAAAATTTTTATTCGATGAATATAAAACCATATTAAATATTATGTTATGTATGTATGTATGTTTGTATGTGTATATTTGTCATAAAAAAAGAGAATTATGGGATGAGGAGAATTTTAGATTTTGAATGATGAGAAAAAATCAAGTGAAATGTCAAGTAAAATGGATTGAGTGAAACAACAACAACAACAAAAAACAAAAAAAAAATACATTTTAAAAATTATTATTTTTATTTTAATAGTTTATATACATTATGTAAAAAGGGGAATGTCCTGTCGTTGGATGTTGGGTTTTTGACGTTTGTTTTTTTTTGGGGGAAATTTAATGAATAAAAGCTTAGAAATAATTTAAAAAATCGAATTTTGAATTAAAAATGGTTAATACTTGTAAAGGGTTTATGAAAAAGTTTTAGTGTAAATTACATTTATATGTATGAGATGCAAAGTTCCGCTTCTAAGGCACTTCAGAGCATGGATATCCTTATTTTACGCAAAATTAAAACAAGTATAAAGCAATCAATTTAAACAATTTATTTAATTTTGTAAAACTAAGTCATGGATGCTGTAAATTCTAACTGTAACTAATTGAAAAATCTTAAATTAAAACTTAGAAGGATTGTTTTAAAAGAAGCAGAAGCGCAACCCAAAACATGGTTACAACTAAAATATGTTGCTATAAGAATAGTGAAAGATGGGGAGGATTTGTAAATGCCCTATGCCCCAGCAGAGGTTCTAGAATCAAGTAATTAAGTAGTAATAAATTGTTGATTCTACAAATATCGTGTACTTATATGCAATTTAATTTACCCTTATTGTATTTTAAATCTTTTTAAGTACTTATCCCGAAAAAATTCAATTATTTAACGAAGATAACGGTTAATTTAAATACTAATTACAAGTACAAGTAATCGTTATCTGAAGATTACTTACTTAATTTTTACTAATTTATAAATTATTAAGTTAAAGTAAACTTATGTTTTTTTATTAAGTATCTAAAGTAAAACATCTGGAAGCAATTTTAACCATTTTGTTAATATTAAAATCAAGTAATCACAATTTAGTGTTACCGTTCTTTAAAAAAGATGGTACAAACCTTCTTTAGAAACAGTTTGAAATATCTTATTAATATTAAAATCAAAAAATCACGATTCAGTACTCTATATGACGGTACTCTAAAAAAGATTGTACAAACCTTCAAAAAAATCTTCGTGCACAGAAGTAATTACTTGTATAGGTACTCGAACCCGTTTGAATTAAAACCTTATTTATTTGCACTACAAAGTCGAAACAGTTTGAATTTTTTAAGGAGTCTGCTGTTCAGTAATTGCTTTGGTATAAATGATTACTATGATATTTAAATAATAATGAAAGAGACTTTTGAAATTATTGATGAAAGAGTCTTCTGTACTTATTTCATAAAATTACAATTTATCATTACTAGCCGTCAAAGCAACGAGTTCCCATATCGTATTTCTATTTTTAAAATTTAATTATTAAATCTCTCAGAATATGTAAGAATTTGTAACTAACAGGTAACGGATTTGCTACAAAGAAATTTATTAGTATCGGAATTAATCGGATTAAATTTACAGGTATCGGACTTGCTACCAAGAAATTTGTTTAAAATTTAACTTATTCACATTTGAAATTCGAAAACAATTTGAAACGGTGCCAAAACGATTTGAGTTGAGCTTTCGATCAAAGTTTTTAAATTGAAATAATTTAAGCCTAGAAGACTTTAAGTTTTGAATTTAAGATGTTCTCCATTTACAGAATTTCTTATATTTAGTAAAATTATTTCCATGTTTTTAGAAATAGAATTTGCACTTCAAAACTTTACTATAAAAAAGTGGATTGCCCTTGTATTGTTTTGTTTTTTTAATATATTTATATATTCTCTGCGGTATGAGTAAATAATATTTTGTGCATTTTTTTCATATATTACAATATTTTTGCATCTAACGCTAAAAACAACAATAAATAATAAAAACAAAAAAAAAACAATAATAAAATCACATAAAAAGGATATTTACATTTTATTTGATTCAGCAATAAACAACATAAAAACGACAACAATTCCAACAACAAAAAAACCTTAATATATAAATATAAAAATTAAAATATATATGTATAATTTATTAATACATACATATATAAATAGCATCAAGAATTAAAATAAATAAATAAAACAACTGTGAGCGGGTGAAGGGTGGGTAAAAAATATAAAATTTTCCAGTCATATTTTTGTTTTTTTTAATTCTTTGTTAAATTTTGTTGGAGGACTTTCTCTAGTTTCAGTTTTATTTGAAGGGTTTGAAGGGTTTGAATTTGAGATGGGATAAAATTAATTCCTTAAAATTGAAAAATAAGAATAAAATAATAAAATTGTTTTTTTTTTGTTGTTATTTTCTGTTGTTTTTTCCACAATATATTCAATCCACAGGATATGCACATTAATTCAGGATACATTGATACAAAATGTTATATTTAAATACAATATATATATATATATAAATAGGAATATTTTTGTGATATATATACTCTTTCCAGATGAACTTGGTCCTTTTTTCATATGAAATTTGTCATCAATTGAACTTGGTCTTTTTCAAAACAAATTTATCGCGAATTTTCAAATGATATTCGTTTTTTTCCAAATTAAATTGGTCCTTTTTTTTACAAAACGCTCCGTGGAACCCATCAGTGGAACTGATGTGATTTGAAAAACGTAGTCTCCATTTCTTTAATATAAACTGAAAAAGGGTAAAAAAAATTAAGATAAGTTTCAAAAGAATGGCATACAAATTTTTGGGAGCTTGTTTTTTTTTGGGGCGGGATTAAGAGTCGAAGTTTTTTAATATTTCTTGCAGTGTTTAGTATTTAGCTTTTATTTTATAATCCGTGAGACCCATTTTTCAAATTATGTTGATCCAACCAATTGATTCGAAAAAACGGGGGACTTCGGCCATTAATAGGCGCATTTAATTTGAAAATGTAGAATTACAAATTTGTTAATGTATTTGAAAAAAGATCAAATTCATTTGAAAAAAGATCAATTGCATTTGAAAAAATATCAAATTCATTTGAAAAAGGATCAAGTTCATGTGAAAAGAGTTTAAATAAATACGACTATGTATGTAAAAATGTTTGTTGTCTATAAAAATAGTTTTTTTTTTTGCGTTGTGTCAAAAAATGATTTTTATCGTTTGGTACTTTTAGTGTTACCACTTTTTTTGTTGTTGTTGCGTTTTTACTATTTTTTTTTATTTATTTTTTTTTACAATAAATCCTGGATGATGAGTCATTCTGATTTCATTTAATCAGGATAAATATTATAACTAAGTATTAAAAAAAAAAAAATTACATACACACATAAAAAAAAAAAAAAAAAAAAAAAAAATGTCATGATAGATGACGACAATGTGTGATTTGAAATAAATTAAAGTTTTTTTATTTTATTTTTCAATATAAGTTATTTTAGTAAGAGGGAATCACGAATCAAATTACAGGCAACAACAACAACAACGGCAACATCAGCAATAACAAACACAAGAAAAAATAAATTAAAATTTAAAAAGAATGGGAAAACAAGTTGATAGGAATAGAATAGGAAGTAAGGGAGGGCAGATGACTCGAGAAGATATTATGAAAAGATTCATCCAGGATGAATGAATCTTTTATCTTATTTATCTTAAGTGGAAATGTATATACATTTTTTTTTTATTTCACTCTGATTTATTTGAAAAAACCATACATAAAACAACCCCACAAAAATTAAAAAGGAAGTGGATATGTCCGAAAAAAATTTCCTGTTAGAAAAATAAATTTTATAATAAGTTTGGGGTTCTAATCTGGGGTTATTGAAACTATATTTAAAATTATATATTTTATAACAAAATAAAAATTATTAAGAGATTTCCTTTGGTTATTTATTACTATTTTTTTTCTTGTTTTTTTTCTAACCCCACTTCTGGGTATTTGTTAATAAATTTTTAGTATATATAAATTCGATTTAATAATATTGAATTATATTATGATTTTTAAGATCTGTTTATAATACATTACAGTAAGGGCCTACAATAAAAGTGTTTTCCGTAAAATCTGCCCCTGAGCTTTAACTGAAAGTTTTTAGAATCAATTTTAAAGTTATGAGTTTAAAATCTGTAAATCTTTTCGGTTCTGAAACAGCAGAAGTATCTCAATTTCTTGTAAATGATTAGTTAGAGTGCGATAATGATTAAAATCTAACTCAAAACCCAAAGTTTACTGAAAACTGGACTTAAATGGTAATGTTGGGTTTAAAATGCGCAATAGAAGTTAAAATGCGCAAGAGCGTTATTTATTCTGAAACAGCAGTACTAAGTTAATAGTCATAGTCACATTTGAATTACTTTCAATAGATGTCGCTGGTTGTTAAAACTTTGCTTCAGCTTCCAATTTCTTAGGCTGTAAATGATTTTTTAGAGTGAGATAATTCCCAAAATCGAACTTAAGAACAAAAGTTTTACTCAAAAACTGAGTTTGAACTTCGAAATGATCTTTAGCTTGCCTGATGATGTTGAGCCTAAGATGAAAAATACAAGTCAAAAATCAAATTCATAAAAGATTCCTTGAAATATGCAAAAAAAAAGAAACTGGTTTTGTATCGGATTGCAGACTCGTATTTGAAATGTCACAAAAGAAAAACTTGGTGAACTT
Organism: Dolichopus griseipennis; assembly: GCA_963082915.1. Taxonomy (NCBI): domain Eukaryota; kingdom Metazoa; phylum Arthropoda; class Insecta; order Diptera; family Dolichopodidae; genus Dolichopus; species Dolichopus griseipennis. Next base: position 14,864,269 of record OY720444.1, on the reverse strand, counting down.
GTAAAGTAAAAGAAAATGCAAAACTCAGCCCTCTTCTACAACTTTCTTAAATATATCTTATAAATGCTTTGCATAACATAATAAAAAATTGCATCTAAAGTTTATTGAATATTTAGTTGATTAACTTTTACCATTTAAATTTTAGTTCGAAAATTAATAAAAATTTCCAATAATGTGTTCAATATTATAAAAATTTGAGAAAAATTCAGGAAGGAAGGACGAGAAGATCTTTGTTTCCCAAATATTTTTTCTGTTTTTTTTTTTTTGATTTTATTTAATAAAATTTGAAAAGAAAATTTATTTATATTTTTATTTTAAGATAATGTAGTAATTTTTTTTTTGATCTTTTGATTTTAATTTTTATTTATATATACATTTTAATTTTATATAAGAGGGTTCTTGATTAAAGGGGGAGTTCTGATTACTGTAGTTACTATAATGTTTAAGTTTATCTATAAATAAGTTTTGTTTTTTTTTTCATATTTTTTTTTTTTATTGATTCTTTTGATATTGAAATTGCTATTGATAATAATAAAATTATTTAAGAGTTCATATGTATAACATTAGCCATTATAATGTAATATTAGAGTTGCCAGATGCACTTTTTCCCGGGTTAGTTGAAGTTTATAATTATTTCAGTGATATTTTAACTTTTTCTTTTAGTGAAGCTTTTAAGGGGTTTATAAAACTTAGCTGAAAGAACTATGCAAGACTTTTGGGGAATATCATATAACTTTTTGAAATTTTTTATGATTGCAATACTAAAATTTATAATATATTAATTGTATACTAATTAACTTGGTTTGGTTTTATAATTATTTCAGTCTGGTTAGTTTTATAACATTTGTAGTGTAGATGGGGGGTTTTAAAATTAAATAAAATAGTATATGGGGGTTTGAAAATTAAATGAAACAGTGTATGGGGGGACATTTCAAATTAAATAACGGTAATTTTTGAAGTTTTGATGATGACAATACTAAAATATACTAGTTATATTACAATTACCTTAGTAATAAGCTGTTGTCATATAAGAAAAATGGATTCTAGTAAAAATTTTATGAATATGAAGTAATTATCTTTAAAATAGAAGACTAATGAGACCATATGACTGAAGAGACCATACGACTTAATTTTTTCTTAAACAAAGATGTTTCTAATAAATTAAATATTTTTAAATTAGTTTTGATTTGTGCGTTTTTTTTTTTACTTTAGTTTTAAAAACTTTAATTTTATAAGTAATAAATATTTTTTATTATACAAAAATTATTAAATAAAATGCAGAAATTTATGTATAAGTATATAATTTGATTAAAAAAATATAAACTTATTAAAGTAAAAATTTGTTACACTTGGGATTGATTCAATATATATATATTTATATGTATGTAATATCATAATAAAATATATATTATTTATAATATTGATAGAAATAATTTCATATTTTCTAGAATTGGATTTTTCATTGCTGTTTTTTTTGTAAGGGTTCATAATATCGTACATATGATAAGTTATCCATATTAGTTTTCATTTGTTTTTTATATTATTTTATTATTACTTATGTTTTTGATTTTTATTATTGTTTATAGATGCGTATAGTTACAGAAAAAATTTCTAGATGATTTAATTTAATATTTTTATATTTCATAAATTTTTAAATAAAAATTCAAATCTCACATGTATTAAATATTATATGCATTAAGTTTAAACTTTTTAGTTTCAATTTTTTAGTTTTTCAATATTTTTCATTAATAATTAAGTTAATTATTAAGTAAAGGTCGGATCAAAAAAAGGTACGAATTTCTTTTCTAAAAATTTAAACTTTTGAATAAGTTTTTATTATTAAATAAGTTTAAATTTATTTTTTGTTTAAAATTATTAAATTTTTTATTTAAAATAAAATTTATAAAATTGTTGAACTCTTTTTAAGCTTTATGGTTTTTTTTCAAGAGTTTGGTTAGTAATCATAGATCAGTAATTGAATATGGATCTGTGTATTATAGTTAATGTAAACGAGACCTAATTCGTATTTAGTAAATGCAAATATTTTGTATTTATAAACTTATTTAATGCCAAATAGTTATTTAACTGGAATGTTCTGAGATGTTAATAACATTAGGATTGGTAATCAATGGTGATGTGAAAACAAGTCCTTATCCACATGGAGTACTTATTTACATTTACTTATTTAATAGTTATTAAATTTATTCAATCCTACATATTTAAGTAATTGAGAATATCAATGATTTTAATAATTAAAGAATTTGTAATCATAGTCAGAGATTGGTAATCATATTCAGTAATTGAAATCAAGTTAAATTTAAATGAGATTGTGTAGACAAGCTCTAACTGCACCTATGTAGTACTTAAATTTATTTTATATTTTATAAATTAATTTAATCCCACATCTTTAAATACTTGTAAGTATCACTGATTTTAATCACTCGAGGACTGGTAAATAAAGTTAGTAATTGAATATCGAGGTGAATTTCAATGGCAAAATATTAACAATCCCTAATCCACAACGTGGTAATAATATTTGGTTTGATTTGATAAATTTATGTAATCCTTCAAAATTAAGTAATTAGGAATATCAGTTAATTTGATAATCATAGCTAGAGTGAAAAGATTGGTAATCATAGTCAGTAATTGATTGAACCTGTATGGATTACTTACATATATGTGGTGTTTTAAAAATTTATTCAATACCTCTTGTAATCGTATCAATCAAAATCAGTAATCAAAGGTATCTGTGAATTTGTAATCATAGTAAGTAATTGTAATTAATTGTAATCATAGTAAGTAATTGTAATTAATTGTAATCATAGTAAGTAATTGTAATTAATTGTAATCATAGTAAGTAATTGTAATTAATTGTAATCATAGTAAGTAATTGTAATTAATTGCAATCATAGTAAGTAATTGTAATTAATTGTAATCATAGTAAATAGTAATTGATAATCAATATATAATATATAAATGTTAATGTGTAAACATGATCTAATTTTTATATAAGTAATAAGTACTTACTATATTTCTGGATTCATTAATGCCACAAAGTTAATTAGAATTAACTATTTCAGTCAAGAAATATAAACTAAAACCGTATTTTCCACCCACCAGTACTATTTATTTCGTACTTTAGGACTTCTTTACGTATCGCCATTGATATGAGATACAAGTTACATGGTGTGATTTAAATAAAAAACTGACTTACATAAGTATTTTAATGTAAGTAACTGTGTTTTTAACTAGTATTTTATTCAGTACTAAATTGATTTCGTTACTTTTCGTCTAAAATTGTCTGAAATTCAAAAATACTTCTATAGTTTTTAAGATTTCTTAACTTAATATTGTTATTAGTAAATAATTTGTTTAAATCCAAGTTCAAAAGAACCATTAAACTAACTGAAATTTGCATAACCTTTAGTAACTCTTGTAAATACTTTTTGAAATACTTTTAGATACAATATAATATAAAGAAATATTAAGTAATCATATATAATACTTCTTAAAAATATTTTAATTAATTATTTATGCAAAAGAAAATGCTATTTTAAGATTTTCTTAAAATTTTAATTGCATTTTAATAATTCTGAATCATATAATAATTTAATGCATAAATTATTTCTAAAAATAAGTACTTTTTATAAGGTTTCATAATTTCAGAACACATCACTCAGAAATCGTTATTAATTTATTTCAAAGATTTTTAATCATTATTATTAATTATTCTAAATTTAGAAATTCTTAAATAAATTATTTGAATACAATTAATTACTTTTCGAAAATTGCAATTCCATAAATTGTTGCAACAATTTTTTAAAACAAAAGGAACAGCATGGTTTTAAATTCTTAATACAAAGGGAATAATTATATTGTGAATTATTTTTACAATTTTATTTTAAATTTTTCAAAAGGTTTCCTTGCAATTGAAGTCTTATAATTTGTAATAATTGTTATTTTTATTATAAGTACTATTTTAGTTGGAAAAAAACTTATCGAACAGTAGAAGATATAATTGTTTTAAGCAGGTCTTAACTGTCGCTGGAATTCCCATCTACAAAGTATTAGATCTGAGGATAATGATTAAAATTTTAAGATTCTAAACTTTTGGTACAACATTTGTCTAGTAACAAATTTTAATACTTCAGAAAAGTTTTTTTTTAACAGCAAGTTTTTTCTTTGATATCAGCTTCCTCAACTCTTTGATATCAGGATCAGGTTTTTTTTTTAAATGCAACTTTTTTCTTAATTAGATATTTGCACTTTTAATACTTCAGCAAAGTTTTTATTTTAAAAGCAAGTTTTTCCTTTGATAGCAGGTTTTTTTTTTTTAAGTGCAACTTTTTTCTTTAATTGAATATTTTCACTTTTTAGTGCAAGGTATTCTTTTAAAGGATTTTCGAAAAAACTTAGAAACTTGCTGTTAAAAAAAAAATATTGCACTTAAACTGAAAAAAATACCTTAGGATTGATCTTATCAAACAATTTAATAAAAAACATCAGATTCAAATTAATGGAATTAGCAATTAAGAAAAAATATAAACAAATAATTTAATTGAATAATATAACTCACAGATATAAAGAAATACTTTATAATTGAAATTATCTTATGAAATGTTTATCAAGACGTTTCCTAAATGTATTAATATATTAAGACCTAGTCCTATTTATTGAGACTATACATCTCTTTGCATCTAGAATTACTTTAGATCAATCCTAATAATATGTGGATTGAACAAAACTATCTAAGTTAACTGATCTAACAACTCGGTTTAAACAGGCTTACCAATCTAAAAATTAAACAATTAGCACTTAAAAGAAAATTCAACTTCAAAGTTAATAATAAGTGCCAATTAAAAATCCCAACTATCTCTTTTAAATACTTTATCAGATGTACTTTATAATAGTAGCTCTTCCTTTGACATTTTCATTAACAAACACCTACAATCTTTAGTTTTTTATAAATTATAATTTTAAATTCAATTAAATAAATATTCACTTTTTTTTTTAAAAGATCACTTTAAATTTCACTTTAATTAAATTAATAATTTAAATTGAAATGAAATTCTGTGTGATACATACCGATGTATATATATATATACATAAAAGCTTAAAGAACATTTTCAGATTACCTAGTGTTATGGTTTTGTTCCTTTTTATGGTGTCCTCTTTATTTTTTGTTTTTTTTTTTTAAGTAAAAAAGTCTTTATAACCATGTCATTATGGTATTGTTGTATCATCATAAATATATTCATCCAATTCATCATTTGGATTCAAAAAAAAAAAAAAACCGAGGAAGACTCTGTCAACTCTTGGATATCCGTATGACTGTAATATAGATTTGCCAAAATTTTAAATACACAACTTTTTAGGCTTTCAGTTAAGAAAATATCAGTTGAAAGTCTTCGAACCTCTTCCAATACACCGACTATATTTTATTCAGACGTTGGCCATTAAAATTGACAACTATTGACATAGAGTAATGCTCATATAAAAGAAAAAGAAGTTGTATGGAAACTACTCGAACCCCAACTACCTCAACTAATTTAGCAATACCCCAACTAAATTTTGCACAAACTGTAGTAATAAAACTAAAATACTTATGGCAAAGTTTCAGACATCCAGCTTCATTAGATGTAGAGTAATGCTCATATAAAAGAAGTAGTTGTATGCAGCTTTTCGAACCCGGATTCCAATAGCGATGACAGCTATTGCTTAAAAACGTTCTCGTGTGGACGGACCGACGGACGGGTAGACATACATAGCTAGATTGATTTACTTTTCGATTCTGTTCCGATTCATACCCTTGAGTCTATATCCATCCTCTCCTCCTTCTCTGTGTCACAAACGTAATGGCAAATTTATTATAACCTTTTGACATACAGTCATACGGGCATAAAAAACATGATGCATCTTTTTTTGTGTGGGGAAATAATATAAAAAAAAAACATTCTTTTAATTGATATCGTCATCATTATTTTGTAGGAAGCTGAAAAAAAAAATATCTAGGAAATAAATGAAACCAGATTCTATGTTATACGAAATGTAAAATTGTACAAGAATGCAACATAAAAACAAAATGACAAATATAATAAACAACACAATACGCAGCAAAAACAGAGAAACAAACCATAAAATAACAAAATTAAAAGAAATACAAAACGTAAAGCTATTTTTTTTGCGGCATTAAATTGCTCCAAAACTACAAACAAACGAAATGAATAAATAAATGAATGAATGTTCATTCAAAATTTCAGTAGATTATAAATATACATTATATTATGTATATAATCTATATATAAAAGCTAGTGTACAATATATAGACTTTATTTAATTAATATATATCAGAGACATTTTTTTATTTTATTTTCATAATTTTTTTAACCCTTTGAGAACCAGTGTCAATTTTAATGATATTCGGTTTTTATTGAATTTGGGTCAAAAGTAGACGACCTCTAATGATAATATCCTAATAATAACTGTAAGACACGTTAAAATCAATTTATTTTAAGAGTTATATTTATCTAAAGGGCATTACAGTTTAACCCTTTAAGTACTGAAGGGAATGAAATAATTCGAACATTCGATTACCTTTTGTTGTTTCTTTCCTTAGGTATTAAGAGAAGTTGTAATGTTTGTATTAATTAGTAAAAAACTTATAGTAATTTTTTTAACTCTATAGAAACTGCCGTCAATTTTAATGGTTTTTTTTTTTTAATTTATGTGAAGCGCCGCAGTCCTTAAATGATGATATTTTAAGAATCAATATATGATAAATAAGATTATTTTGTATTTTTGTGTTAGATTTATTTAACCCTTTGAAAACACAAGGTGATTTCATTGACCAAGATATGTTTTTCGGCAATTTAATGCATTTTTTTAAATTTAAGTTCAACAGTTGCTTCGAGTTATCATTTATTTTTAGGGAGACTACATGAAACTTAGCTAAATGAAGCTTAACTTTAGTTTCTAACACTGTATAATAGTGAGTTTGAAATAAAACCTTACACTTTGAAGTTTTAATGCTCTAGTGAGCTCTTTTAAGTCGACTTTCCTTTATTTTTTTTGGTAAGCACAATCACAACTCATAACTCACAAAATGAGCTTTTGCTTAAAGAAGTCTAATTTGAGTTGAAAATTAATTTTACTGATTTACACAAAAGATCCAGAACTTTTGGACACTAAAGTTGTATGACTCAAATTAAATCAATTTTTAATTCCAAATCCCAAACTTTTGTTTTATAAAAATTCGTAAATTTTTTCCTAGTTTCGAAATAATAGCGTTATTTTTAAATTGTTTGTTGACCAAAAAAAAAAAAACCATTGGTCAGCAATGGGTTAATAAGATGCACCTAGAAATAAAAATATATTTTGTTCTTTTTTTTTAATTTTACTTTATACTTCCACTGTTTTAAATATTATACATGGAAATAATTATAAAAAAACAAAAAAAAAAATCTTTTTAAGTTTTTCATAAGTACACACAGGTATACAGGTACATGAAACAGGTACAAACACAAACCTATAAATAAAAACACAATTAATCTTCTAATTTTTATTTTTTTTTATCATTATACATATGAATGTATATAATATGTACTTTCTTATATATTTATTAAATTTAATTTATTTTTAAGTAGATATCATTTAAAATGCTTTATATATATATATATATATGTGTATATTTTGCACATGTGTAGGTTTATGCACATCTCTACAAGTTATAAAACTTTTTTGCATTCAGATATTAATTAAAAATACAAAAATACAAAAAAAAAAAAAAAACAAAAATCTTGTTTCATTTTAAACAACTTATTTTTTGCCTTTAATTAAAAAAAACTTTTTCCATTGCAGGGAGGGGGGAACCGCAACTGCCTCTCAAAAAAAAAAAATCAAAATCATAGCAAAAAAAAATATGATTACTATACCTATTTTTATGTATGAGGTGGTGGTTGGTAACTCTTTAAAGTGCCATATGGAAAAAGTACTATAGCACTATATAGCACTACAGCCCTATAGTAATACAAAGGTATTCTATAGTACAAAGTACTTACTTATAGTTGCAAAAAAAAAAAAAAACATTTTGTCACATTTTGTATCTTTTCATCTATACGGTTCGCTTAAAACACAACCTAGATTTAATTTTGTGTTTTTTTGTTTAGCTTTTGAATACCATTTTTTTCAGTTTTGTTTTTTTTTTTTTTTTTTTAAAAGGATCACATCCTTTTAATAAATAGTATAAAACTTATAATAAACTTGATTCTTTTTACTTTCTCTAGGAAAGTAAAATGGTTCTCAAATTGTTTCCAATAATATTGCTTAATCTCAAAAATGTCGTCAATTGTGCCCCATACCAAATGTCTGGACTTATTTAAATCAAAATAAGGCTTTCAGTTCTGGAATAAAATTGAAATGGCTCTTAAAACAAATGCTACCAAAAAAGTTTCTTGATATTCTGACCAATGCTATCATACAATCAAACTAATGTTCTGACCAAACAGATTAGCTTGAAAACATTTCTGGAGAAAGTCCTATCAAAATAGTGATAGAATATATAAGGAAATAGCTCTAGATCAGTTGCCTCAAGATTACACAGTCTCAGAAATAACTCCTAATTAACATTTTCAAATGTGTCTCAAAAACGTCGACACATTTCGCACACTTTGTCGAAACGTTCAAGTCACATATTTCCATGTGTCTTCAAAGTGTCGAGAAATTGTCGACACATTTTGCACACATAGCCTTCAAATTACATAATTCCATTGGTAATGAGAAATTTAGATAACTATTTCATACAAATGGGTTCTAAATATTCGAAGCATCGAAGAAACTCAACAGTTCAGTATGATGAGTCAGAGGTAAACGGATTACAGCTTGTATAGACCCACATACAACTCCACTCTAAAAATCTTCTTTTCGTTTGGGTTAAAACTTTGTTTTCGAAATATGCGGCTGAAGTTAATGTTTAAAAAGCCCTGCTTTGACAAAAAAAAATAAACATTTGTTGAACACCAAATATTTAGGACTTTTTGTAAAACTTATTTATTTTTGTACTTTTTAATAAGGACATTATAAGAACTCACTACATATACAAAAACTATCACATAAAAATTTAGCAATGCAAAAAAAAAAAAAAAACTAAATTATTTGGAACCTTATGTTCCATATAAAACGCATCACGTCCTTTTTAAAGAAACAACATAGAAATTTTATATGAATACTACTTATAAAGGAATAACAAAATTGAATGATAGTGGGATTGAAGATGTCATCATCATAACCAATTATATTATATTCCAATATACTATATAAAGCTTATACAAACTAACACTTTAACTGAATTGTATTATTCAAGTGTATTTGTTTACACTACATAATACACACATATATATATGTATAATATCCTTTTTAAAAATTTTTTTTTTGTTTTTCTTTGTTTTGTAGTGTAGTAAAGATAAAAGAGGCAACGGTTCTTGCAGCCTGATTGTTAAAATTTAAAAGAGGGTTATGGGGTTTTATTATAATATATATATATATATATATATATATTTTTTTTTTTAATACCATATGGCTCTTAATTCTTTGATTAAAGGTTAAAATTTTTGTATTTATTATATAAAATAAAGTTCAATTTCATAATAATTGGGTCTATATTTTAATCAAAAGGAGTGAGAATAAAGGAGAGTTTTGGTCGATATTGTTTAAGCATAAAGAAGTTTGAGATCGATAATTAAAATGGGTGAATTCATTTGGGTATAAGATTAGGATTACCTAAAACATATTGTATTAGAAACTAAAAATCAAACAAGTTGTTTAACAAATAAAACAAAATTGTTTGGAGATCATATTAAATGTTTCTTATGAATCCTATTCAAATCCTTTGATAATCTATGATCTCATATGTACTTTACATCTCTTTTAAGCATTTCAGTATATTGGGTACATTCCAAGTATCTAATTTGTAATTAGTGGTACTCTTTGGAAATAAAGATTGCAATTGAAAGCAATTTTTGGATTAATATCACACTAGATGCCTCTGATTGAAAGCGTGGCCTCAGGAACACTTTGCCAACACTTTGTTGCTTAAACCGCTTGATTGTAAGGATCGTTGTATTCATATCTACGCATAACTACATTTTGGCCCTAGCAGCGCTGTACGAATACAAAAAAATTGTACAACATTTCTTTTCCATTCTATTCACAAGAGCCGCGCATTGTTGGGATGAATAGGATCATTGGTTTGCCAATTTGTAATGGGTTCCGGAATTTTTATAATAAAAACTCAAAATCTTGGAGAATCTTGGAATTAATAAAATTTATTAGAAGACCTTAAAGTTTTGATACGACAATGTGGGAAATGAAAATTGGGAATCAAATATTTACTTTGATTTGACACATCCTGTTTGAATCCCGTTTAAATTCTGTTTAAATTCTGTTTGAGTAAAAACATTTAGTAAAAATTTTTTTTTCGTCCTTAAAAAAAAAACAAAAAAATAAAAAAAAAAATCAGGCAATATTATAAAGACATACACATATGTAAGTTATTGAACAGTCATAAATTTTATCTTATAAAAGGATATATCAAAAAGAGAGTCAGACATGACATATTGTTTATAACGGTATTTACGATACGTTTTTTTTTGATTTTTATTTTAAGTATAAATTAAAGTACAACAAAAAAAACCGCCCCAATAAAATTCTTCATTTTATTTTTGCTTTCTTAAGCGTACATAAATCTAACAGTCGACATTTCATATACTTAATTATTGATTATATTTATTGAAATATAAGATAGGGGAGATGGAGTTGTTCCTTAAATGTTCGGAAAATTTTATAATTTCGATAACTTTTAAAGATTTTGATACATTAAACCTTATTGAAGAAAATTCAGAGAGGCAGAATAGAGGGAGAAGGAGGAGTACAAAAATAATACCGGAATTGATGAAAAAAGTTAAATTATTGTGAAGTAAGCACAGTCGCGTCATACATATTCCACTGGAAGCAGGAACTATAATTGTGTATAAATAGATATCATATTGATCTGATCATAGTTGGAACTTAAGATTTATGCAAAACCTTGTTCAATAATCATTTCCTTGGATGATGCTGTAGGTTTCGAGTCTACTCGTACAGTTACTCGTACAGTTGTTCTAGCCAGTTACAAGGCCCTGGAGCATAATTTTCAAAAGACCTGTAAGTACTTCCTGCAGGAGGGAACGACTTTTTCAAAAGTCTAAACTTAAATGTACCGGAAATTATTGTTTGTGTCTGTAATTTAATTTAATAGAAAACTTGAGAATATATTAAAAAAAAATCATAAACAAAAAAAGTAGAGCTGTATATTTCAAGAACTTACCATTATTTCAACTGATTACCAGTACTCTTACCTGATACTCTTTACTTTGTCAAGTTCCAATATTGCTTAGATTTCGATACTCACAAAATTTGTGTACTAAAGGAATCAAGTAAAAACACTTGTAATTCCCAGAAAGTAATTACATTTTGAGTTAAATTACTTTTGTAATTACTTTTTGATACTTCAGTATATCAGAGTTATTAAGTACCAAAAAATACTTAAATATCCAGAATTCAATTGTTTATTATATTAAGTATTCACATATTTCGTTCATAAAACCAATATTGTAAGTACTGAAATCTAAGGAATATTGGGAATTGATAAAGTAATTAGTTATCAGTTAATGGTACTTACAAATGTACATAAGTACCATTTTACTCAGAACTGTACAGTTTTGAACAAATTTATTGTAATAAAATAAAATTATTTCAAAATAATGTTTCAAATGTATTACAATACTTTTATAAGGTTTCATTTTGAAATTTTTTGAAAAGGAATTCCAAACACAAGTAACTAAAATGTTTAAAAACAATTACAATCCTTATTAGATAAATACTTATACATATAACTGAAAATGTGAGTGAAAATAACTAAATAAGTAACTTATTTATTTTCAAGTTAAAAAAAAAAGTCTAATGTCTTCATTTTCAATTTAACAATTTATATATCAACAAAATAATAATATTAATCCTTAAAAATTTATATACATGCACATACACATAAATAATTACAAACACATTCGAACAAAACAAAAAAATTTTATTATAAGTTTATAAAGAAAAACTTATTTAAAGAAAAATATTGAAACCACAACAGATATTTTAAAAATATTTCGAAAAAAATAAAAATTTTATTTATAGTTGGTCTTGACTAATATCGGAATTACATTAACTTAGTCTGCCCAAGAGAAAACAGCCGACTTATTGATCAATTGTGCATTAACTGGGTCTATTTTCATCAATTTTTGTGCATTATCTGGCTATATTTCCTTTTATAGTTACTTTTACGAGAGAAGCACATGAGAGACTCCGGGCCGATTGATCTATTGGCTTTATTTCTGTCGACAATATAAGAAGTTTAACTTATGTGTGGAGAAACCTCTTCCCTAGACCTTTTTTTCAGTACTCCTGAGGTTTATATCCTGTCATTAAACCTAAAAAATGTCTAAAGTAATTATTCCAATTCTTAAAATTGATTTTATTTAAACCTTCCACTTAAATTTTTTAACAAAGTTTCTTAGGAATCTGGTTCTAGTATTGTATTTTAATCCCAATTCCAAGATGACAATGAAATTACCCAGTTAAACCAAAGAAGAGCTCACTTGAATATTGAAAAGATTCATAACCGAACAACAAATTATTTGTAATCTACTTTAGATACTGTAAGAAACTGCATGAAATATCTACAAATATTATAGGTCACATTCTAAGAAATGGGCTTACATTTAGAAATAATAATATTACCAGAACCCTTATATTAAAACCGATTGGTATAAGTAGAAACTCAAACTATTTATACCCTTGTCAATAAATGTTTTATATTAAGAGTTGAAAATTATATAATAAGACATGTCAAGAATTCGGATTATATTTATATAAATATATATATGTATATATTTCATCAAAATTACATTTAAAAATGAAGACAGACTGAGACAGTATTACAAGAGATTTAGTGTTTAATAAAAGTTTTTTTGAAGACATATTTTTATTTCATATTTGAAGGACATGGTCTAATTTTTTTTTTGATATTGAAAATAAGAAGTAATTTAAGTTAATGATATATTATATGTATATCTGGGTAATTTTCCGAAATTTATTATAGAATTTTATAATTTAATATCATTTATAAATTTCTTTTCAAAAAAAAATTTAATGGTAAAGGGTTTTTTTTGCATATTAAAATAAATGATTTAAATTATATAAAACTAAAAGTTTAATATTTCAAACTTAATAAATAACGAACATTTATGGAGTAAATATTGTACAAGTTAATAACAAATAAAGTTAATAAGAAAATTCGATATTTTATTAAAAGAGAATAAAATATAAATTTCGCCTCCTAAGAGTATGCAATAAAAAACTTTATTTAATTCGTCGAAGGACGAAACATTAGAGTCATTCAAATATTTAAAAAATTAATAAATTGATGGAGTAAATATTTTACTAGTTAATAAGTAATGAAGGTAATAAGAAAATACGATATTTTATTGAAAAATAATAAAATATAAATTTCGCCTCCTAAAAATATGAAATGGAGGAAAAAAACTCGGAGGAGAGCTTTAACTTTATAGTGGATAAGGATGACCTATTAATTGAAGAAGAGTGAGTTTGATTTCCGTGTAGACCATGTGTCCTTCATTGAAAGATAAATTACTAAAAAGTCAATTTTTCACCAATTAACCCCTTACAGATCGAATATACATATAAAATATATATACCTATAATATTAGCTAAATAAATAGTGTTGTGAACTTATTATATATTAAAAGTACCTTTAAAGCCGATAATTAAGTAATATTGAATAATTTAATGTGATATGTAATTGAAATTTCCTAATAAATCAAATATCAATTTTTTGTCTCCTAAAAATATGCAATAAACAAATAAATTTAAATTTTCATCATAGGAGAAAATGAGAGAACTTTAAATTGCTTCTGCTTCATTATTCTTATTGGAAAATTAGAAAATAAGGTACAGCGTAATTTTCATACCCCCTTAACTGGAAATTTTCCAATGAATCCATTGTCTCCAAAAGACAAAGAGAGAAACCTAATACCTAACTAACTAACTATTAACCCAGAAACTTTAAAAAATAACTAAAATCAGCTTGTTTTAAGGTACACTTTGAATAAGTACTGGTTTAGTACTCAGACCTCAGAAAGAGCGGATGATCATTGCGAGGAAATCGGAAATAGATGGTAGAATAGGTTTTTTTTCTAAATTGTTTAAGTTTTCTAACTTTTAACAAAATTAGCCCCCTTATTCTATCGAAAGCAAGGATTAAATATAACAAATTATTTATTCTTATAATAATTGAGTTTAAATTTAATTCTTACACAATCTTTCGGATTTTAAAGCATTTATTTATATTAAGAATAAAATATTTTAATAAAAACACTTTCTAAGTATTAAAAAGTATTTCATATTTTAGAAATAAAAATTTTTTAAATATTTTAAATTACTTTTTTGTATATTTCTAATCTGCATTTATAAAAATTCTTAAAAGCAAACCATTTAAAATATTTGTATTATAAAAATAATTCTTAATTGAAATATTTAAATTTTTTGAAATATTTTTTGAGTGCTTTTGAAAAAAACTAAAAATAAATAAAATTAAAATCAGGATTAATATGAAAAACATCAAAAAGGATTCAAACGAATTATAAAATATATTTTAATAGATATATATTGTGAAGGTTATGTAGGTGAACTTATAGGAAGTGAAATTTTTCCTAAGGAATTAACTCAAAACAACAAAAATCCATAAGATTTCTTTATGTTCTGAGTCCTTTTACTTTTTATGAAGACACTCTAAGCCATTTTTCACAAAAAAGTAACTTTAGTTCGAATATTACCCAAACTTTATAATTTACGACTTTTTAATTTACGAAATTTATGTTCGATATTGAGTAGTCATTTCCCCTTTTTCTGGAATTTTTTGAATAACACCTCTGTTGGGGCTCTACAATCATATATTACGATCATAACGTACTTGGATATGTTTCATTTCATTTAAATATTAGGTTGGAAATTATTATTTTATAAGAAATATTTTACAATTATTGGGAGTTATTTAATTTTTCTAATTGGAAGTTATTTCATAGGCCAATTGAAATTATTTGATAATTTGGGGGCTAGAAGATAAATTTGATTTGATTAGGTACGTTGTATTGGATTGGATATTTTTTCATTGGATGTTATTTAATTAGGAGTCATTTCATCACACTTATATTCAATATATTTCAATGTGTACTCAATACACTCATACATGATTTTAAATAAAGGTTAATATTAATTTTTCTGTTTTAATATGTAAAAATTAGAAATTTTTTATTTATATTTAAAGATCGTTTGAAAATTATTTAAATTCAAGTATTTAAACTAGTTGCCCAATTCCATGATTTAAAATTATAAGATAGAAAGAGAAAGATAATCCGAAAAAAATACAAGAAAACATAATGAAAAGCTAACAAAATGTAAGGGTATTAGAAACATTTAAAAGTTCTTAATAAAACTGTAATTAATTATTTAAAATAAAAGTTAAGTATCTATTTAAACAAAATTTAGTTTGAAATTGAGCAGACACAAAAATAAACAAATGAAGAACCATTTATAAATATATACTCTACACATGAGTTAGGTAAGTACTTTTAGTTTTAAGTACTAAATAAACGTTTTTTAATCTCTAATTTTATCGTATATGTTTGTTAATTACATACAATGATGATATAATGTATTTATAGTCAGTGGTGATTCATTCCTATTCACTGAGGTAAATCTGGTATCTATTGTACGTCAGACTTCAATAGGTTAATGTCAATTTTTTATTCTGATGGCAGAGGATAAATTTCAATAGACTTCAATTGCTATTTTTTTTAAAGAACTCCGACCTTAATGGGTTAATGAAGACAATTTAATTGGAGAATATTGAAAAATCGAAATTAATTGATCATTTATAAATTGGGAATTTGAATGCTCCTAAGACTTCAGTAGGTTAATAATAATTATTTATTCAGATGTCATTAGAGTGTAAATTTTAATATATTTTAATAAGTAAGTCTTAAACGATTTCAAACTTCAATAGGTTAAAAAAAAAAACAAATTTGTTTAGAGAATATTAGAGTGCAGATTTCACTAGACTTCAATTGCTAATTTTTTGAAGATTTCAGACTTTAATGGGTTAATGAAGATAATTTAATTGGAAGACATTGAAAGATCGAAATGAATTGATCATTTATAAATTGGTCATTTTAAAGCCCTTCAGACTTCAATAGGTTAAAAAAAATAGTTTTTTTGAGAGGATATAAAAGTGTAGATTCCAAGAGACTCCAAGTGGCATTTTTCTATGAGACCTAAATTGGTTAATAAAGGCAAAATTTTTAGAGGATGTTGAATAATATAATTCAACGGATTATTAATAAATTGATCATTTTAAATGTTCATCAGAATTCAATTTGATAAATAAAATATTATTTTCGGGGGGCATAGGAGATTTACACTTTAATAGACTTCAATTTGTAATTTTTAATAGTTTTTAGATTCTAATAGTTCAAAACATACCTTTGATAAAAATTTCATTGGGATGTTAAACCCTGTTTAAAATTTTCATTACTCGTCCCTGTTCTCATTTACTCCGATGAAAAATGTCCTAAGGTATTCTATTCAAAATTAAGGATGTGGTAAATATTGAAATTTTGTTAAAAATTTTGTTCGTTTGAAAAATTGTTTTTTGTTTTATGTGTTTAATAAAAAATGGTTCTATGTATTTTTTAAAAATAAATTTTTTTAAAATTTCATTTATTAAATTTTTTTTTTTGTAATTTTCCATTGGTTATAAATTTTCTTTTATTTTGAAAAATATTTAAGAATATTTTCCTTTTTATTTTATAGGATTTTATTGTTGTTGGATTAATTGGTCATAAATTAATAAATTAAGTACTAAAAGTATTGATTTAATTTTATGAATAAAGAAGAAAAACAATAATTTAAAAAGAAAAACTTGATTATTAATTGTTTTATTTGGAAAACTATTTGGTAAAATTGAACTAATCAAAAAACCTGGGAAAACTCTTCAATGCATATGGTTTAAACATATTTCTTTAACACACTTATGTAATATTGTAATAATATAATAATACATAAAATAATTAATAAAATAATTTGAAAGTTATAAAATAATAATTTCGATTATTTTGAAGTTATAAAACAAGAATTTCGAAATTCTAATAAGAGGAAATGAGGTTTTACCGTTATATTTAAAATTTAAATTTAAAATTTGAAGGATTTCAAAGTCAAATACATTGTGTTCTCCAATTATAGTGACTATGTATGTAGTCCCACCATATGAATAAAAGATTATTTTAATTTGGTGGAATGTAATTGATAAGAAAATCTGTGGTGAGATATGTGGTGATTATCATTCAAGATGCAAATTTTATTTAAATACGTTGCCTACTTTTAGGCTCGTATTGAGTTATAAAACAAATTAATACGCTTCATCCAAAGTACCAGCTTCTAAATGGGAACGGATTTTTAATTTAATTGAAAACTGCGCGTTCCAAAGTTTTAATCAGCTAACTTTGGTTGTCCTAGCCTAGTTTTTTTTTGATTGCTTATAAATTTGTAGCTTTCAATTGTGGAAAATACTATGTAGGACTAAAATTCACATTTTATAGATTTATAAGTTGAATTGACCACTGGTCCATAGAGTAATCATTATGTAGTGATTATCCTTTAAGAAACAAATTTTATTTAAATACATTGCATACTTTTAGGAATAAAGGCGATTTTAATTCCATATGTTACCTTCTTTTAGGCGTAAATTGATTTCTGAAACAAAGTATGATTAAACTTTGACATTTTTTTGGGAAACATTAAAAGAATCTGGAATTATTGGAAATGTAATTAAAATAAAATTTTCCAAAAGAAAATTTCAAATAAATGGAAATTGTTTTTAGTCAAAACTAATTTTCTTTTATGTAAATCTGGAAAAACAGAAGAAAAATCTCTCAAAGGACATACAAAAGAAAAACCAAGAAATTTAAATTTTAATTTTCTCATTTTTAACAAACAATAAATCCAGAATCTATGATATGAAAGTGTGAGTTATTATATGTATAAGTATGTGTGCGTAAGAGTTCAAATTGATGAAATAGAAAAGAAAATCAAAACCAAGTTATTAACAAATTTTCTTTGAAATTCTAATTACAAAAAAATAAAAAAAAATTGAAAATTTAGAAAAAGGGCTTTTGTTTGAAGAAACTATTTTTAAATTCAAAATCAAATGAAGGTAAAACTTTCATTTGTTCAGTAACTAGTAATAAAGTAAATTTTCCAGTTACTCAAAATTTAATATAATTTTAAATTATTATTCTTAGGTACAGCATCATCTTTCTAAAGTAAAGGCATCTGTACTATAAAAATATTACAATGTTCAATGCTTAATTTTAATGACATTATTTTGTATAAAAATGTACCTAAATTATCAAAGATTCAATTTAAGGTTCTGCTCTTAGATATTCTGAAATTTTTTGTATTTTGTTTCTCATTGCCTTTTTCCAATCAATGTTATTTAAAAAAATTTTTTGGGGCTCATCATTGGTATATGTCCTACTGAATGAATTCATTTGTAAATACAGAATTTAACACTAAAACCATATGTATATATTTGTATATTAATTTTCATTACCAGGAGGTCCTTATACACCCTTCCATATTCTGGTATACGTACAGCTATGAGTTGATAGTAAATATGATAAGTAAACATTAAAAGAATAAGTAAAACAATGATTATAATTCATATTTTTTTTTATTATTTCACATTCTTTTTATTTTACATACTTTTAGGCATTAATTTCATCTCACACAGTACACACACAATGCACTGTATTCTGTGTTTGTTTTTGTTTCTTTTGTTTTCTTTCTTTGTAACTTGAAATAAAAGGATAGTTTTAGTTGGAAGTGAATGAAGGGAAGAAAAGAGGGGGAGATACATAAAAGGCTTCCATTCAGAGTCTGACAAAAGTTGAATGTGCAGAGTTTTAATTGAAAATTTGAATCATTCATAAATTTTAGTTTTTACTAAAAACTTGGGGACCAGCTTTTTTAAATCATATTGGTATGTCTTTTGGTTTTGACGGTCTGGAATTTCGAGGTCTGAAATTTATTTTCAATTTCGACCCGGAAATGTTTCAAGAAGACCTTTATTCTTTTATGAATATATCTTTGAAACAAATTTTAGGTTCAATCCCTTACTAATGTAAATCTTATTTACAGATCAATGGCGTAGTGCATAGGTGACAGACTTTTCAGTCGAAAGCTATTGAGATCATAGGTCAGTTGGTTTCCAAATAAAAGAGTATCATAAATATATAAATCAATATAATTTTTCTACTATAAAATTATTTTATAATCTTATACAATAGCGGCTATGGCTGAGTAATCACCGCTTGAGGAAAAAAATGTTTGTTGAAACTAAATTTCAATGACTTAGTAAATGCACAGCTTCTTCCAGGAATTGTCCTTATTTTATAAAAATAAATTTACGTATTTCTACTTAAAACTACTTTTTCAACAAACTGTGTCTTCTACTTTTCAAACCACGATGTACTTATACTTAGTATGCATATGAGTACTTAACACGGTGCCTATATGTATGCAAAACAACAAATAGGGAAAGTTTAAAACCAACCAAAAAAAAAAATTTAGAAAGTATAAAAAAAAAAAATTGTCCCAAAGGATAAAAGGGGAATAGTTTTATATCTTTTGTGTGTTGGTGTTTTTCATTTGTATGTGACAAAAATAAGTTTTTTGTGAATGTGTAACATTGTATGTAAATGCACGTAACATATGAATACTTAATTCACGTAACATATGAATCTGCATTATGTTGCCTTTTAATTATTAGAAGGCAAGAAAAAAACAACACGAAAAAACATAAGAAGCAGTAAAAAAAAGTTTCACCTAAAAAGCTAAAGTAGAAAACGTATTGTAAAAGGCATAGATAATTTAAGGTACCATGGATTTGATTACAAATTACTTTTTTTTGTGTGGTTTATCAAATGAATGATGCGTTATAATTATATAAAATTTGCTTTCAATTTTTTTTTTTTATTTTAAGTTTGTTGAATTTGTTGCATTGTTGTGTAAAAATAATTATTCCTTTGTTATACAATACTTGACAATTACCGATTACTCGGTAATCACAACTAAAAGTTTTGAACAAGATTATTATATTAATTGTACCTGAATTTTTGGATTACTAAAGAAAAAAGGAATCAAATTATAAGTAAATGAAATTAAAAATAACCTAAAGGTAATCGTGGTTACTGATCATTGATTACTTTAAAATAATTCAAAAACACTTAGTCTGCATTTTGTTTTAATTTATATTTAAAGTCGTTTTCTGGTAACCAAAAGTAATCGATTTCCTATTGATTACTTTTGAAAAAGTAATCTGGATTACCTATTGATTATTTTTAAGTAATCTAGAGAGATATAATTTTATGATTGAACTTATCGACTATTTTTTGATTATTGTATTTAACAAATAATAGTTTGATTACTATAGTAATGGTAAACGCAAATTTTGATTACAATTTTTTTGTAGTAATCAAAAAATTCAGATACGATTATTATAATAATCTTGTTCAAAACTTTTGGTTGTGATTACCGAGTAATCGTATTATGATTATTGCAATTGTAATCAATTGATTTTATAACGGATTGAAAAAAAGGAACAAATGGTATGCTAAATAAGTACTTGAAACTTGAAAAAAAAAGGAAATTGTTACGTATTAATTCTATTAAATTAGAAATTTAATAGCTTTCACGTAAATACAATTACTATCAACTTTTGATTATATACTATTATTTTATTAAGTAAAATATCTGTAAACCTATTATTCTTGATACTTTTCTATTCATTGATTTTTCTAATATAAATGTAATATTAAGGGAATTTTCTCTAAAAACTTTTATTAATAATTTGTAAATCAATGTAATTAGAAATTTACAATCAAAGTTATCTATAAAAATTGATTCTGATTTAGTCTTATAATATGATTAACAGGATTTTTTGGACGAATGAAATGAAATGTATTTAAGATGAATTATTATGAAAATATTACTATTGTCATAGTTTTCAGAATTTTCTACAGATGGTATTAGTTCTATTGTTCTTAGATATAAATGGATTACCCGATATTAAAAATTCTGACAAAATTGATTTACATAAAATTTCTAATTTTTCAAAATTTTCAAAATTTTTGAAAACAATGGAATATCACGGAATTGAGTACAATAGAAGTTTAATATTATTAGTTATCAGTTATCACTAATATTTCTATTCATTTAATTAATAAAAATCAAAACTACGAGGAGTTCCTTTTTTAAAAAGTTCGAAATAAAATTTACGAATTGTAAAAGAATTTATAATTCCTGATTCATATTCCTAAAAGTTGCCTTCCTTATCTCCAAAACGAAATTGAATACATGCCAATGTTATAAAAGATTTAATCATTAAAAAAATTGGATTTTTGGGAATGGAAGAGATTAGCTTTAAAGCGGTTTCTATTTTATAATAAAATAAAATTTGGAACTCTTTCAGAATCTACCACTACCCAATTCTAATTCCTTAAGATCAATTTTCTGAACTTAATTCCAAAATAAAATATTACACATACTTATTAATCTTATAAAAGATTTAACCCTTGAGTGTAACAAGCGGAGTCGTTTTAATAAGTTTAAATTCCAAAGTACCCAGAGAAACCTCGAGCAGCTATTCTCAACGATTTCTGATCCTTTCTAAAATTCGAATAAAACTAAAAATAAAAAAAAAAAAAAAATAAATCGAATAATATTTTATAATTAAAATCAATGAAAGCTTAATCTCATTTAACCGATTAGATGTCAATTCCTTGTTTTTTTTTTAAAAAAAAATAACAGTGTTAATTATTAAAATGATCGATTACTCAAATATACTTATAGTTATAAAAAGTAATTACTTTAATAATAATAATCTTTTTTTTTGTGTATTAACTAATAATCAATTATTTAAACAATATATAAGTCAAATTTTTAGATAAAATAATATTTATTAATTATCACCAACACACTATTATTTATTTATTAATAAAAAATTCCTTTTTTTGTCAATCAATCGCTTAAATATAATTAAGAACTCCCCCTACATTCAATCGTTTTAATCCTTAAAGGAATATCTAGGATCTTAACTACAGAATGAATAAAGGATTAAACTGTTTATGTCAACACTCTTTACTTACTATATATTTTTTATTACAATTTTTTACTTTTATAACACTATTATAATAGTAAAAATGTTTTTTTATTATTGTTTTTGTTTTTTATACTGTTGTCATCATTATAAAATGATTAATGACACTTTTTTTTATTATAAATTAATTTTCTTCAGTACTTTTTTAATAGTATGTACTTGGTTTTTTTTTTTTTTTTTGAAAAAGAGTCAAAAGTCAAGAGTAATTTATTAATAACACTTTTTACTTTATATTATGTGTGTTGTATATGTATATGTATGTATATATAATTTAAATTGAAAGCAAGTACATAAAAAATGAAGTAAATTGAAATAAAATTAATAAAAAAATTGAGTTGAAAAGTTTTTATGATCTTTTAAACAAAAACGTGTTGAATTAATTTAAAAAATTGATTTTAAAATTGATTTCCCTATGTTTAATTTAATTTTGATAGATTTTTAGTATATGGCAATGCTTCAGAGTATTTTTTTTTGCAATAAATACTTACATTTTATCAAAAATATGACATTTCTGGAAACTATTAAATTTTTTTTTAATGTTGGAAAGGGGAAAGTATTGAAAGTTTCATATTGAAACTATTTAGCATTTCTTTGGTTAGTTTTTGACTTTTAAATACTGAAACTACGCTCCTTTTAAATTAAATTTTAATTAGGGTCTTTGATGCAATTATAATATAATTTAATTTTATATTTTAGCGTTAAGAAATCGATAGCTCTGAGATATTGGGATTGGAATTGGGATAAGGAAATTTATAGGAGGATATGTTGAAAAAAACCCAAAGATAATAAGACTTTTTATTTCTTTGGTTTATGATTATCTAAATTCAACATTCAAGATTTTATTTCTTTATATATTGACCATCGTTTGATTAGCTACACATCATTGGGGTTTAATATCATTAAATCTAAATGTTGATATTTAAATTAATTAAAAATTTGTTTATAAAAGTATTTTTTAAAAAACTTCATTTGACCGATAGCTCAGTGGTTAAAGTGACTGTGAGTTCAAATCCTAGTCAGATCATATCTAATAAAAAAATTATAATTTATAATTGATATTGTAATAGTTTACATTATAATATAAAATAAATTTAACTGTCCCACCTGAAAAGAAAGACGCATATTCACTCAATTATCACATTGTATGTGGTAGGGGACTGTACATAAATAAATAAATAAAAAAAATATTAAATTTTCTTATCATATAGAATGTTTGAATTAAAAATGTAATTAAATTGTCAAAGCATGACACATAATTAATTGTCAAAACAAATTGTCAAAAAATGAACCGTATAAATTCCAATTTCATTTTTATATTGTTTCATACATTTGGTATCATAATGCAAAAGTAGGAAAGTGGTAACACTGTAATTGACAGAATAATTTATACTTCAGAAATCACTAATATTGAAATAAAGGTGTTTCTATATAAAATTATAATTTTCAACAAAAAAATATAATTTGCAAAAATTAATTAGATATATATATGTAAATAGTCAATATATTTAAAAATATTCAAAATATGGTATTGAAAAAGAAATGATAGTCCCATTATCAATTATTCAAAATTTTTTAATTGATCTTTGCCTCAAATTCTCAAATTTTAATCAAAATATGAAATGATATTAATTTGAAAATATTTTATTAATATTTTATTTCAAAATATATTAATTCAGTTTAATCGTGACAGTTGAACCGAAATACCAAATTTTAATTTATTAAAATGCTGTCCAATAAAAACTGCTGGGTTCTTTTAATATGGATTTTATTTGGAATTTTTAATATTTCAACAAGTTTTGTTACAATAGAATCAGATTCAAATATACGTGAAGATATCATTCATTTTGTTAAAGAAATCACAGAGAACATTGATAAGAATGTCAATCCGTACAGAATTTTTACAGTTTATCAATTAGATTTCCTTAAAGATATTATAAAACTGATTGATTCTACAGATATATTCAAATTGTAGTTAATTATCAAGTTTGTCGATTTTAAATTAGTTTTACAACTGGAACTAATTATAATTCTATGGAAAATTTAAGTCGGCATTTAATATTGAAAAAAATATAAAATAATACTTTAACCGATCGAACAATTGAAAGATTTACAAATTTCTTGGATTTTTGTGAGGCATCTTATAAAAATACCATCAGGGAAAAAATTCCAAATTTCGAAATAAAATTATTACAGAAACAATATTCTATACAAAGAAATATTTTAAAAAATCATACAACACTTATCACTGATGATGATACAGGGTGGCGCAAAACGACCAATATGGTTTGAATGTTTAATAACTTTTTAAATTTATTTATATTTTTTATTTTTATTTCAAAATTTTGTGAACAAAACTTTGGGAATTGGAAATGGAGCAGTACACAACAGAAAAGCGATAAAACATTAAGAAAGGTTATGAAAAATATAAAAAATCTAAGATGTTTCTACATGTTATTCAGGGTGGTGCAAAACGACCGATATGGCATCAAAATTTTGTTACAATGAGAAATTTAGATGAATTTTACAAGGCGTTTTCATGCTCAAAAGATTCTAAAAAGAATTAATTTCACTCAAATAAAACAATTTGAGATTTCAAGACAGTACAGCAGTTTTAAGAGTCGTATTTTTAAAATTTTTTTTCTCAAAAATCCTAAATTTCAAAATTCTAAAATTACAAATTCCCGTATTCAAATTTCCCATATTTAGAAGCTTTCAATAAACTTGTAATGTAATAAGGTTTTTAAAGGTTCTGAATTTTTTAATTAGAAAGAATTTTAAAGATGAGGTGCTAGAGTATTAGAGGTGTTAATACCAAAATGGTTTATGCTTTCAAATGCCCTGTACCTAGTTTCAAGACAATAACTATTATTTAAGTACTATTCACATACTTTAAATTAATATTGATTTTTTAATACATCCATTTTCATGTAAAAGATTAAGAAAGCAGTTCAAGATGTATCAGTTTCTAATAAATTTTCAATTCCAAACCATACATGATAAGATGTATCAGTTTCTAATAAATTTTCAATTCCAAATCAGATTTTCCAAAACTTGATTAATGTGACTTTATCAATTCTAGGTTATATAATAGTTTAATCAAAAGCAGTTTTTAAATGGTCTACAATTTTCTAAAATAAAATATTTCAAAATTTCATATATTCTGTTCAAATTGATTTGAATTTTTTTTTTTTTCATATTTAAGGACCTTTTTGATTAATTTGATACAATATTCAATCTTCCGCCTTAAACTAATATTTCAAATTTTAACTAAGTCTTATAATATATGTTTTATTTCTTAAATCTTTTAAACTAATATTGAACCTAACCATTTATCAATGCCCATTTACATAATATTTTATTTTACATTTTGTTAAAAAACTACTCTAAAGCCTGTAAATTACAATTTTATATATGTATAAATGAAATATACATATAAAAATATATATGTCTACATGTTTTTTTTAACCCAATCATTTCACAAGTATTTCATAATCGTTTTTGAACTCAAATATGGACATTAATAAATTTCTTTTTTTCTACATTTTGCCTTAGGATTCGACTTCATAAATTTTATTTTATAAGGATTTCCAACATTTTCTACTTTTTAGTTTGGTTTTAGTTCAGTTTTACTGTTATTTACTGGTATTAAAAATTATATCCTGCGAATAAATCATTTTTTTGAATTTGTATTTGAATTCATAAATTTTATAGTGACATCTATGATTTGATTTTGCTATTAAATTCGTTTAATATATGTGTACAATCATTTATCATTTGTAATTATTACGTTTTGATATTTTTAGAATTCAATTGAATTTAATTTATGGTTTTTAAAAAGTATTTAATATAGTAAAATATCTAAAAATGAATACCTTTTATACAGTACTAAAATATTTTGCAAAAATACTTGAATACTTGGAAAATAATAGAATATAATATATCTTCATAGTTAAGTATTTTTAAGTACTTAATACTCGAAAATAATTAAGAATCAAAAATAATTACAAAAGTAAATTAACTCAAAATTTAATTACTTTGTGGTAATTACAAGTAGTTATTCTTGCTTCATTAAATAATTAAATTTTTAATATTTAAGTATTTGTAACTACACATTACTTGAGTATCAAAAATAATTACAAAAGTAATTAAAATTAAAATTTAATTACTTTATGGGAATTACAAGTATTCTTACTTCATATTTTTACTTATTATTAAATTGTTTTAAGTATCGAAAACTAAGTACTAGTGGTACTTTACAAAGTCAGGAGTATCAGGAAATGGTACTTGCGACTGTACTTAAGTACCATTTTATTTTTTGATTACTTTTGGCAAAATTTCAAAGACACAACTTTTTACACATTTTTTTAGAACTTTTTAGAACAAATGTTCCTATATAGTTTAACTATGTCCGTCCGATCGTATGTTTACAAAACTTTTCCACCTTTTAAAATAAACGGAAGAACTTTTACAGTTTAATATTAAAAACGGTTATAATAAGAGTTCTATAAGCTATATTTTCAATCTGGATTTTCAACGGTTATCCAGGATTGCCATACGATACTCTAATTTACCGTTAAGCGAAACCAAAGTTTTTTTCTTAAATTTTCAAGTCACGATTTTTTATATCCGATTTTGCTCCATCTCACTAATTCAACACAGTAAGGATGAGCATCCACCGCATTTGTTGTTTGTCGTTGGAAAACTTTGAGTGGAGACATTCATTGTTTTATTTCTTTAGAAAAGGTGTTTGTTTTGTTCCTACTAAACACCTATAAAACAGGGTAAGTGACCAGACAGGGCACCGACGACTAAGTGAAGTAAACAATGAGGTGACACGGGGATAATTTTTTAAGATGAATAGCTCAGTTTTGCACTTTATACAGATACCCCAGTGCCGATTGAGAATTAGCACCCAAATATGTGCGTTATACCCATTTTTTGTCTAGTACTCTAGTACTTAGTAATTTAGGAGTTCAAGTTGGAAAATGTAAGTTTTACAGAGATATTAATATGATTTAAATTCTAAATGCCCAAAATGACAGCCAATATTTGGTTGCGGTAACGGCCCCTGAAGAATAACAATTCTTTTTCAAAAATCGTGACTTTACTGTGAAATTTTATATAATTACATATAATTGAAAATACTATGGAAGAATTTAAATATTTAAAAAATTAAATAAGAAAATAAATAAACCATTTAACTATAATTTAAACCAATTTAATATAATTGAAAATCCACACATACTCACATTTAGACCAATTATTAAAAATAAACTTATAAATCCTTTTGAATTTTTTTTTTAATTAAAAAATAATAATTTAAAATTATGTATCCTTATTTTTTATGTTTGTAGTGGTAATACTTACATATGTATCTTATATACTATATTCTATTTAGTTTATCTTTAACTGAAGCTGGTCTATCTCAACTTTTTAAAATAAAAAAATAAATAAACTTTTTTTAAGTCTTCTTATGAGTTTATAAAATTTTTTTAAAAATTCTTTAAATAAATAAAAACAAAAAAACACCAACACAAACATACAAACTAAATTTTCATGAAAAAAATTATTTAAGTAAATAAGTATCTAAGAATGTTTAATGGTTGACTTGATA
Source organism: Dolichopus griseipennis (assembly GCA_963082915.1). NCBI lineage: Eukaryota > Metazoa > Arthropoda > Insecta > Diptera > Dolichopodidae > Dolichopus > Dolichopus griseipennis. The sequence goes on along the minus strand of OY720444.1, from coordinate 14,836,280 downwards.
CAAGATTCAAGGTACTATGGTATATAAACATATATTATATAATATATATTTGACCAAGGATATTTCATACATGAATGAAAAGCTCATCTAACCAAAAATGATGATAGGATCATTTGTCAAATATATACATATATAATAGATGTGTATATCAGTACCAATAAAAAAAAAGGATCCTGCCAGGAAAAATACAAAAAAAAAAAAATTATTTTAAAGGAAATCCGAATTTTGTAGAAAAAAAACCAAAAAAAAAATGTGGTAGGAAAGAAAATGGTCAGAAGGTTAAATGTTTGTTTGTTTTGGGGTTTTTTTTGGTTCAAAGTAATTTGTTTTTGTAAAAATGTAATAAATAACTTTTAGTTAGGTACTTGTTTTTTTTTTTTTTGAAGACTTGTTTTAAGGTGTTTATTTTGTGTTCGTAATGGATGTATGTAACCTTGTAAAAACAAAAAAATTATACAAAAAATAATACAAATTTAATTTAATTTTAAATTTTTATTTAAAATTATTTAAAATTTTCCTGTATATCAGTACTTAAGGAAATTAATAACTTAATTTTTTTTTTATATTAATATTCCTTTAATAGGATTAGAATGCTTTCTTCGAAATTTTTGTATATATAAATACTGACTAATGTCCAATCTAACAAACATCTATTCTGTACGTCAAGAGATGGGGGTATTCAAAATCGCAGTGACACCTTGCGGGAAATCTAGGAAAACTCTTTGACATCTTGCGGAGAAATTTGGCGTCGCTTTTTCCACAAGGCGTAAGATTGAAAATCATGCGGAATAGTTAAGAACAGACCAATTGTCTAGCTTAGTGAGCAATCGATTAACGAAACGGCAACAGAGCCTAGGACAGAAGCTTTGTGGAAGTCCTATGCTCGCCCAGGTGGTAAAAGAGGAAAACAAAATCTCAAATCATTGATAACAAATTTGTCCGTAAGTTTAAAGGGGGGTTCTGTAAGTTAACTGTAAGTTCAAGATCGTAAGGGGGGATTGTAATTAAAATGACTTTTTTTGGTAATTTTGTTTTAAAAAAAATGTACCGTATTCCTTCAGTTGACTCCCCCAAATTACTTAAGCACTACAAGAACAAAAAAAAAGCATTAACACACTACGTCAACCCATAAATACTTAAGCACTACAAGACCCAATTCCAAAATTCTTTTTAAAATAAATATATTTTTATAATTGCATAACTTTAGGATTGTTATACAATATTATGTATTGCATAAATTTAGGATGAAGACAACATATTATGTATTGCATAACTTTAGGATGACAATTGAATTTGGGGTTGGGTATGTAGAAATAGAATTCTTTAAAAAAGTGAGTAGTGTCTTTTGTTCAATTTAATTCATTATTGATTATGACCAATACAAAAGAAATTTGATATAAAAAAAAAATCCATAGGTATGTGTTTTAATTAAATTTAAAATTTTGCTCAGTGTTGCATGCATTAATTTCTTTGTAAAAATTCTACTTAAACATTTTAATAAATCGTTATTGATTAAAAATTCCAATTAAAATTAATAACGTTAATTAAATTAAATTATATTTTAAAGGATATTTTAGAAAGGATATTCAAAGGAAATTTAATTTTAAAACGTTTTAATTTTCTCAATAATGTTAATTGAACCATAATAATTTCATTAAAGATATAATGGTTCTTGGAATATATAAAGATGTAATGGTTAATTATTAGTTAAAACTGTGTTTAGATTGCGAATTAAATGTTAAATAATAAAGTTTTATGTAAAAATTACTAGAAGAAAAAAATTTCATATTATTAAACAATTTGAGTCTTTAGTTCTATAGTTTTAGAATATTGTCTTATATAAAATTATGGTCGTGATAAGTACCTAGTACATAAGTAGGTATTTTGGGAAGAAAAATATCCTTAAAAAGGATTTTCTAAAAGTCCTGTAAGCGATGGCGTGGTCTGGCGAAGAAGATATGATGCCAAACTTTATGAAATGTATAATAACGTTGATGTAATCACGAAATCAGACGCGTTCATTGGATCCGGTCACGTTTAGCGAATGTCAACCGATGCTCCAGTCAAAAGGATACTTGAAGTCAAATCTCAAGGAAAGCGACGTCGAAGGAGACCGAACCTTTTGAAGGAGATGAAACACCGGCAAACTTAAAAAACGTGCACATCGCCAATTGGAGGAGATCTGCGCAAAAACAAGAAGAGTGGAAGGGGATATTACACCAGGCTCACAACCTTCATGGTTTGTAGTGCCTTATAAGAATAAGAAGGTGATAAGTACCAGAGGTGATAGAGAATGGTGATGAGTACCATCGGCAGGGGGATAGGAACCACCAGTAGAGGTAATAGCTACCACTGGCGAAGGTGATAAGCATGATCCGCGGAGATGAAAAGTACCGCCATATCAGGTATATAAAATAAAACAGCTACCGTTTTAATAAAAAACAGCCTTGCATTAACAGCAAAACATCGTCTTCAAGAATATGGTTTCTGGTTCAATGACTGAAATTATTCATTTTACACCGTACTATAGAGAAACTGTAGTCTAGATTCTAGAGGATTGTCATGTAGTAACTAAACAGTCACTTCCAAAAAAAAATATAACTTTCTTTTACAATGTATAACAAAAGTAAAAAAAAGAACATTAATAAAATAGTGTTAATTGAAACCTTGAATTTTTAATGGTTTGTAATTAATTGATTTAAATAGAAACTTTCTTTTCTTTAAATTATATATTTTTAGTTAATTAATTTTCTAAAGAAATTTTAAATTAACCTTAAAATTAACTTTAAAACTAATTTTCTATCTTTATATTTTAAAACAATTACTATCCAATTTTTTTAATTGATAATAATTAAATGATTTAATTAAGTAGAAGGTGTTTAATCCCCATCCTTTTTTTTTCCTTTCAAAAACTTTTAACCTATTAATTGCGGTTAACACCTGGTTAACCCCTTCCATTCCGACCGAGTTTTAAACTTTAAAGCAAATTGTTAAAACCTGAACTCGGGAAAATTTTATATTTCCCAATACATGATTAAAATGGAAATTATTTTCTCACCTTGCAAAGAGCTGATAGATGATTTTTTTTTTATAGAGAATTTTGCTTATCCTTTGTTATATATAACAGTTATAAAATAACATTTATGTTCTTTTTATATATGTTAACGGTACTTAACCTTAATTATTACAATTATATTTTATTGCTGTTATTATCTTCATTCCTTGTATACTCATACATATACATATTTAAGTTCATTTATTCTTTTTTATAAAAATGGAACAGCAAGGTTAATCAGAAATTGAAGATGTCGGTATTACTTTTAAATAATATTTAAATATATTTAATTTTTTGCTGGTAAGGGGTTAAAGAAGTATAAAGGTATTAAGGATTATAACGGGTTAAAAAAATTATATAAATTATGTTTTACAGCATTAATGAAAAAGTTGAAAGTTTTATCCCAGATTATTTTATAGTAGATTCTAAAGTAGATGCAAAAGTTAAGTACTCGATAAATGGGTAGTTTTAAGACGTATTTTGCAGTAGGGCTATTGAAACTCTTGTTAGTCTCAACTCATAATAAACATATTAGACTTGAACAGTTTCTTTTAAAGTAAAATATTACGTCAGTGGGGAAATGATTTAACTATACTCCGATCCAATAGTCTTGCGGCATCGACAAGACATACAATAGAACCTAACCACACAAATTAGCTGAGGAAAAATTTCTGTTTTATATTAGGTAGTAAGTTGTAAATTTGATGCCATGTAACTGAGATCGAGAAAATCCAATAATCTGGCAACGGTACCTCTTACAATATAAAATAAATTTTTCAGTGTTTGGCTCAATGGATTAACGGGTATACTTGCTGAATGTAGAAAGTGATCAAGGTTTTCTGGGAGAACCAAATTTAATTTAAATAAAAAAAGAAAATTTGTAAGGGTATTGTTCCTGAACTGATTCGAGGTAATTAAACCGTTGATTGATTCAGAAACTAAAAAGAGGAAAAACCGTTATAAATGAAGCTGTAAAATCTGGTGATGAAATTTTTTTGCAATTGCTCTTAAGGGTCATATTAAAAGAAGAAAATCTTTGTGTAGTTCAGCAGTCGGTTAGGAAATTAGGAGAAAAATCAAATTCCGAGTTGGAACAGTAGGAAATGCTTAATACTTGATTATCTCTGTAGTTATTACATTTATTGGTGCGTAAGTTCTATAATGCAGAAAAAACTGCTATCGATGAACCAAAATTTGATTTTAAATGATACTATTTTTGAAACCTTATTGGAGGGGGAATGTAGGAGTGGTTTCTGAAACGTTTATTTATCAAGCAAACACTTGATAAATTTTCAATATACTTCTTCTTCGAACATCATAAATTTTTTTTTCGGATCCAATTTTACTTATTAATTAATTACCTCTTAAACTTAAACAGCTCATAAAAATTAAATATTATTTTATATTCTCTTAATGGTAGTTTAAAATTGTTTTATGACTTATTGTTGTTGTAGTAGCACACTATAGGTGTGGTATATCTGTTTATTACTATATAATAAAATTTTATTTTTAAAATGGTAGAATGGTTTTATAAAGTTTACATAAATATACTTATTATGGTCTTTAAATTCATTTTTATACAATGTTCATTGTGTAAAAGCAGAAAATATTTCATTATAAAAATAGAATTACAAATTTTTTTGGGAGCAGTACATAGTTTCAATCTAGAAAATCTTGTTTTTGTAAACCTAGTACTTACAAAACTTGTAGGACAATATCACGGTTTTCAAAAATCGCGTTTCTCAAAATTTGGTTTCACAGAATCTTGCTAGGAAAACTTCGATTCTTTAGCTAAGCTTTAATAAAGCTTACGTTTGTTTGTAAGAAATACTTTTAGGAAGGATTGAAGAGTTTTACTCGGAGACAGAGTTTTTGGTTTTTCCTATAATCAAAATCGTTAATTTGGAGGAATTTTAGAATTGGATGTAAAATAGGAGTTAAAAGCCTTTTACACAATATATTTATATATATATGCGAGTTTCAGAAATAGGAGACGTTTTTTAGTTGGAAACAAATATAATTTTCAGAGGCTTGGGGCGGCAACCCAAATTATTTGAAATATAATATATGATATTAAAAAACGGTATTTTGAAAAACGCGATTTTGTAATAACGATATTTAGTAAAATTGCGATTTTGTAAAAACGAAATTTTTTAAATACGATATATTGAAAATCTTATTTTTGTACCAGACGCAACATTTTAAACCCTTTTATTTCTTCGAAAACTTTAAGTTTTTCTTTTTTGTAATTTAAAAAGTTTGAGGGAAAATTTTGAAGAAAAATTATAATTAAAAAAAAAACAAAAATAAATTTTTTTTAGAAAATTCAAAAATAAATGAAAAAAAATTAAATGTTAATGACATTAGTAGAAGGGATTGTAAATGATGATATGGTTGGTCTGATGTTTGGACTGTAAAAGAAAATAATTTATTTTTAGAAGAATTTTTTATTTTTTTCTTGTGAATATTTTTTTTTTTTCAAAAATATTAAATTTAAAAAAAAATTTTAAATTTAATTTCAAAATAAATATATGTATGTCCTATTAATTTTTCATTTGGAAGAAAATTGCTCATTTCTCATTTTAGAGATGTCAGAAGAGATTTTCAAGGTTTTTGGAAAACATTAAATAAATGGGAAATGAAAATAATTTTTTAGGAAAATTTTTCATTTATTTAAAGCGGAAAAATCAAAAAAAAAAAAAACATAAAAAATTAATGAATGAAGTTAGGTATTTTTTTAGTAAAAAGTCATTTACCTTGAAAATTTTTCTATGTTAACTTGTACATGGAAATATAAATGAAGCGAGTTTTTAAGGGTCAGTTAATCAATAACTTTTTAGGCTTTTTGTTTGATGAATTTTTTGAGAAAAGTTTTTTCAGGTAAAAAAAAACCTTAGATATTAAGTATTAAAGTTCTGGAATTGGTAAAAGTCTATGAAATCAAGGATTTTAAATGCTTCTAATAAATTTTTCGTAACTTTATGGGTTCTCCAACATATAAAAAATGTATAAGGGGATTAGTTTTTCTGGGAAGTTTAAAATCTGGGAGTTGTTGTTGTTGTTCTAAAACAGGTTCTATGTATTCCAATGGATTTGACCTTGGACAGTTTAGTATCACACAGATTCTGAAGTTGAAGTTCATGTAAGTAAGTTGGTAATTCATGTGTGTAGGGTTTAGTTAGAAGAACGTTAAAATTATTATTTTTGTCCTTAATGTACCTCCATGTTTTCTCATTTGTCTTATATGATACTTTAACCCCAATCCCAATTCCTTAATTTTCCTTTTCTTATTCCACTATCAAATGCCCTAGAGTTTGGTTTTTAAAGTGATTCTGGCGAAAAACTGCCCAAATCAATTTCATTCATTTAATGGATGAATTTCGATGCTTTTCAACCTGTTAAAAAAAATATGGATGAGCTAAGATTTTTAATTACTTAAACAGTGTATATATTATTTCAATTATTTGCAGGTTCTTAGACTTTTGTAGTAATTTGCCGCCATAAATTTAATTTTAAAAAGGATTTTTCAAAGCTCTTAAAGTCGTCGTCGCTAACACGCACCTACGTATATCACTTATTTGGGCTAACAAAATATTTTCTATTAAACCTGCTAGTAAACTGGGATAAAGTAAAGAAATTATTGATTTCTCTTCAATTGTAAGCAATTTTCGAAGAACGGGCCTCACTGCCGGGGAATTCCCTTTTTCTAAAATTAAGAAAATTTTCAATTAGTAAAGGGAGTTATAGCTAACCTAATGGGCCATAGCTCTATAAAAGAACTTATGACTAACTCATAAAGGGATTTATGTCCCACAAAATGAGTTGTAAGTCCCGAAAGGACTTATGACCCTTGGAGTTATGAACCTGCATAGAGTCAAATACTATTTAACTTTTAATATAGCAACCTTTGAACCTTAATAATTCAACAAGTGTGTATTCATTATTAATAACTATTTTATTATTTATTTATAGTTTTTCCAACTTATTTTTTTGGAATTAAAATTTTTCATTTCTTAGAACTAGAAAAAAAAAAGTTATTTTCCATTCATGGAAAACTTTTAGAATTAGAAACTTTAATATTATGTTTTTAGAGCTGCTTAGTTTATTTTACTCATTTTGCATTCAGAAAGTTATTCATATGTAATAATTAAATTAATATGTGATAAAATCTATATAATTATAATTTAATTTGATTTATTTGAGGTTAAGTTTAGTTTGAAAAGGTCATTAACAAATTTCTAAAAACTTTATATCAAAGTTTATAATTTTTTTTCATGAAAAACTTTTCTAAACAAATTTATATTTTAATTTTCATTGGAAAATGTGCAAAACAAACAAAAAAATGAAAATGTCATGTTTTCATACACGTAAATTTAAATTTTTATATAAAGTCTTGTTATTAAATATTTTTGTATGAAAAATTTTCTTTTAATTAATTCAAAATTTAGTTTAAAGAGACGTGAATGAATTTGAAATAGGAATTTGGAATTGCGATTCTAAAGTGAAGTGTAATTTGCTTGAATGAAACCAGTCATATTCCAAAACGCTTACACATTGAAGTGATTAGTAGTATAATGAGAAGTTAGTAAGAACAAATGTAAATTTAATATAATCTATTCAACGGTTATCTGATAAAATTCTAATTATCAAAATCCCAACAACACAAAATCCAAAAATCACAAAATTCAATCATATCACACAATCAATTATAGGTTAAAATAGTTTAGGCATAGTCTAATAGGCAGTCTATTCCTCTATAAAAAATTATAGGACCTTTAACTTAACGTTTATCCAAATCTAAACCAAATCTATTTAAAATAAGATTTTAAAACTGTCCATAAGCTGCAGTTAAGAATCAATGAACAACCTTAAAAATTACTTTCAACCTTTTTAATAAATTATTCTGAAAAAATTATTTCTGGGTCTGCCTATATTTCTTTTTCCTTGGAGTTGACAATCTAGGTCTCTTCTCAAACTATTATGTTTTTTGTTCACCTGTATATATGTCCAATTCATCTAAATTTTTTTGTTCTTATTTGGATTCCAATAGGATCGTCTCCGCAAATAATCCACAGTTGACTCAGAATATTTGGGCAGATTATGAAAATGGAGGTGGATAGGCCACACGCTTAGAAACCCTAGTGAAAATATAACACGTAATGCATTGGAGTGGAACCCTCAAGTGAGTAGAAGACGCGGCTGACCCAACATCACATTGCGCAGAATAATTTATCAAGAAATGGCTAAATGCAACATCTCCTGGGATGATATTAAAATATCAACGCGGAATCGCCTGAGATGGAGATATAAAGTGAAAGTCCTATCCTCCCAAGAGGAGTAAGGAAAAAAAAAAAAAGAAATACTTGCAATTTGTTAGTAAGCTAGCGAGGTTTCACTCTAGATGAGACTGAGCATTTTTATCCAACTAGATTATTGATCTTGAAGGGTGTGCCAAGTTGTTCCTTTATATAAGCAGTAGAACTTTAGTTTCTGGATTGTATACATGGCTCTGATTAAATATGTTAATTGTTTTTCTAGAATGTCTTTTATCTACTGCGCTTTCTAAATTGTATTTCTATTGTATGTATCGAATGCTTTTGTGAAGTCAGTAAATACCAGATGTAATGGTCAGTTCAATGAATTTGACTGTTTTATTGTAAAGTGTTTGCCTTAGCTTAAATTTTATGAGGAATTAGACTTCCAAAGAGTTGAAGCTTCCAAAATCGGTTAAAGTTTTTTAGAATAGTACTTCGAAATAAATGACAAGGCAATTTATATGATAATATTTGAATTTAATAATTTAAATTAATTCATGTTTTTTTATAATCATATAGTAATTAAAATTATTAAAACTTATTTTTAATTAAATTTTTTTGAAAAATTAATCATTATTAGTTAAATTTACCCTAAAACCATAATTAAACAATATTTTTTTGAAAAAATTGAAATTAATTAACCGAATGTAAATGGTATTTAAAAAATTTTTTCATTAAATTAAAAACAAAATTGCAAAATATTAAAATAAATATAATTGTAATTATTTTCTCATATGAGATTTGAAAACTTTACAGACAAATATTTTATGCAATTACATACGAAATTAAAGTCATTTATGTATGGATTAAAAAAAGTTCAATGACCAATATATAAAATAAATCATTTTTATAAAAATTTTTTCATTTTTTATTTTGAAATAAAAAAAAGTTTAAAATTTTAATAAAACATCAACAAAAAAATTAATGGATGAGGGATGTTAGTTAGGATGTTAGCCCTGTAAGGTGTTTAATATACTACATACCAATACTTGACAGATATTATATTTAAAATTTTTGATAGCTTATTTCAGTCATAAGCCTGTGGTGTATTCTGCGAATACTGCGGAAAATCATATGGAAACTGGGCGAAACTGTGTTATGTGACAGCTAGCCGAAAATGAAGCCTTAACAATATGAAGCTATAGAAAAGTGCAGGCAACTGTATATCTTGTCTATTTAATTTTGAAAACATCTAGTTTTATTAGTTTTAAAGATTTGGAAATAGATTCCAATAAGTTGTATTGGAGCTTCTTAAATGTTCGTTTTCTGCTTCAACTCAAAACAATAGGGATTCTACTAATTGCTTCAAAACTACATTGGGTAAATTTGCTTTCTTCTTTAGTTTTTATTACAGCCACACAGTTAAATCCGGTTTTATTAGACACACACACAGTTAAATTCGTTTAATTTTTTGATTCCAAGAATATAGTGGATATACGATACTGATTAGATTCATACACTTGTATACACTTGAGCTTATGAAAAGAAGACTAAACATTCATAGTTTGACAGACAAACGGAGAGATATATCTAGATTGAATCTCTGCCCGATACTAGTTCGATTTCACACGAGAGCTGACAGATGATTCACATGTCCGGTAACTAGTTTGATTTGACACTTTGATTCTAGTCGAATCTATACATAGAACTCACAGTTTGATTTACACGATCGAATCCATACGGTAGAACTTTTGAACGAAGGTACGAATAAACCAAACTAGTTTGATTTACACTTTCACGCTGATCGGATCTATACACTTGAGGTGAAGGATGGAAATACAAATACTTATATCTTGAGTTGATATAGAATCCAATTTATACGGTGCCATGGCATTTAGATTCCGAATCTATCCTTAAACTATAATTGACGGAAGGATTCATGAATTGACTTAACTTAATAGATTCACATTTTGATACTGATCTAATCCAACCCTTTGATTTGATATTTAGCACGCTTAATTCGAAACATAATAAACGAAAGACTAAACGACTCGTGACTATTACTATACTGATGACAATCGTTCACACGGGTATAAACAAATTATATTTTTTTGCGAGCTTCCTTAAAAACAAACAAATAAAAACTTTTTACATTAATTTAAATAAACTACGCTAATTAATGATATTTTCCTTAGATAATAGCATATATAGATTATAGACAATATACATATACAAACAGACAATGTAAATGTTTCATTTCCAAAAATATAATCAAAGCAAAAAACTTTACAATAAATTAATGTTATCCTTTTTTGTATGCATGTGTTCTATTATTGCCTCCTCTTGTTTTTTGCAACACGGTTCTGTCTCAAAAATAAAGTTATCCTGCATGAACTTTTGTTTTTTCTGTTATAATGTTTAAAAAAAAGTGAATCATTGTTTTTTATTACACTTTTAATTGTAAAAAATTAGTATAAGATAGGCAGTTGTTCCAAGATGATGCTAAAGAATTTCTGACGATCAGAGCAGAGAGTTTCTTTCAACTGGGTTAAAAATATATAAGTATAATTGGATTTTAAAATGGAAGGTGTTTAGATAAGAATTGAGCCGAAAAACAGAATAACCTAAGACGAATGTAATTATAGGCGATCTAGTGGAAATCACACAAAATTGTTTAATACTTAAAGCAACTCAAGCTTATCAGAAGTAATGGCAAGGAACATTAAATTTTGTTAAGTCAACCTTGATATCCAATGCAATCTCTATTAAAGTACTTGTATTCAGAAATTATTAATATTTTCCGAAAAATTTTAATTTCAGACTTTTTTTTGGATAATCCCTATGAATTACCCTCGCGTAATTTTGTGCATTAAGATCACTATTATTTTTCGATCCTTCCTTTCCTCTATTTGTTATTACGGTTTTTGTCTCTTAATAAGAAGCTGATGTTCTAAAACATTTTCAGAATTTATTTAAGTAGGCGACTATTTAGAAATAATTAAAGTTAGCAGAAGGATAATATTTATTTAAAGATTTCCTAGTTGGAAGATCTTGATCTAAATATTCTTTTGAAAATAAATTATTTCAGAAGAAAACCGAATGAAATCATCGAAAGTCAAAGCCGAAGCCAATGTTTAGATTTTATTAAAATAAACTCGTTAATGAAGAATTCCAGAAACTATTTCCAGAATGAAAACGATGGTTTAGAGATTCCTCCCAAAATTTAAATTGAAACAGACGAAAGATTCCTTCATATCCTCAAAGTCAATTGGAGAACATAGAATTTATTCAGTGTTGCAATACCTCCCTAGAAAAACATTCAATTCTTCTCTAGTTTTCAACTAAGGCATTGTAAAGGTTCTTAAGAAACCGGCAGTTAAAAAGCTCTGAAAAAGTAAGTTGGAGAAAATAGAACTAATCAGTGTTGCAATACCTCCATAGAAGAACTTGACAAATTCAACAAAAACCCACATATAACTTATTTAAAATATAACCGGAGTACAAATAAATTTTACAAAAACTTAATTTCTACTGCTGAAAAAGAAAAAAAAAAAATTTTAAAAACAAACCAAATCAAGCAAGAAAAATAAGTGGGGGGGGGGGAAAAGTTTAATTTTTTATTTGTACAATTCTTCATTTTACCAAAGGAAAAACTTTTACTATAACTTTTCATTTTTTTTTTATTTTTTTTTTTGAAAAATTTTTAAACAAACACACAAGCACAAAAAAAAAAAAAAAATTAAATGAAATGTTAAAAAATTGCGCATTATTTATGCATCTATCTCTTTCTTCTCATTAGACAGCTTAATGATCTTTTCTCTGGCATAGAACACCTTTAATAAAACCTGCCACATGAAAAAATTAAATTAAAAATAAAAATTTTTCTGTTGGACATTTTTTTTTTTGCAAAAAGTAAATTTTTCTATTTAAATTTTATCATTTTTTTTTTTGTATTTTTTGTTAGTTTCATGTGTGAGTGTCTATGAATGTGTATTAAGTTCCAGGTGGAAAAAATTATTTTGCTTACCTTTGGTAAAACCAAAATTAAAAAAAAAACAAAACCAAAAGCAGAAAAGATAGTTTATTTACTTCATAGTTTTTTATTCTGACATACAGATGTCGTTGCCATTTAAAGAATTTTTTTAAATGAAAAAAAAAGAGCTATTTGGGAGCCCAATTTATTTTTCAACACAAGAATCTTAAATGAAAAAATCTAGAAGATTTTTCCTTGAAATAAAATTTCCCTCAATACTATTTACAAATTTGATGCTGTGAGATTTAAAGGGTTAAATAGGTTAAACAATTTAAATGAAAGGCACTTAATCAGGGTTAAAATTATTTGCTTAGCAACGGTTGTCAAGGGGCAAGAATTAGTATTAATTTAAAATCGTTACTTGTAGAAATGTGTACTTATGGCAAAAAAATGATTTAGAGGAATTCACAAGTTGATTAAATTCCGGGTTTGAATAAAATATTTCTTGTAATTGGATTCGAGGATCAAGTATTATTATGAGAGTTGCATTCAAGAATCGTATGGTTTTCTCTTTTCCTTGCGAAATTCTAAACAAGCATGGATTTTATAAACTTATTCAAAATCAAGGAAGTTCCCTCTTTCTGTGAGATTTTTAATTACAATGGGTTTTGGAATTGGATTCAAGATCAAGAAGCTCTAATTTATATTCATAAAATTTTGCTTCAAGTTTTTTTTCAAGATTTTAACATTTAAGATTGTCTTAATTTTCAAGAAAGCAGGGGTGATCCAAAAAAATGGAATGTGCTGGCACAAATCATTTTAATTCTACAAGTTTTTTACTTCAACATTTTTTTATTTTTTTTGAGGTTTAAAGTTTTAAAAAGTAAAGGTGTTCTTATATTTTTTTTACCCTATTTGTAAGTTGTAACCCTTTTATATTTTCGCCCACTCGCACCAACCTTTATTCATGCTTATGTAAACATAAAATAAAAGTGAGGGAAGTGTTTGTTTCTTTTTTTAGTGATGTGTCAAAAAGAAAAGTAGCAAAAGAAAAAAGAAAATGAAAATTTTATATGGCACCAGTTTGTGTGACAATTACAGTTAAAAATTTAAATAGAGGGTTGCAAACTTAGTTATATTCTAATATCTTTAATGTTATTATAATTTTGAGTATATAAAAAAAATGTATTAAGTGTGTAGTACAAGTTAAATGGGTGACATTAAAAAAATGTATATATATATTTATATATAAAAAGGGTAGTCATTCTGGAGTAACCAAAAAGGGTTAAAGTCTTTATCATTTTTTTACTTATTTCGTGTTAATATAAAGTTGTCTTTTTTATGTTCAGGTCATACTCAGATTAATTAAAATATAAAATATTTACTAAAGTCAATTTGTAAGCCTTAATTTTAATATAATCAGTTTCTTCTTATCATATTATGTAAATCTTTTATTAGATCAAAACTTAGAGTTATTATGAAATTCCACTATTTAATTGCTTTTATTTCTGGGAATTTGGGACTGAAAAGGATTTTAATATGAAAATTTCCCTAAAAGTTTACAAGGTACTAATTTTTTGGGTAACTCTGTCAAGATCATAAAACTATTTATTGAAAATGTGACCAGTATAAAACAAGAACAACAAATGCTTATCCTTATACAACTTGAAGACGGCTTATAGAAATTAATTTCTCATTACTATTATCGAACCATATTTCTTCAAATATTATCCCCAAAGTTAATATATGTATGGGGCTAAATTACGAAAAACATGAACATCTTTCTGCATTAACATTCTCAAAGTCTGGCAATCCTAAATATCATGAACCGAAATCTCCAAATATCCTTATTATCGAAACAAAACTGTATACTTAAATAAATAACATATCTAACCCTAAGCTTAGGTGTCTTCAATTTATGGCCTAGGCAAAAGAACACTGTACAATACCAAGGGAAGAGACCTTGAAGCCTCCCATTTTCCCTCGCACAAAAAGAAAATTTTTAAAAGCTGCGCCAGTTAAATTCTAAGATTTTCTTTTATTCATAAATGGCGTGATTTTAGTGTCTTCAATTTATGGACTTGACAAAAGAACACTGTACAGTACCAATGGCAGGTTCTCGAAGCTTCCATTTACTCCCGCACAAAAAGAAAATTTGCAAAGCTGCGCCAGTTAAATTTTGAGATTTTCTTAATATTATTTTTCCAATAGGTACCTTTTGTCTTGCCTTCATCTTTGGTGCGTCGAAAATGTAATGTTTTCTTTCTATATGGAATAAATCTATAGAAGATCCCTTTGGGTAATATTTAAGCTTCACCGAAACCTTAGATACTTAAAATTACTTATTTACTTAAAAACAATACTGGATCCAGATTTAGAAAACCAGTGTTACTCTCTTTGGAATTGAAAAATATTTCAAAATTCATATCAATTTTATTAATATTAAGACTACAGTACCTACTTTCTGTATTTAAATTCCAACTATCATATGGCAAACATTCTGGTGTTCCAATTTCTATAAGTAGGTTAATTATTACAATCAAAACTATTATGGATCAATGAACCTATAGTCTTATGAATTGCTATTTAATGTAAAATGAATACTTGAATTAAAAATCATTTCTTAATTTTATAAATTTGAAAGAAAAACAATGTCTATATTTAAAATTCACAAAAAACACTCATATATGATATGGGTACTTTATTTCAATATTAGTTTTCACTTTTGAAATTTTCTTCTTTTTAAGATTATTTCCAAAAAAAAAAAGTACTTGTAATTGTAATCCAGATAATATATGTATATGTACATGTAGTATAGTACAACTGTATTCTTAGTCTAAGTACCATTTTCAATTTGGAAAAAACAATTGCTTTTGTTATACTTATATACAAAATATACAAAGTCTTGTTCTATTAATAAATTAAAGGTAATGTATTGGAAAAATGAAAAAGTTTTTCTTTTTAAAATGTTTTTCCTGCATCTCTAATTCCTTCCAGCTTCTCTGCTGAATCCCTTTCTTTTCTTTTCTAACTTTTTGTTTTATTTTAAATTGATTTTTGTAGAATTTTTCTATTCTAGTAGAGTAATATTGGTTTATTTTTAAAATTAGTTTAATTATATCTTTTGTATGTGTAATATAAGCTAAAAGCAATTTAAAAATTGTTTTACTCTTGGTTTCAGTTTTCTTCAATTAAAAGAAAAAAAAAAATTTCATTCAAAATTTAATTAAAATAAACGTTTCAGTAAAAAGTATCGTAAGTTTTAGTTAGAAAAGATTTTTTAGAGAAAAATTATCCAGATAGTATGAAATATTTTCCAATGAAATGAGTACTATTAAATGACCTACTAATATTATCCAAAGAAATAATCTTAAATTAAATGACGCAGAATGATTACTATCATCAAATGAAATAACTTCTACAATCAAATAATGCAATAAATGGTGAATGTGAAATAACCCCTGATTAGAAAAATTAAATAACTCCCAGTAGTTGCAAATATTTTTCTGTAATTTGATAATTCCTAATGCAATACACTTCAAAGAAGTAAGTTCTACTACTTATCAGATAATATAACTCAGACCTAACTCCTAACTTATACTGACAAAATATGAAATCATTTCCGGCACATAAAATAACTCCCTTTTATATAAGAGAAGTAACTCTTTACTCTTTCAATTAAATTGTTTCCAAAAAGAACTGTTATCATCAAATTAAATAAGTCTTTCCTTTAAATTATGTAAAAATTAGCGTCGGCATGTGAAATAACTCCCAACAATTATTATTTTAACGAATTTACTCTTGTAATGCAGTAGTTCCCAATGAAATAGCTCCTATCATGGAATAGAATAACTTCTACCTCCAATGATTCTATTTTATATGACAAAATAACTTTGAATTTATAAAATGAAATAACTCCCAAAACTTATTATATGAACGTAATCCCCCTTAATTGTTGTAATTAAATAATTCCCAAATCAAATAACTTGTTCTTTCAAGTTATGAAAAACATCCCATCAGTATATGAAATAACACCGAATTTTAAAAATGAAGCAACTCCCAAAAATTGAGGCATTATTTTATAATAAAATAATTTTTAATAAACTATGGATAATATGTATATGAAATTGAACATAAATCAGCGCAATGAATTAAAATTATAATTATTAAGCCCAAATTTTACAGTTTGAAATAATATCAGGGATTTGACGGTTTCCATAGAAACTAAAGTGCAATTAGGCATGGTTATGAATGTTTTTACAAAAATATAGTGAGATTTCGTGTAAAAGCGAATATATTTAAATATATGTGTTATTAAAATGGGCGTTTAATATGAAATAGCTCCACTAAAATAAGATGAAATAACTCCCAACTTTATATGAAACATAAATCATAGTTTTTTCATAAACTTTTGTGGGATTTATTTCATTGGGAAACATATTCTACAGTCGGAAAATGTAAACTTTTGTTATAATCTTACAATTTAATAAAACTTTATATCTTTATTAGAGCTTGTTCCTTGTACAAAAAAAGTTCAAAATATTGATTTGAGATGATACTAATTTGAAGATTTTGTATTAGTTCCGGTTTAATTTTGATTAAATTAAATTTTGCAGGATGAAATAAAATTTCAATTCCGGAAGTTCAATGAACTAAATTTGTAATGGAGATATTATTTCGGAGTTTTGTAATATTATTTCTCTACAGGATATCAGAATATATACAGGATATAATTTAAATATTTTGTATATATTCTAATAACTTTTATTTAAACTTAAACTGAAAATAATTGTTGTGAAAGTTTTTCAAATTCTTTAAGTTTTTTTCAATAGTTAGTAAAAATTTAAGGGTATTAAGTTTTACTCGTAGTTAATAGTTTAAGTTTTATATATAATTTGGATGGAGGTAAGTTTCTATATTTTAAATAGTTTAATTCAATTAAAAAAATATACTTATTTCAAAATTTTCTTGAAGCAAAAGTAAAACTAAATATCTTAACGCTATCAATTTCAAATTTATTCTAATAAAAGATTTCTTAAATAAAACTTTTCTTTGGTTATCTTTAAGAGGAAGGACCTTTCATTGCAAAGTTAATATTTTAGAACATCAGAACATCAAGTAATTTGGTTTAAAACGATAATTTTAGTTTAAAAACAATGAATCTAACTGATAAAATCAGAGTTCAGTTTTTTATTGAAATAATCTTCTTCTTTAAAAAAATTGCATACTTTTAGGGCAATTATATGAAAATTTTTTAAATATGATTTATTTACCTTAATGGTCAATTTATGGTCTTTAATATAATTTTAATGATTTTTTAATTAACTTAAGCTATAAATCTTTAAGTAAACTTCAAATAACTTCTTTAAGTAAACTTTTAGGTAGAAGATAACTAATTTGCCAATTGAGTGTATCTGTAAAATACATATTAAAACCTGACTGCATATGTTCTCCAACAACCTACAGTTTGTTATTTTAATTCGTCTAAGCTTTACATAAACATCTCATATTTCAAATTTGCTTTAAACAAAACACTGAAGAAGTTTGTAGTGCTCCGGTTAAAATTTACATCTTACATTAAGGCCGTCTAGTAATACGCTAGGGGGACAAAGTTAGAGCCTTTAAATATAAACTTATCGACAAAATCAGCTTTTAAATCCTTAAGTTCTCACTTTAATTCTTTGTAAACAAAATTGCATATTTTTAGGTAAATTATTTAAAACCATTTTCAGTTTCTTAAGTTTAAAAAAAAACTTTTAATTTTATCTTCTATTAGATTGAAATGAATAGAAATATATTATTTTTTTTTTTATTTTCATCGAATTGCATACTTTTAGGTAAATTATTTTAAAATTGATTGTAAGGTTTTAAAAATTAAAAAAAAACCTTTAAATTTAATCTCTTAATATATTGAAATTTCCTAAAATTTTATTATGACCTGTTTAAATTTTTTTTCTAATCTTCATCAAATTGCATAATTTTAGGTAAATTATTTTAAAAATTAATTTTTAAGTTTTAAAAGATTGAAAATGCTCTCATTTGTAATTTTTAATAACTAAAATGAATTGAAATTTTAGTATACGACCACCATATGTTTTTCATTCTAATCTCATCAGCGTGAATCCCAAGATCCAGATATATCTTTGATAATTTTAAATAGAGTGTGAAAGTTTAATTTACTTTAAAAGATTACTTGTTTTGAATAATTTTTAAAGTAAAAAAAAAAATTCTTAATTTAAGAAATTATTTATTTATTTGTTAAATCTGTTGTATATTTGCTTCAGGTAATTTAATTTTTTTTATTTTATTCAATAAATTTTCAATTTTTTTTTTGTTCTGGTAAGTGTCTAATACTATTTATACTTGTATATACATATACAATCCTCCTGATTTATCTTCTCAATGAACTGAAAATGTAAATTTTCAAAAATTTACTTTTACTTTATATTATTATTTTTTTTAGATTATTTCGTCTATTAATAAACATTCGCGCGCGATTTTGATTATTCGAAGAAAGAAATTTTCATCAAATTTAAATTCCCTTCCATATTTTTCTTTTTTTTCTGAAAATTTATTAAAATTTTTTTGCCGTTTCTTTGTTATTATTATTTTTTGGATTCAACAGTTCTCTTCTATTCTTTTCTATTCTATTGTATATTCAATTATTTGATTTTGTTTATTATTATTATCAAATTTTCCCTCTGATTTGAAAATACTTAAGAACCATAATCGTGATTGGGGAATTTGTTGTGATCTACTCAAGAGAACATTACCTCAACTTATTTTTATTCAATTTCGATTTAAGCGTTTTTTTTTATTTCTTTTTTTTTTTAAATTTTTTATATGATTATTATCAAGGTTTTGTTTTCAAATTTAGCTTAGAATTGTTAAATATTTAAAAAAATTTTTAAAAGCTTTGTATTCAGGTGAGAAAATCAAGTGAAAATTGATTTTATTTTTTGTATAAGCTTTATTTTGAAATATTAGGTGTATATAAACCTAGGTATTACAAATCAACCTAATATCCTCAGAGAATATATATTGAATAAAATGAATATGTATATATAATATAAAATTTGAGAACCATTGCTACTTTATTTTGGGGAATGTAAAAAAGTCTGTAAATTTATTTTCCATAGAAATATAGAAGGGGAGTCCCCTATTGCCGTTCTTTTTTTTTTTTTTTTTTGTGATTGTAACCTTCAGGTGCGATTATTTTTATACCCTAGTCGCAGTAACATACAGCCTTAAGCTTAAAATCCAAATTTTTTATTTAATTTTAGCCTCAAAATATATTTAGCATATTTTTTTTTAAAATTTCACTTTCAGTGTTGCCATAATTTTATAGATTTATAAGGACTGTGGTGGCAATATAAAGTGTTTGATAAATCTAAAATATAATTTTTAGTCACTGTAGATGACGGTAAAAGCCTCTACCTTTTTAGCTTTTTTCTTAGTTTTACGATATTGGTATAGGATTTCCATTTTCGAAGGTCTGGGAGTTTTTATCGAGATTTAATTTGTCTGATATATTAGCATTATACTTCAATTTGCTTTGAATGATTTTTTTTATGATCGGCTGATATCCTGTTGTACAATTCTGACTCTAAGGAAAGGACATCTATATACGTTGCTGCAGGTTTGTACAAGGAAGATATAGTTTGAAGAAAATAGGTTGTTGTAATACAGTTGGATGAAATCTGAAACGCTACGTTTGGTGAAGTTGAAAATTTACTACCTTATTTGAACGATTAGAACCTTACTAGAATGACGAGATTGGTGATCTTAAATGTGCAACTTAACATGATGAACCTGTTCATATTTGTTTACAAATAACCTCCTAACTCTTTTCTAACATCGTATTATACTTCAAACTCTGTCCCCCTTACATTAAGAACCTATCCTACCAGAAGAGCATTAGATGACAGAACCTTCCATAGTCCTTTTTGAACCACCTAGGACTAGTTGTAACTACGCATTATCAGTGTAAAGTCTACGTTAATTATATCAACTGAAGCCTTAAAAATTTTCCAACGGTACCGTTTAAAATTTTCAATTTTATTTTTATTCAAAACCTCCAATTCCGTTTTTCCTTCACTGTTTAAAAATAAAAAAAAAAAAATTCAAGGCCTGATAAACCAAATATAGTAATGTAAAAAAAAATTATAGGAGGAAAATGAAAGTGTCATAAAAATCCTTTGGTATTTCCGTTATGTTTTTTTTTTTGTAAGTCAGTAATGTAATTTTTAAAGCGTATTTCAATTGTTGAATGAAAGGAAGGGGGAGAGGTTAAAATATTAAATAGTGGGAGATTGAAAGTGAGAGAAAGAGAGAGAGAAATAAAAAATTAAATAAGAAAATAAGGTTGGTTGTATTAAATTTGTATAGAATTGAATTGAGTTATTCAAATAACAATAATAGTAATATCGTTATTCAATTCATAAAAAAAACAAGTAAAGAAACAGTCAGTCGGTGCAACCGACTTAGAAATACCCTACACCTATTTGGTTCAAATTTAATGACATATCCATAAGTCATTTTAACACCATAGAAGCTGTTATTAATTTGATCGTAAGACATAGCTAACTAAATTAACTGTATAATACTAAAAACATTTTCTAATTACCCTATCTATTAAAAAATACTACAAATTCTTACTAATTTATCTATTTAAAAATATTAAAAAACAAACAGACTTGAAATAAATAAAAATATATTTATTCCAATTCAATTACAAAATGAAAAAATTCTAATTATTAAATTTAGTGATAAAAAGATAATCAAAGCATAATATATTTAATAATCCAAATTTTTAAAAATTGCAATTATTTTAAATGGTTAGTTTATATACCTAATAGAAAAGCTTATAAACGCAAAATATGCAATAAATGTATTTCTAAAATACAATTAAAAATTTACACCTTTTCATATAATTCATTTAAATATAAAAATAAATTTTACATAAATGCAGCAAGTACCTTTGAACATAGCTGAACCACTACAATTAAGTCTAGATTTCGGAGACACATAGGACATAGGAAATATATTCTTTGGCTTCGAAATTAAACTTGACCACAACCAATTCCCATGGTACTTTCATTACTAGTAACCTACTGTTAAATTTCATCAAAATACCGGCATTATTTTTTGAGTTATGGTGTTTGTAAGATATATGTTTGTTAGTCCTTGAACTTTTCAAGGGTTCCAGGACCCGAAATTATGGTACGATTTCGCCCATATGCAGTCCCGTCATACTTTCAATACTAGTTAACCCTTGTACACAATTGGAACGCTCTAACTTAATTTTAAGTTACTAGTTTTATTAATTTCGATGATAAGCTTTTACACATTGGGGGGTCTAAGAGAGGTTCTGAACCACCACTCCAATTGATCCCAAATTAGGGGGGCACGCAAGAAATAGTAAAGAACACCCTTGTGGCAAATTGGAAGCTTCTACATTTGTTTCAAGTTACTATCTTTATTAATTTCGAAAATATGCTTTAAGGGCCTAAGAACTGAGTGGCTGGTCCCCGATCCACTACTCCAATGGGGCCCAAATTTCAAAGACACTTACGAAATAGGAAGGGACACCCTGATACCAAATTTGGAGGTTCTATCTTCATTGGTTTCGGAATTATGCTCGTTTGGCCTAAATTCGATCAAAAAGTTCTAAGTTCCGAACCCATTGTCCAATCCTCACCGTACGTAATCACCGCCGTAGTTTTGCTGCCAATAACCTACAGCACAAATTTCATGAAGATAGCCTCATTAGTTGTTGAGTTATCGTGATTTTTTATATATGTTCCTTAGCCCTGGCATCGATTAAAAGGTCCGGAATCCGAACCGTTGGGCTGATTTCGCCCTTATATAGTCCGCGCTGTACTTATAGTACTAGTTAACCCTTGTACACAATTTGAACGGTCTATCCTAATTTTAAGTAACTATTTTTAGTAATTTCGATTATAAGCCTTTAAAACTTGGGAGGTCTGAGAGGGGTACAGAACCACCACTCCAATTGATCCCAAATTAGGGGAACACGCAAGAGATAGTAAAGAACACCCTTGTGGCAAATTGGAAGCTTCTACATTTTTTCAAGTTGTTATCTTTATTAATTTTAAAGATATGCTTTAAGGTCTTCGGAAATGTGTGGCTGGTCCCCGACCCACTACTCCAATGGGACCCAAATTCACAAGACACTTAGGAAATAGGAAGGGACACCCTGATACTAAATTTGGAGGTTCTATCTTCATTGGTTTCGGAATTATGCTCGTTTGGCCTAAATTCGATCAAAAAGTTCTAGGTTCCGAACCCATGGTCCAATCCCGACCTTACGCAATTCCCGAAGTAGTTTCATTACTAGTAACCTACAGCACAAATTTGATGAAGATAGCGTCATTAGTTGTTGAGTTATCGTGATTTTTTATATTTGTTCGTTAGCCCTGAAACCGATTAAAAGGTCCAGAATCCGAACCCATGGGCCGATTTCGCCCATATGCAATCCCCGCCGTACTTTCAGTCCTAGTAACCTACAGTTAAAATTTCATCAAGATAGCTCCATTATTTTTTGAGTTATCGTGCCTACGGACGGACGGACGGACGGACGGACGGACGGACATGGCTAAATCGACTAAGGCGGTCACGCTGATCACAAATATATATACTTTTCCATATCTAGCTCCCTTCCTTTAGGTGGTTACAAACACCATACCAAAGTTAATATACCCCTTTACCTATTCTATAGGTGTAGGGTATAAAAAAAAAATAAAATAAAAATCAGATTTAATAAACACCATATTTTTTTTTTGATATTGGTATTTCTGTCTGATTCAAAATTATTATATAAGTATTTTTATTTCTGTTGTAATTTGGTTTAAGGGGGTTTTTATTTTATCGCAATTGCCTTATTTTTAACCTGATGGGAATATGTGTTTATTTAGGTAGCTTTGAACATTTTTTTTTTTAGAATAAATAATATATTTTTAAATAAATAAATAAATTGATTATTTTTGTAAAATGTTAATTTTAATTTTCCGGCAAGGTAAAATCAATGATTTAAAGTAGTTTTTTAGAAAAAAATACTGAAGTTTTAATTAATAATTTATAATTTTAAATTAAATTGTTAAATTAAAAATTTTATATAAGCGAAAAAATTTTTCTCATTATTAAAATGTATTTGTTCTTAAAAATTTGAAGTATTAGTACATATAAACAATGTCTCAAGGAAGATGTTAAGATATTTAAATTTTTCTAGTGGATTACCTTCCTATTTGAATTTCTGAATTCTGATAAATTTAAAATAAAGTGTCGTTTTTGATAGCTAAGTCTAGGCCTCCATGAACGATCAAAGTGTTAGAAAACTTGTTACTACTCCCACGACAACTAAGCTGTTCAGGATATTTAAGTTTCATTTTAAATTCGTTCCTTACAGTCAGGAAACTTTACATTTTTAAGTTAAGCAAACTAATCGTTAGATGACCTGAAATTTTTTTTCTTTATTTTTTTTTTATTTTAAGTAACTGTTCAACTGTTCGGCTAATAAACCTGTCTATATCATATGTACATGTTGGAACAGGGGGACATTTTATATTCGTGTTAATAGAATTCATCTTAATGAATTCCACATACAATTTAAACATGAGATAGTACTAGGCCTTATAGCATGTAGAAAAGTTTTAGATTTTCAATAGATACAATTCTACTTTTTGTTTATATTGTAATATTTTGTATTTGAGTTATATGGTATTCTATATTTGCGAGTTATATTATTCAATTAAATTATTTGTTTATATTTTAATTTGTTTATATTGTTGTAATAATGTATTTTTTATTAAAAATATATCATTATTAATTATTGACTAAGCCATTAATTTGAACCCAATGGCGAATGGTAGCTGAGTCGAGTCGAAAACCAACAAAGTTTTTTTTTTCACTTTCACTAGGATTCGAACCCGGGACCTTTCGCATTAAATCCTGCGCCAATCCTGCATCAATCTTGGAATCCTAAAATTTGTAAGTGACGTGATTTGAAGTTCTTTCCCCAGCATACTCTTGGGCGAAAAATTTGTACAATTGCATAACCTTAGGTGTTCATTTTCTCCTACATATTTTATTTGATTTTTTTTTTTTTTAATTTTAATATTCTTACTTTTACAAAATGAATTTTTTATTTTAATAATTCAATCAACAATAACCAAACATAAAAAAATAAAAGGAAGGGGAAAAAAAAATACTTAACCTTATTTATTATAAATTGAAATTTCCTTTATTATATAAATATTTGTAAATAAGTTAACTCCAAATAAAAACATATACATAATATATAAATATATATATATTTCTAAAGTTTTTCCTTCCAGGACAACAAATGGTATATAAGCAAACAATCTCATTGTCATATTGAATATCTTCAATTTTTTATTTTACTTTTCGTTTTTTTTTTTGTCTCGGTTTTTCCGAGTAGTAAAAAAAATAAACCACTAAACAATAATTTAATTCCTTGTTCAGCTGCCATTCGATCTTTTATTCGGCAATATAACGAAAAAACTGTGCAAAAAAAAAAGGATTTAACGGTAATATAAACAGTGTTGTATATGTGGTTGTTGAAATTTTTTTTCTAAGTGATAAATAAATTCAATATCAGTGTATTGGTGAAAAAAAAACAACAAATTTTTGTTGTGATTTTGTCATAATAGTGAAATGGATCCATTACCACATCCAGGTGATGGTTTCATAGGTTGGTTTGAAGGTTTTTCTTTATTATAGATTTGTTAAGTTTCTGGTTGATTGTTGAGGAGGTTTGGATCTGAAGCATCTGTCGTCTGCTTTTGTTATAAAAATTTTTTTTTCTTCCATTATTATCATCGTTTTTTGTAGCTGAATCAGTTGATAAGGTAACGGTATGATGATGCAGAACAAATTGTATATGTTGGTTTTTTTTTTGTATCCTGATAAAGGGAGGACAGGTATTTTTTTAAACAAAATCTAAAAAAAATACCCGAAACTTAAAAATGACATGAAAAGTAGAACAAGATTACATTTTGTTGTTCGTTTTAATAAGTTTTTTTTTTAAATTTTCCATTTTGCCGGAGAATTTTTCTTTTTTCTTCCCTTTTTTACAGTTTTTTAATGTTTCATATTTTTATTGAGATGAGATTAAACTAAAGCTATAATCCAACAATAATAATAACAGGAACGCAACAAAAATGTTTTGGAAAATTGGCAAAAAAAATTAGCTAAAAAAAAATATAATGGACTGAGAAATATAACTGTTGTATTGTGGTGA
The DNA here is from genome assembly GCA_963082915.1 of Dolichopus griseipennis. Taxonomy (NCBI): domain Eukaryota; kingdom Metazoa; phylum Arthropoda; class Insecta; order Diptera; family Dolichopodidae; genus Dolichopus; species Dolichopus griseipennis. The sequence continues at coordinate 14,810,715 of OY720444.1, read as the reverse complement.
GGTTAGAGTGATGCCGAAGGGAAGGAAAAAAGGAAATTCCAAAAAAAAAACTGGTAAAATTGGAACTGTTTTTTTGGAGTGAATAAAAATTGTATTATTTTATAATCATTTTGTAAGTGAGTTTTTTTTTCATTTTGTTGTGCAGAAAAAAAAAGGGATAACTGGAATGAAGGCTAAAAAAAAATTGAAATAGAATAAGAATAAATAGGATTTGTAAAACATTTTGTATTTTTTGTTTTGTTTTTTTTTTTTTTTTGAAAAAAGTGTCTGTTTTTGACACAATCAAATCAATTTTTTTTTCTTTTGTTAAAGTTAAGAGGGACACAAGAACAGGGATGATCTTAGATTATATTGAGAGCTTCAATTGATTTAACATTTTGTATGTGTGTTGTTTTTCGCTTTTTTCCGTCGAATAATAATGATTGTGTTTTAAATGGAAGTTAACGTACAACAAAAAATAAATATATAAATTGTAACTATATTATAAATGCAGTGTTACCAGTTTATTTCTGTTGAAAGAAATTTATTTTCATTTCACTCAGTACAGGACTCAAATAACTAGTTCTTTCATTACTTTTAAAAATGTACAACCCTTTGGCTTGGCTCAAAGCCAAAACTCTTTTTACTAGAGTTGAATATCATATATTTTTATGTAATTCTTAATATCCTGACTTGTTAATGCGTTTCCATTTTTCATTATTTTGGATTTGACTATTGACTTAGATACTCCTCGTTCAAGGTATGTATTATTTAGTTCGACTAACCTTCCTTAATTGATTATTATATTGTCTAAGCAAGTTTCTTTTTCTTGAATTCAGCTCTTAATTTTTCTTCATTAAATATACTTCACATCGTATGCAATTTCAAGGACCGTTACACCTTTCTTTGTGGTAAAAAATGATTTCGGGAAGTACCGTTATTTTTTGACGAATTGAGTAATTTTAAAGAAACTTGAAATGCTTGAAACTGAACGTTGAATTTCTTACATAATTTGAAATGTAAAGAAGGGAAAAGTCAGGGGTAATATTTTATTAAAGAAAATCCATTACTATGGCAACACGGGAATTTACAAATACGTGAACTGTAGAACTGAAGCGAAAATGGAAAAAAAAATGGAAACATGTTAGAAACAACATTGATATTTTGGCATTTTTTTTCGTTTTTTTTTTTATTTTAAAGTAAAACGATAAAAGAATGCTAAATAATGTAAGTGGAGGTTAAAAAAAATAAGAGTAGAATAAAAATTATTCAATTTTTTGTATTTTATTTTTATTAATTTAATTTTTTTTGTTGTTGTTTTGTTTCCCTTTTGTTAATACAAATTCAATTCAATTTAGTTTAAGTTTGTTTATTTTTTTATAATACTTATTATACTTTATGTCCTTGTTTACACACCATTTTATCCTTCGTGTATATTTATATTTCTTATATATTTATGTATTATATTGTACATTGTACATACATATCATTATTTAATATTATATATTTTATAAGTTGTTTATTGTGCCTCTTAAGCTTATACATACTAACATTTTTCATTATTAATCGGTTTTAATTTTTTTTTGTATTAATATTTATCTCGGGGTTCTAAATTTTTAGTTTTGTAGGTCGACGGTCTTTTTTTTTTGGTCTCTGATATGTTTTTTATTGCTAGAGTTAAAAAAAAAAAACCGAAATTCAATTTGACCTCTAAGATTTTAAGGAAAAATCATTTCGTTTATAAAATTTTTGTCTTCTCCCCCCTTTTATTTTCTCTAATTTTGATTTTTGATTTAATTCAAAAATATTATTCAACATCACCATCCTTCAAAAAAATGAAACATACCACAAATGGCGGTATGTTTGTGTATTATTTTCGTTTTTGATGCAATTACACGTAAAAAATAAAGTGATGGAGTGAAATTCCACTGACCTAAATTGAAAAAACCGCAAAAAAATGGGAAACTTATTAAATGGAAAATAAATTCACTAAAAAGAAAAACAACTTGAAAAAATTGAAATGGAAAAAGTGAAAAATGACGAATATGAAAATGGATGAAAATTGAAAATTATTTTCTAAGAATAAAATACTAGGTATACTATAACCTTTCTTTTGATGATCCTTACCTTTATATTGACTAAAATATCGATTGACAAAATATGCATGTATGAATCAGAATGAATTATAAAGTTTAAAAAAATTGTTTAGCGGGAGTCTATTATAAGATTTGTACTGTTGAAAAATGGACGAAAATATAATTTGGAGACATTAAATAGTTGGTCTTTAATCTTTTAATTATTCGAAAATGATTTAAGTACTTTTAAAAAGGCAACATTTTAAAATTCTACATGATTTTCTTCTCAACATGTTAGAATCGTTATTTACAGAATCCCTGTACTTGGCAAGTTGACATATTTGGCGTCGACTTTTTGTGAATAAGATTTTTAAAAATCGACAAAACCTGGCAGATCCTTTCTCTTCTGGTTCTAAAAAAAGTAAATAAAAATATTTAATAGAATTCAAGTATACAACTAACACAGCTTCATTTCTTTTATATTGAATGTTCTGGTGAAGGTGAGTTAAGAGTGAGGAAGTGAAAATTATAATGAAATTATTATTTTCTTTTTTTTACAAATTGAGTTATAATTTACAAAATTCTTTAAATTATTTTGATATTAATAAATTTTATTGTGGGTAAATATGTAATTTAATACTTTGTTTAGAGTATAAATATAGAAAGACTTTTGGGGTTTTCAAAAGGCTTTAAAGGGCCGTGAAAGTAAATACAAAAAAAGTGGTCGTTTATATTAAGTGAATACAATAAAAAATTTGTTAAAAAAGAGTGTAAACATAGTTTCATTTTTTACTTGATTTTCTGATTTTCTTTGAGATTTTTTAATGGAATTTTCATTAAAATTAAATTATTAAAGTGAAAATGGAAATGAGTGAAAATAAAAGTTATTAGAAATTTTTTTTTTAAATATGTTTGAAATTAATGAAAAGGGGGAAATTTATTTTTGTTTTGTACATTTTATTAAAACAAAAAAATTAATAGAAATTATTATTTATTATTTTAATGATTTTCGTTTTTCAAAGTTGTTTAAATGTTTCCAAGAATAGAAATATTTTGTATTTAAATTAAAATATTATTTTTATATGTAGATAAGGAACTGAAATAATGATGTAGATTAGAAAATTCAGCTATATCAAATTAATATTCCTTTGAAATTCCATTGTAAAATTTTGAGGAAATTCCAGAAGCATTAAAAACCAAAAAAGGATTTCTATTCATAAATAGTTTCACGACTTTCAGAACGGAAGGTTTCAAAGACAACAGAAAATTTATTTTATTTACAACTCTCTTACAATTGAAAAATGATTATAGTATGATAAGCTCCATTTAATGATTGAATTGTACTGATTGAGAATGCCGAACCCTCCTTCTTTGCAATAAGGGTAGTATCTTAATTGTAGTAAAATTTTTTATCTAAATTTTGCTGTAATTTAACTAGAATTAGAATAAAATTAAACCTTACTTCAGGATTTATTTTATTTTGTTTGACTAACCTTCTTTAATTGATTATATATTGTATAAGTAAGTTTATTTTTGATTAAGTTCAGCTCTAAATGTTACGTCATTAAAAGTACTTTGTATCTTATATAGTTTTAGTGAGCTTTGCACCTGTCATTGTGGTGTAAAACAATGTGGGGAATTACCGTTATTTGTTGAAGAATTAAGTAATTTTATTGAAATTTAAAATATAAAACACTAAACGTAGAATGTTTTAATTATCTTTACATCTTTCTCTGCCTTGTAAATTTATGTGAGGAAATACCGTTATTTGTTGACAAATCAAGCCATTTTAAAGAACTTTCAAGACTTCAAGAATTTCGTAAAGAGTTTGCGAAACAATTCTTTTAAAATTAAGAATGAATATAGTGGAGTAAGCTTCTTTTATAAATTGAATTTCGCATAGCCCAAAATGCCCACCACTTCATCTTGGTATTTAAGGTAGCATTTCAATTATAGTGAAAAATTCGGTCTGACTTTCGATATGATTCAATCAGTAAATTAATACATATAGCTCACAGATATACAAATATAAAATTAATAATATCTAGCTCAAATGATAAAACTATTTCCATTTCTATACAAATCAATTGAAATGAATATATTTTCTGTAATATATTCTATACATGAGAGCGCAGGATAATATCTCTAGTTGTAGTTGCCTGCGAATTCATTACGATTTTTTATATCTTCAGCGTCTAACTTCTTCCCTCCATTCGAAAATTTTTCCATCATCTTCCAACATCCAACCATGGTAAAGAACTTCAAAAAGTTGAGTTCTCAAGAACAGTACTGTGATTTGTGAATAAGCAAGTAGCCATGAGAAAGGCAATTGATTTCTCAAATTATAGCATGTAAAATCTAACGATATTTTTTTACCAATTATTTTAAAATTGTTCCCCGTTGGATACTCCTTAAATTTTCTTGTTATTTTAAATTGTTTGGGACCCCTTCTCATTAATTTAAAAATTTCTGCATTGGTTCACCATTAAAAAATTAATACTTTGTTTATAGTTAGAATTAAAAAATTTAAAAAAAACTTTTTAATTAAAGGAACAAATTACTGTTACAACAAAAACCAAGGTAATTTTTCTTTTACTTCTGAAGTTTTTCATTTTTCTTCCAAAAGGAAAAAAAAAACCAAATTTTCTTCATTAAATTTTGTAAAATTTTCCTATCAAAACATTGAATATTGGAGTTGAAATTTTTAATTAATGCATAATGCAACTAGAATTTCAAGGAGGTGTTTTTAAGGTTTTTTTTTTACCTTAATCTTTGTTTAAAAATTAAAAACTTTTGAAAGTTTTAAAAAGTTTCAACAAGTTTAAAGTTTTTAGATTACATTTAAGGGATGTCCGGAATTAAGTTCATCCCAAAAATTGATTGTTTTCAATTAAAATTGAAGAATTTAAAAACAGAAACTTAGATATCGGATTTGAGATTTTGCAAAATAATTTTAATATTTAAATATTTTCGATTGGTAGATACTTAACTTTATGTAAAAATTAGAGGTGCCACTTAATTTTTTGTATGCATTTTTTTAAATTGCATAATTTTAGGAAGTCGTAAAAGTTTATCTCGACAAAACTTAAAACTTTGGTAAAACAATTTTAATATTCAAAAACCTTAGATTGGTAGGGATTTAATTTCAAGTAAAGGGGCTAGAGGAGACTTTAATTTTTTTTTTAAATTTTATTACTTTTAGGCAATCATAAAAATTTTATCCTAACAAAATTAAAAATATTTGGAAAACAATTTTAATATCCAACAACCTTTAAATTGATGTGGCGATCTTAACTTCACGAACTAGAAACTACTTAACTTGAATTAAAAATGGGGTTGATCTTTTAATAGAGTTTCCAAAGCCCTTTGTAGTACTTAGTTATGATTTCAAAATTTTTTAATATCAAAAATTGCTTTGGGATTAATTATTATTTTAAATTGCATACTCTTAGGAAATTATAAAAATTTAAACCTTAAGGTGAAATATCTTATAAAATATACAAAACTTTAATTTAATATTTATTATTTTTTTTTATTTTTTTGATACTTTATTGCATAAATTTGAAAATTGTTGATTTTAGTTTATAAATTTTTCATTTTGAATAACTTAAACTTAACTTGGAAAAAAGTTTTTTGTGCTGTTGATTAAATGTAATCAAAAGTAGTGGTAAGCTGACTGCTTGGTATCTTAAAGATTAAAAGTTTACTAGTAAACTTTTTAAAAAATGAAAAAAAAAACTTTTTCAATCCTTTCAAGTAAAAGTTTTGCAATTTTTTTTTTAATTTAATCTAAAAAAAAAAACTCCAAAAACTCCAAAGAATATTAATTCTTTACAAATTTTAAAAAATGTCTCAAAAAACCCCAAAAAAACTAAAATCAGTGTAAAATAATTTAATATCTTCCTTCGTTTATTTTTTTTTCTTGTAAAAGAACATTAACCCTTACACTGTACACCGACTATTTTAATGCATATATCTTTTTTGTAGACAATTGGTTTTTTTTTTTTGAAAATATTTTTAAAAAAAATTTTGTTCTATTTTTGGACTGAAAAAAAAAAGTTGTTTTTTAAATTTGTTATAAAAAAATTACTCTATCTTTTTTGATTATTGAAACATATCCTATAAGTATGCAATATAGAAAGAAAAACAGAAATAATATTGAAAAGTTACTCGTAATAAAAAAAAATACATGGAAAATCAAAGTTTTTTTTTATATAAGTATAAAAAAAATATTTTAAAATTTTTTTATTATTCAAAGTTTAACTTCGATAATATTATACGAGACTACCCTGAAGGATGAATGAGAAAAATGTCGCCATCATTGAAGACTATCCTACGATAGAAACGAATTAAATTCAAAAGATACTTTGGCAGTATACAGTACAGAGGAGAAAGTTTTGATTTTTCAATTTATATATACATACATAAAAAAAAAATCACTCACTTTTAAAAGAAAAGTTAAAAAGAATGTCTTATATGTGAGACAAATTACGTTATACAAGTGATCTATAGGTGCACTTTAATCTATTGCTTTGCGAAGTCCTCAATAGTGTTTTTTTATAATTCTTAACCATTATTTTTTTGTTGTTGGCTGAAAGATTCTCGTTTAACGGAATAAATCTAAGGTAGTATAAGTTTTGAATTCATTCCATAATATCTACTATTCTTGTAGAACTCATTCGACTATAAATTAGACTTCAGCAATCCATAGTTGAATGTTGTAAAACTCTGCAGTTGAATAATACCAACAAACGATATATCGCTTTTACTTTGCGAAGTCCTCACTATTTTTTTGTACCGAACAGCCTTCCTCTTTCGTTGTTTAATGATAGGTGTTCGTCTACCGGAAGAATACTAAAGAAACCTATGGCATAGGAAGTTTGAGAACACAAACAGCTGGTAATATTGAACTAATTTCGAATATGGTAAACTTATAATTTGTAGCTGTCAATTTTACTTCGATAGATGAAATTTACGAACCCGCCTGTTAGAAGTCCTATTAGGGCTTGAGTGACTAAAAGAAATTTTAAATAATAAAAACATGCGACATCAACAGTTGGGAGTATCGAAGATATTAGTTCTCATATATAATAGATTCCAATTGTAACTTCCAATTAAGCTTTAATAGATGATCTGTATGAAACGGCTTGTCGTGGGTCCTGTGTTTTAAAATCTTACTTATAAGGTTATTTGAAGTTTAAATATTTTAAGCTTATTTGTTTTAATCCTATGGATAAAATGGCAAGCAATTGTATTGAAGACATTTTCTATCCGTTATCTGTTTATAAAGATACATAAGAGTTCAGAAGGGAACTCTAAAAAGGGGTAAATATATTTTATTCTTAAACTTTTTGAAAAACTTTGTTTTTTTTTTTATTTAAATTTTTTAAACACAGAGTATTCATAGTTAGATGGCGCCACTGATATTATTTTTATGCAAAAATTAAGAGTAATCGTAATAAAAAACATTTTTAAAGAGGGGGAAAGTTTTACATTTTTTTTGGACTCTTCTTTTTCAAAAAAAAAAAAAAAATTATATTTTTTCATGAGAAAGTTATAATGATGATATCGAAGTGTATTTGATACGTAAATTGAATGGTAAAAAAAAAAAGAAATACAAAAGTATCAGAGGAAAATGCATGCATACGGTATATAATATCCAGGAAGAAGAAAAGTTTTTTTAAAAGTTATAAAAATAAATTTTCAAGTTTATTAATATAAATATAGATTTTTTTTTGTACTAGCAAGAGAAAGAATATCAAATTGAATTTTTTTTTCTAGGAAAATGATACAATTATTTGTTTTGCAACTTGAAGAATTTTATATCTAATGGTGGGGAGCATTCCAGTTTGACTAAATTCAATTCGCAAAAAGATATTTTACCTAATGTCTTTGAAAAAAAATAGATTTTGTGCAAGACCTACCTTTGGTGCAAGAGAACATTTTTAAAAGCTATCTAAATTCTCCACTCACGTACATATTCCTAAATTTTGGGAGGAGGCTTTTTGCGATGAATCTTTTTCCTAAATGTTCCTTTTGTTAAAAGTCTTTTTGTGAACGGGTTACTTTGGCATTTTTTATCAAATGGGATTAGGCGAAATGGTTTCAGGCAAACTATCCAAGACCGCGCTGGTGCAGCGAATAAAATTGAAATAATATATAAGCATTTTAAAGAGGGAAAATATTTTAATACATTAGACGATTGCATTTTATATAAATCTAGAAATACGTTTATATATGTGTATTTGGTTCTAATTTATAAAATCTATATCTAAGGTGCTTTGGGAAGCATAAGATATTTTCAAATTAAAATGATAGATAATACATATATTTTTTATTACTGAAGTTTAAAAATTATTCGATAATTACTGAGTTTAAAAACTATTCGATTACTGATCATTAAATTGCAAAGTTGGATATTTTTTGTACTTGTCTTATATTGTAAGAGTATTTAAGCAATATTGTAGAAAAAAATCGGTTTTACTATTTCCTAATGAATTTTTATTCAAAAGTTATGGATCTAATTTTTCGATTTCTTGTAGGTACAGTATTATTTTGTCTGGAGATGCTTTTCAGCTTCAGAGTATGGATTTGATTAGCGTTCTGGTCTTTTTTAACCTTCACTATTTCTTGGACTGGAGATATTCTTCAGCTTTCGAGTAAGAATTCGATTCTTGCTCTAGGTTTCTTTTAACCTCCAATATTCTTTTAACTAGAAATGTTCTTCAGCTTCAGAGTTGGGATTTGATTCCCGTTCTGGTCTTTTATTAACTCGAGTATTCTTTTGACTGGAGATGTCTTCAACTTTGGAGTAAGGATTTTATTCTTGCTCTGATCTTCTTTCACCTCCAGTATTCTTTTGACTGTTTTGACTGGAGATGTTCTTAAGCTTTGTAGTAAGGATTTTATTCCTGATCTGGCCTTCTTTTACCTACAGAATTCTGTACATATTCCTCAGCTTTGGATTAAGCGATTTGATTCCCTTTCTAGTTAAAATACATTCTAATTGAAAGAAAATAATGTGAAAAAATTTGGAATCATTATTAGTTTCAAATCCTTTAACATCAATTACTTATCACTAATTAATTCAATAAAATAATCATTTTTGTGATAAGTTTTTGTTACACTAAAATGATATTCGATAGTTCTTCAATAAAGTTTGTGATTACTAAAAAAATTCCACTTATCAAAAAATGTATATTTGATCAATGATAAATTTTTGGTCCTATATTTTAGGACCCTGATCGTAACTTTTAAATAAAACAAAAATCTGTCTATAAATCATAACTATTATAAATCAAATTTAAATTAATTGTGCAATTTATTTTGTGATTTTTTTAATTTCAAAAAAATACCACCATTCTTTTATAGCCAGCCACAAATTATTAATTAACAACTATGTTTATTAAAATATAATATTTAATATTTATATAATCATTTTAATAGCTATAATTAAAACTATATTTTATATTAAATTTTATTAAAAATATTTCTGATATAATATTTACTAAATATTTTTTAATTAAATAAAATGTAAACAAATGATTTTAATAATTTTTTTAATTTATTTGTCATTGAAAAATTAAAACAAATATCAAATAAAAAATAATAAACGGGGAAGGGAGAAGGTTAAACTGTGTCTACTCTGGGATACCATCACGAACTTAATATGAATATTACATTATCATCCGCTTTAAGAATTAACCTAATTTCTAAAATTTTTAAAAATTTTTAAGTCTGCTTAGTCTGGCCTTATTCGACTTTGAATTAAGAGTTTTTAAATTCACCTTCTTATTAGATTATATGTTCGCAGACTTAAATACTCAAGCATTTTGAAAAACTTTCAAATACCTAGGATCAAACAGAGTTAGCTGATACGGTAGCGAAGATTGTGAAAATTTCAAAATTCAAGAGCGCTTCAGAGCGCTTTTTAGATTTTCGAGTTGTCGTGTGCCAGATGACTCATTTTAAATTTTTTCAATTTCAATCCTTTCCAAATTTTCGGAATTCCAAATATATACTTTGAGTTTGTGCTACTGTATCCTTTACAGCGTTATAGACGCTATGGCACATTCGTAATACCCTTAGAAATGCGTACGGGTATAAAACTTGGATATTACAAATAAATATTTTATTTTATTAATCCAATGCAACAAATTAAAATAAATAAAATATACATAATTTATGTGAAATATAATGATTTACTTGTCAAATTGTAATTGGGTCAGTTTAGGGTTAGGTTTTGACTGTTTTTTTTTTATAACGGTTATTGCTGATGTTTTTAAACTAATAACTTTGTTGTATAATTGTTCGTCTAGCATTGAATTAAATTTTTTGATTCAATTAATTTAGAAAATAAAAATATAATGGTTTCTTCTAAAATGTAATCAAAAAGTTTAAAATTTATTAAAAAAGTACTAAACAAGAGTGTCGCTCTTCAGTTGAAAGCGGAGCGACTGTCGCTTCCGAAATATGATTTATTTATATTTATTTTCATATAATGTTATTAATATTTTGCCGTGGGGATCGTCCATATAATCGGAGATAGTATGTGTCATCCTAACAACTACGCCTTGCGGCCTCTTACTTAAACTATATTTTGATCACCAAGGAGATTTTGCAAATAAAAATTCAAACGCACATATCCTCTCGGTTAATAAGTCAAATGCTTACCCACTGCATCACCGATGGCCTTAATACTTTACATCAATATTAATATATTATATCACTCTTTTTGTAAAATTTCGATGCAAAATGACGTTATACAATTATTCCAAAACATTTTTTCGGAAAGGTATTTTCTTAAGGCGAAACTTCACACCATATTTCGATTTCAGTCTAGGTTAAGAATAAGACAGAATAGTGTTATAATATTATAATTTAAAATAGCCATATGAAGTAACAAAGAAATAGAAGACACAGGCATCTAAATAACAACGAGTTAAAAACTTCACATGGAAAAATTTGAAAACACCAGCAGAAAACCTTGTGAAATCCAATCTGATTGTAAGACTATACTCATTATTAAACCTAAAATTCTCATGAATCATAATATATTTAGGTTTCCCCATATATATTTCCTTATTACCCTGAGGCATTTATATTCAATGAACTAATTAAAAATAAATAGTTTACATTTAAACACCCTTATTGTTTTATAAGTGCCAAGAGTCAATTAATAGTTCAATAGTTTAGTTTATATTCTCTAAAAGGTCAAATATGAGATTTTTGATTTGTTTAGGAAAAGTACAATTAAAGTTCTATTAATAAATTATAAAAATTTTTTTTTAAATTACTATAAATACAATTTTAAATTTATTTAAATAATATATTTTTGTTTTAAATTGAAATTTGATATATTTTGATTATTGTGCATTAATTCGATATTGTTTTTACAATCAAATCTGCTTTTTTTTTATTTTATAATGCACAGCTCTGAGAAAAAATTGACTACAATTTAGTCTTGAGTCAAAATTTCAGTTATAATTATTTTATAAATTTTAAAACTCTGTATTTTTACTGAATTCAGATAAAAAATTTTTAAAATGCTCCACCACAGTGGAACTCACATTGAGGTTCTAGAACAGGAGGTAGACAAAGAATGACATGAAGGCGCAGTGTCCTAAAAGAAATAAGTAGATGTGATCTGTCCTGGAACATAATCTAAAAGAAAGCGTCTAACATAGATGATTGGAGACTTCAAGTCCTATGAAGTCCTATGCTCTCTAGTGCAGTTATAAATTGTAAAACGTCTTCGATTCCATTAAGTATAATTCTATTTTTGAGATAAATATTGTATTAATATCAAATGTAATTTTTAAGCTATTTTATTTGTGAGTTATATTGTTCAATTAAAATATTTGTAAATGTATTCTTTTGTTGTCGATTATAAATAATAATTAATTGGTTGTTTTTAAAAATTTTTTGTTTGTAGTTCAATTTGTTATGGAGTTAGAACCGCTTTCTTAATTGAAAGTTCTGGATTCTAATGATTAAACATGGGAATGCATAAATGCTGAGATCAGACAAATCATTGAGAATATAAGTTTCCTATAATTTAAGTTATACTAGAAAACGCATCTTGAATATCGTCTTCTTTGAGAATTGTATACAGGATTTGATAATTTTTTAGGAATTCAAAACATTGACTTCTATGGAAATGTTTCAAAACTAGTTTCTAGCTAACAGTTTTCTAGTTTCTTAGCTAGTAGCTGCTCTTCTTAATACGCACCCTTAAAGGCCTCTGGTTTCACACAATGGTCATAAATTAATTATTGTAAGACTAAAAAATTTATTAAAATACACATTAAATTTTAGCCATTACTGTTTGACAGTTGGTTGGTTGGTATTATGCCCTTTAAAATGATTGACGCATCAAATTTTCCAAATATTTTAAATAATTTAAAAATTGTCATAAAATGAAATAATTTAAAAGTTTTAAATCCTTTGAAACCAAATACAAATTCTGTGTGGCATTATTTTGGCATCAATATATTGGAATTTTATCAATCGATATATTGTGAAGATAAAAGTGGTCACTGTTAAAAAAAAAAAAAACTTAAATAGTTGTTAAAACCATTTTATTTTAATTTATTTATGGTCAGTTTTGATTGAAAGTGATAAGATTATAATATGATAATGTTGGGTTAATTTTAAAATTTTTGTTACAGAATTTAAATTCAGTACAAAATTTAAAAATTTTATTGAAAATTTTATTATTTTAAAAAGATGGTTGCTAGGGAAGGTTAGTTACAGCTTTAAAATAACTAATTTAACTTGGTTTAAGAGCTAACCTTTTAAAAATATTTAATTTTAATATGGGTCAAACGAATCCTCATTCCTGGATTTGAATCTTTAGAACTCGAGTAAGGAACAAAGATTCCTGATTGCGATAAGCTTAGGAAAACTATATACGTATTTTTTTTCTATATGTTCTCTCTAACATTTCTCATTCTCCAAAACACTAAATTATCCAAATATTTTTCCGCATACCCTTTGTATTATACTAAGCCTCGAAATTAAATAGAACATTTCCATTAACTCTCCATTCTAATTTGAATTTTAAAAGAGGCCGTTGTGTTTTAAAATTTTTCAGCATCTTCTAAGAAACTCCGAAAATCTTCAATAGGAGTATTGACCAAATTGACCTCGTGACCAAATTGGACATTTGCATCAACGTTCACTCCTAAATTTTTGTTCGAGCGTGTTGTTTTTCGAAGTCTCTCGATAAACGCCTTATATTTTCAATGCATAATTCCTGTTGCCCCTGATTAAAATAAATAAACTTATTTGGGGGAAAAATTAATTATATATTTTTTAAACAGAATCATCATTGTACAAAATCTTGAAAGGTACTAAATCAAGACATAAAATTTTAGGAGGAAGTGTGAGTCACAAGATGACTAAATAAGATAAAATTGTCGTGAACTTAGCAAGCATTTTTGGATTAAATCTCAACATTCGAAGAATGTCATATTAGAAATTCTAGGGAAAAGAGTTATTTAAAATAAGTTAAGAGCTACTTTTATTATAGGATTAGTGATAACCTTTTGCAGTACAAACTACCCAATAATACATTCATTATAATTATTTATATTTTTTGAATATAAATCTATACTAATTATAATTTATTTTATAATTTCTAATTTTTCTATGAGTATTTTTTTTTGGCTTTTAACAACCCCGATATTTCGGAATTAATCAAACTATTTAAAAATATAAAATAATAGCATTCAACTATAGAATTAAATGCCTGTACAAAGAACTCATTAGTAAATAATTTTTGAATATACTACTGCGAATTATTTATCAGCTATTTATTAAAATACTTTTATGTGTGCATATGTCAAATAATTTAAATTATTTTTTTTTTTTTTTAATTCCCGTTGAATTCATCAACTTAACAAATATGCCGGAAGCATTTTTTATATTTTATTCTATAATCAGAACTCTGAACAAATTTTTTATTCTATGGATGTTTTATTTCACTAATATCAATGACTAATTATAAACTGCTTTTAAACACAAATATTTGGTAATAAATACAGGTATAAAATATAGCAAAATTAATATACACATATGTTTATAAATATTTGTATATATATGTGTTTGGAAATGCTAATACAGCTTGAACTTTTCATAAAATTTGATTTATATAATATCTATAGATTTTTCCTAAAGGAATAGATTTTATTACAAAATTATTTTCAGTTATAATTCTCTCTACATATTAAAAAGTCGTATAAACCATTTTATTTAAAAATTATATTTTTAAATATTAATAAATTGTTTGTTTGTCTGTCATTTTCAGATTTCTGATCTCTCGGATCAAAGGTTGATTTAATTAAATTTATTAGTTAAGGCTTACAAGCGACTTGAATTCAAAGATATCTATATTTTAAATTAATTCATGGAATTATAAGGATTTTTCATGTGTCTATAAGTCCAAAGATCTAAAATAATGAAAATAATTTTTACAACTTTTCTATCTTCACTCATACTTTACTTAAATTTATTTTTAAAACTTGCTAACAATAAAAAAAAAAAAAATTGCATACTTTAAGGTGCATTTGTAAATTTTTTTTTCTTAAATAGGAATATCTATTTGGAAAACCAGATTGAAAAATTTACAAGGAAGAGAATCTAAAAGCCCTTGTATTGTAAGGATTCTACTCACTAAAAATATCTTCATCCGTTTCTAAGAAAGTGCTTTGGATAAGAACAGCTTTTGCATTGTAATGACTGAGGGGTTTTATTGGGAAAGGGTTATGAAATGATTATTTATAAGAATGACGAGGTAGCTAATAGAGAACAAGTTAATTTGTTTGAGTTAATGTCAAATAATCAAATTTATTTAAATATCGTTGGAAATACAGCTATAAAAAATATAACACAAATTGCATACTTATAGGTACACCCTTTCGGTTTTAAATTAAATAATCAGAATTACAAATTATAGATGGGATTTCTTAACTTTTAATTAAAACTTTTCCACCAATTTATAAAATACGAAAAACTGCAATTTATGTAACGGTACTTATAATTACTTTATTAATTTCATTCATAATATTATTTACATTGAATACAATTCTAATGATAAGTAAAAAATAATTATTTGAAAATAGTTACCATTAAAAATAATTAATTTATGGATTATTTAAAGTCCGCATAATTTTACAAAAAAAAAAAAATATTAAATATAGTGTTTATTTTGTATTTTATATTCATTTAATAGTATTTAAAATGTAATAATATATAATAGTATATTATTTTATATTAATGAAAGTTTTTCAAAATATACAAGTATCAAATGTTAAATATTACATGTACTTATTTAGGTATAAAACAAAAATTTTAAAATCCCAGTTAAAATTTATGTTAGCATGAAATTATCTATTGTAGTTTTTCAGTTCAATTAAAAAAAAAAAATAATAATTTAAAAAAATTTTCCAAAATAAACTTATTGAAGAAAGAAAACCGTTTTTAATGAGTTATTTATCAGTTATTTATTTTTATGCTTTGTGTGTGTGTATGGATCATTGAAGAATGAAATAACTCAGACATTAAATAAATATTATAGAAATTATAACTGGACAACAAATTTATTGATTTTATTTTTTAGAAATAATTTTGTATACAGCATGTCCAGCAGTTTAGTAGTCCAAGAATCTGAAGGTGATACAGGGAGTTGAGAGTTTAATGGTCTATAAACTTGGAGGCTATAGAAGGAATCGTGAGTTAAATGAGAAACTGATAGAGGTAGGTGAGAGTTCAATGATCCATAGACTTAAAGTAATATCAGGAGTCCAGTGGTCAGAATTCTATAAACTAGTAGTTAATAGTGAGAGTCAAAAGTTTAGTGATCAACAGACTTGAAAGAGATAGTGAGAGTCAAAATACAGCGTGTCCAGAGGTCAGTGGTTCATAAACCTGAGGGCGCTAGAAGAAATCAACTGTTAAAAGTTCTATATCCCAGAAAGTAATAGAAGGAGCTTAGAGCTCAGTGGTTTATAGACCTAACGTACCTAATAGAAAGAACGAAAATTCAGTGTTTATAGACTTGTAGTTTTGTAGTTGATAGGGAGAGTCAAAAGAAGCTTTGTGATACATAGATTTGAAGGTGATAGTGATAGTCAAAGGTGCACCCATGGAGCTGAATGCGATTAGAAAATTCGAAGTTCTTTGCTCCATAGATTTGAACTATAGGTAAGAGGTAATAGAACAAGTCGAGAGCTCAGTCCTTCGGAAATCTGTAGTTAATGCGAGGAGTTCTAAGTCCAGGAGGCCATTGATCTGGGGGTGATAGAAATATTCCAGAGCTCAGGTTGCTTATTAACCTGGATGTGATAGATTGGGTCAACGCTAAGTTGTCCCTTGATCTGAAGGTGATAAAGGCAGTCTAAAGCTCAGTAGTTCGTAGACCTCGAGATGATGCATCAGTAAAAAACATATATTTAGAGCTTTCAAATTATTCACATGTTTGTAGATCTCCGACTATTGTTTGCAGCTTTATTAGCCAATGATCTCTGAACACCCTGTATTTTATTTATAAATCAAATTTTGTGGCTAAATTTTTATCTATTGAGGCTAAAACGGAAATTATTGAATTTGTCAAAAAATTGTTTATTTTTTTAACTAATGAATAGCTGGTCAGTTTTATGAATAATAAAATATATATGTATTTTGTTATTTAGGGCTTTCAATCAAATTCAAAAAATACATAATATTTCGATTTATTTTTCGTTAATTTAAATGCGGCTATACATATACATCATTATACCCGTGCATATATATATGAACATCGGGTATATTAGATTTGCTCCTCCGTTTGTAACGCATCGATCTAGACGAGCTAGATATAGTGTCAAGGGTACGTATCGGCTCAGAATCGAAAAATTAGTCGATCTAGCTATGTGTGTCTGTCCGTCCGTCCGTCCGTCCGTCCGTCCGTGTGTCATCACGATAACTCAAAAACTAAAAGGGCTAGAGTCTTGAAATTCACACAAAGTCATTTTTAGACAATTTCTAGGTTCCCTATTGTTTTTGGTTAAAATCGGACCAAGGCTTCGGGGAGCTGCCATACAACTTTTTTGCACCAATATGAATTTCTTCAAAACTATTTATACTACGGGGATGAAAATTACACACGGTTAGTTTTATATTGACTCCGGCACTTATATGAAGTTTCAAAATGTTAGGGCCCCATTTTCGGGGGGTTGCCATACAACTTCCTTGCACCAATATGAATTTCTTCAAAACTAATTATACTACGCGGATGAAAATTACACACGGTTAGTTATATAATGAATCGAGCACTTATATGAAGTTTCAAAATGTTAGGGCCCCATTTATGGGGGGCTGCCATACAACTTCTTTGCACCAATATGAATTTCTTCAAAACTAATTATACTACGAGGCTGAAAACTACACACGGTTAGTTATATAATGAATCGAGCACTTATATGAAGTTTCAAAATGTTAGGGCCCCATTTTCGGAGGGCTGCCATACAAAGTTTTCGATTCAATAACTGTGAATCTAATAAAGCTACAAGGTTAAAATTAAAATTGGGCAGGTAAATTAATAGGGCAAGTTACTTGGCAAAGTTGGGCATCACTCGGACCATCGGACTTTTAGGGTGGGCCAATTTTTTTTTTGGTTTTTTTTTCTTTGTTGTTTTTTTTTTTTTTATTTTTTTTTTTTTTTTTTTAAGCTTAAGTTATGGGACAATGAATGAAAATTTTGTTTTTTGTTTTGTGACTTTTTTTTTTTTTTTGTTAATTTTTTTTTTTTTTTTTACGTCAAAATTATGGGGTAATGA
Source organism: Dolichopus griseipennis (assembly GCA_963082915.1). Lineage (NCBI taxonomy): Eukaryota > Metazoa > Arthropoda > Insecta > Diptera > Dolichopodidae > Dolichopus > Dolichopus griseipennis. Next base: position 14,792,843 of record OY720444.1, on the reverse strand, counting down.
GTTAAATGTATAAGAGAAGTAAATTACGGTTTATTTTATACACCATAGTGGGTATGCACGGGTATCTAAAAGTTGACAAGGGCAACTATAATCTTCCTCGTTTTAAATAATAATAATTCTAGAGATAAATAATAAGTTTTTTTCAATAGATAAATTATAAATAAAACTTATATATAAAATTGTATATAAACGTTCTATTTATTTTAAAATTAAATAAAAGCTTTAATATATTTTTGTTGTTTATTGAAAACGTTTTTATGCATAAATTAGGAAATATTTTTCAAATAAATCGAAATCAAAATATAAGTTTTACATAATGGTGGATATCCAGGGTACAGTTGATCTTAATTTATATCGCAGAAATCGACTTCATCTAATATCATTTCATAATGAAGTCATTTCACAAAAAAATCCAAAAAGTCATTTTGCAAAACCCCTGCAAGGTGATTTGAATACGTTTAAGGGTATACATCTCTGGCAAAAGCTGCAACTCTGATTCTGCATAATTACTCTAATTCAATTATACAAAAGTATATCCAGGAATTTTTAATTAAGAAAATTTTCAATCCAATCTCCAAACGAAATAAATAATTGTATTCCAGATTTTATATCTAACTGTAAAACCAAATTTTAAAGTAACTAAAAATAATTCTTAACTGTAAAAGCTTATTTTTAACTTTAAACCATCATTCTCATTTTTTATCTAACTGTAAAAGCTGATTTTATATCTAACGGTAAAACCTCAAATATTTGTATTGGCAATAGCAGGCACATCGGAATACAAATAAGAAAAAATAAATACAGATATAAGAAACTTCTCCATTGTCAATCAGGCATTCTATTGGAATCTTTAAAGAAAACGAAGGTTGAGGAGACCTAAAAATATTTGGAGAAGAACGATAGCTAAATTAATACGAATAGAATGAATAACATGGGCAGAAGTAAAATTAACAGTCGAAATAGAATTAGAAGTCTTGGCTTTGAACGAGCTCTGTAAACTTATAAGAGTAGAAAAAAAAAATATTTAATTTGTATCTAACTGTAAAACCTCTCCTAACTTTATTTATTAAGCCCTAAGTGACTTTTACTTAGGTGTTAGTATGTACTTGGAAACAAACGTTGAATTATTTTGTGAATTGAGTTTTGAACTGAAAAGTGGATTTCGATGCAATAGATAATTGTAATCTAAACACAGGTATTTGGGTAGGTTATCCCAACATGTATATATATTATAAATTGTTCCTTTTTTTTGTTCCAAATTTTAATTTAAGGATTTAAACAAAAAAATTGATAATATTTAATAAGAATTTCAGAACACGAAAATGGTATTTGTTAAATTTATGCAATATATGATAGTATTTATGTTCACCTTTTTGTAACATTTATCTAATAGATGTTGTTTAATAAATAGGGAATACTTGAAATATTTTATAATGAATATTTATATAAAATATTTTTTACTAATAATTCAAATAAAATGAAACCAATTAAATGATACGAAAATTGTATTTCACAGAAAATTTAAAAAATTTCCACGAAATTAAGGGACTTTTCCTTAATGGACTCGGATTAAAAACTACAACTAAAAATTTATATTACTTTGTATTGATATCAATTTTGTAAATATCAAAAGATATTTATTAATTTTGTAGAATTTATTGAAATTATCTGAATTAAAAAAAAGTTTTAATAACAGTTTTTCCAGAGGAAAATGTAGTGATACTTTCAATAACAATTCTCTGAAATTGTTAAATATTTTTGGATTTAACCTATTTTCTATTTTATCTAGTATATTGGAGTTCCACACTTCTAACTGCTCATGAAATATATTTGCATATTGAGATTATGTTTTTGTGGAATTAGACAGGAAAAATTAAGTGTGAGAGAAGTGAAACTTTTGTGTACTCCAATGAATCTTTTAATTTGCTGACTAGATATATGGGATAAGAAGTAGGGAAACGAAATGATAAGAGGGATTTGTTGCTAATATTAATTTTAATATTTTATATCGTTTAGTAACAGTGCTAGAGCGATCAGATCCAGAAAACATTTCATAGTTTACATTACAAATTTAAATGGCGCTAGATTTAAACCCAAGTTACTATAATTATATTTAGTCGAAGTTTTAACCATTATACATCTTTGATTACACATTTTGATAAATATACTTTAATATTTTTATATAGATAGTATTAATGTTCTGTTCCGCACCTTTTCTAGAATTTCTAGTAATTCACATTTAAACGGACATTTATAAAATCAAATAAAACTACTTGCATTTTAAATTAGTATAAATTTAATTTCCAATTAACAAAAGCTAATTTAAAATGAATGCTTAATATTAAAAAATAAATAAATCTTAACTTTTAAATTCAATTAATTTGAATTTAATAAACTTTTAAGATTGTAATTCTTAGTTGCTTTAAAACTTTGAAAATACGTTTAAAAAAATTAACACTATGAAAGATTCATCTGAGCACAACTTAAATCTTCCAATTTCAGCGCAACTTAAATGTTTCCATTTGAGCGCAACTTACATGTTCCTATTTGAGGGAACTTAAATGCTCCCATTTGAGCGCACCTTAAATGTTCCCATTTGAGCGCACCTTAAATGTTCCCATTTGAGCGCACCTTAAATGTTCCCATTTGAGCGCAACTTAAATGGTCTTATTTGAGCGCAATCTAAATATTCCTATTTGAGGAAACTTAAATGTTCCCATTTGAGCGCACCTTAAATGTTCCCATTTGAGCGCAACTTAAATATTCCAATTTCAGCGCAACTTAAATGTTCCCATTTCAGCACAACTTAAATGCTCCCATTTCAGCGCAACTTAAATAATCCCTTATGAGCCATTAAATATTTCCTTGTGTACCATGTTCAAAATCTCAGCGATTTAAATTTTTAAAATTAAAGAAAACTAAACAATATTACAATTCAATTAATTTTATATTTAAATAAAATTTCAATATTATTCAATTGATTAGCAATATGTAATTAGTTTAATTTAAATTGATTTTATATTTTTATTTAAATTTTGAAAAAAACCGATTTACATTAAAATTTAATATTGAATGATAATTAAAAAAAAAAAATAAACAATAAAATTAAAATTTAAAATCAAAATTATATTTTAAAGGCATATTAGTTACAATTAAATTTTATAGCATATTAGTTTTCAATTTAAATGTTATTAAAATGTATAATATAATAATAAATTAATATTTTAAATATAAATTGAGCATTATAAAATTAAAATTGTATCAAAATAGTTCGTTTTTTTTTCTTTTATTTATTTTAATATTTAAATCTGTATTTTAATAATTGTTTAATTAATGAATAATAATTATAATACTGTAATAGTAATTAAATTTAATTATGTAAATAATGTTCTCAAAAAAAATTGATAAGTTTTTTTTTTTGTTAATAACAATTTTACAGATTGTTTTGTTTTTTTTGTTTTAATTTTAGAATATTTATTATCAATTTTGTAATATTATATTTAAAAAAAATAATATTTTTTAATTTTAATTTAAATGTAATATAATTAGTTTATAAGTTTATTATAATTAAATTTCGATTAACATTCAATAAATTTTGTTTATTTTTTTTTTTTTATTCAATTCAACATAATTTTTAATCAGTGTATATTTTTAAATGACTAATTAGTTTTTATTTTATAAAAAAAATAATAAAAAAAAAAAAATTGCCCAATGAATTTATGTCCAAAGGACGTATCGTACGAAACATAAATGATCATACGATTTTGAGATAAAAAAGGCTAAAACTATTTGATGATTTAATGAACTTCTTTTCTTGAAAAGCGTTAGATATAACAAATTGTAGTAAGATATTTTGATTCTTTCTGGAAAAGAGCATTTACCGTTATGTTTTAAGTGAAACAAATTGTAGTAAGATATTTCCGTTCTCCGTTCTTTCTGGGAAAGAGGATTAACCGTTATGTTTTGAGGGAAACAAATTGTAAAACGATATTTCAGTTCTTTCTGAAAAAAAGCCTTTACCGTTGTGATTTGAGTCAAGCAAATTGCAGGAAGATATTTTAGATCTTTCTGAAAAAGAGGATTTACCGTTATGATTTGAGTGAAACGAATCGTAATTAGATATTTTAAATCTTTCTGAAGAAGAGGGTATACCGTTATGATTTGAGTGAAACAGATTGTAGGAAGATATTTAAGTTTTTTCTGAAAAAAAGCATTTACCGTTATAATTTGAGTCGAACAAATTGAAGGAAAATATTTCAGATCTTTCGGAAAAAGAGGATTTATTGTTGTGATTTGAGCGAAACAAACTGTAATATTTTTATTCATTCTAAAAATGGGGATGTAATGTTATGATTTGAGTGAAACAAATTGTAGCGAGATAGTTTAGATCTTTGTGGAATAGAGGATTTACGGTTATGAGTTGAGTAAAACAAATTGTAGTAAGATGTTTCCGTTCTTTATGGAAAAGAGGTTTTACCGTTATGATTTGAGTGAAACAAATTGTAATACGATATTTAAGTTCTTTCAGAAAAAGGGGATATACGTTATGATTAGATGAAACAAATTGTAGGAGGATATTTAAGTTCTTTATGAAAAAGAGCATTTACAGAGGATGTACCGTTATGATTTGAGTATAAAATACCTAAGCGTTCGATTTTAAAGGGTAATTTGTGCTGTTTTAAATCTTTTCTTGGTAAATTGCGTACTTAAAAAAAGATAATTAAATATGAATTAATTTACTCGAACTAGTCTACTCTTAGTTCGCAAATTAAAGTCCCAAAAATTGAATAAAAATCAATTATCTTTCGTGATGGTAGTTCATTTTGGCATAAATTTCCAGAGCCTTAAACAAATTGTAAATGATTGAAAAAAAAAAATTTACTTTTAAATTAAAAAATTTTAATTTCATTAATATTATACAATATAAATATTCAGAAATTTTATTACTTACTTATAAATATTTAATAATTTTTTTATTTTATTATATATTCAATAAAAATTATTATATTAAAAAAAAATTGAATTATGAAAATATTTCTTTATATAAAAAAAAAATTTACAAAACAGGGTGTTTCTTAAGTTACAGCTTTGTTATGAAGTGCTACATGAAACAATGGCAAATTAAAAAAAAAAATGCAGAAGAAGTTTTGTATCTAGTTCAGAAAACAGTCGCTGTAGTTCTGAAGTCGGTCTTTGTGATTCTTTTAGACATTAGAAACTTTGTAAATTTTTGAAACTTCTTTCCGTTACGTCATCTAAGAAACACATTTAAGACGCTTGTATTATCCCAATTAGATTTTTGCTCAGAGTAGATGTCGAGAGTTCGGCGTCAATTCAGATAAAAGGAAAGGAAGGATCTTTTATCCGAACTCTAACCTTCTGAGTAGCAAAAACCTTCCAAAGCGCATGTTGTCAATTACCTATTGATTCTTAAAAGATCTACCTAGACTTTCGGATCGATTTCACAGAATTTTCACGAATGCCTTAAATTAACTAACCCCGTTAAAAACTAATTATATATTGAATATTTAATTTAAGTCAATATGTTTTAGAAATTACAAGAACCTGAACTTGACCAAAAAATCCTGTACATAATCTTAAGGCTCATTCTACCATACTTAGCGGTTGTTAATGAAACACATTGCATTATAAGTATTGAGTTTCTGTATCTTTTGGAAAGTAGAAGAGCCTTAGCCTAGCTTCGTAAAATTCTATATAGAATTCAGCTCAATTAATTCAATTAGAAAGCTAAATTAGGAAATATCCTGTATATGTACTTATATTTTTTTTTATTAAATCATTATATTCCAATTTTGTTATTTTTTTTAAATTTATTTATAATTAAATTTTACATAATATATTATTATTAAAAAATATTTATACACTATGTTTTTCTATAATTAAATTAAATGTTAACCCCAACCTACATATACTTAAGATAATATACCTAATGTAAATAAAATTTATCTTTTGTTAATAAAATCTGAAGGTAATGGTGGGTGTCTTTGGTAATGAAATTTATTATTTTAATATAAAGTAGGTATTAATAATGAATGAAGTGGGAGTATTTTTCAATTTGAATAAAATAAAAAGGGTTTTAAAAAAAATCTGTATAAAATTTTTGTAATAAATTAAAAGAATATTTTATTACAATTTATACTAGAATTTAATTTATGCTAGAATATAGTACTAATTTCTTAGGCAAGGAATTTCTCAATTGTAGAGGAATCATGTTTTTATCACTACTCTGGATAATTAGATTTGATTTGTTTATTTAAAAATTTCAGATTTTTAATTAACTGGCGCAAAATAATTTGTATGTTAAAACACTTAAATCTTTTGGAATTGAAGGATTTTTAACTGTTTTATATAATTATAACATCTAGCTCACACACCTAGCTAGTGCCATATGAGATTGTGGCATGCAACAAATGATATTATAAAAGATGAACTAGTTGTGTATTTAATGTATTCCCTAGGTAATTTTTTTAGATTTTCATAAAAATTGGGTTGATTGTTTATAATATGTAGGTTATATAATATCTAAGTTATTATTTTTGGAATAAAAAAAAAGTTTTTCTTCATAAGATCATAAAGAGAGCGCCCCCTTACGGATGGTCTAATCTAGTCTAGTTATATGGTATGATTTTACATTGGGAAGTATAATTTACAATGTAATTTTATATTAACGAAACAGAAAGACTTGTCGCTCGATTATTGTGTTAAATCCGCCCTCTCAAAATGTCTACATCCCCTAGGCTCTGAACGCTTGTAAGGTAGGTGTTATTGAATATATTTAAAATTAAAAAAAAACTTTTTATCACCTTTGAAGTTTTACAAAAACAATAAATTAAATATAAATTTCTTTTATTTGCGAATGCTGTAAGTATAACTACGAGCTACAATTGGCATTTTCTTCTACAGAAGAAGTTGGCATCGAAGCCGACAGTATCTTCTTCAGAATTCATCTTCCGTTGTAATCTTTACCTTATGACTTTTGACAACTATCTCTTTTCTATATAGCTCCTTGTGTTAACATTAAATTTCCTCGCATAGGATTTCTTTTAACTCTCGACTGGATGTCAATTAGATCCTGGTAGCTTGATTTTTTTGGTCTACCAAAAAATATATATTTTGGTTTCAATGTTGTGACTGAACGGATACATTTATTGCAATTGTCGAACGAAATGTACAGTATTTTTTTAGGCTTATATCTGGGTATTCTTTTTGAAGACATCTGGCTAATTCGATTATGGTGGAGTGGGCATTTTCGATTATTCAATTATTCTCACTTTTCTGACATGGTGTTTTGTAAATTTAAATTCGAAGCACTTTTATATAAATTTTGAAATTATCGGGCTCAGATAGTTCGTTTCATTGTCAGTCACTAACATCTGCGGTACTGTAAAATAGTGTAATAATTTGGTCTTAAATGAGGTTACCCATTATTGTGTTAAGTTCTATAATTTATCCTAGATGGTAAAGTTGTTCACCTCTTCGATTATACTTCAGCTCAAAGATGCGCTGCTCAAATTAGATACAGGCTTAAAAAATTGTAATAATATGTCATTATTAACTTTTTCATCGAGTCTTAGAGCTTCTTAACTCATCTACAGAGTACAGAGCCTCTTTATAATTCTATTCATATTTTACTCATTTTTAAGATAATTTTTAGAAACAAATTTTCAAAATTTAAATAATTTAATATTTTTTTTTGTAATAGAATTAAAAACTGAACCTTCCAACCAAATAAATAAATAAAACTTGTCTAGAATAAATGAATAAATTTTTAATGTAAGTTACATAATATTAAATAGATATTTAATAGAATTAAATTTTTATTTAATAATTTAAATAAATTAAAAAAAAAAAAAAATCTCCCTCCAACCAAAATGACAACAAGTAATAATAATGATTATATAATATAAATAATCATTACACCATATAAAACTATTCACTCGTACAAACAATTATTTTTAAATGATGTCTGGAAATAAAATCAAATGTTATAGAGTATAAGTATATTTTAAAAAATTAGTCACGTATGAAATGTGTTACTTATTATATAAAATTTTTTTTATTATTTTTGTTTTTATTAAATGTAAGAATGACAATTTAACAATTAATTTTGTATTTTGAAACTGTTTAATATGAAATTAGTATATTTGACACTTAACTGACGTATTAGTGAGAAGGAAACAACGCAAAAAGTGGTAAATAAGTAATCATTATATTGATCTAAGTATAATTTTTAGGTTCTTTAGTGTTTTGGCTGTCAAACTTCAATTTTTACACTTTTTCTTCCTCATTTTTAAGTGCTCTGTCAATAATCCATTAATACTCAATACTACTTAAGAAATAGGCCCTTATGGCCCCTCTCAACATTTCATTAACACTGAATGCTACTAAGGGAGGAAACGCCGTGTTATATATACCCTAGTTATAGTTTCAAAATTACCCAATTGAACTTCAATTTGAAACTAAACAATGTTAAACTGCCCTAGTCGTTTCCAAGATCCGCACTTAAGGACTAACTAACAAGGAATTTAAGTTTCAAATAATTATTGATTAAATATTAAACAATTCCTATCTTATACGCTCATTTAGTCTTATGATTCTATTAAATACAAAGCTATCTTATAGTATGTATTACAGAAGACCTGTATTTGAGAAGCAGCTTATATATTTAAATGTGTAGTCTTCTGGTTCTGAAGAGTTAGAAACACAAAGTTATGGGAGATTACTAGACGAGACTCAAATGGAAATAAATGGGTCAAATCTGTCAATGGGTGGATGGAAGTTTTTAGAGTTGACTCCGCTGGGAAAAGGAAAAATAGACAGACGGCTGGAAACATGGGGTAGGTCATGTAAGTCCTTGAAATACAGTTTGAAAGAAGAAATACATTTCTATGTTAAAAATGTCTTCAAAATTCGACTCAACTCACACTTTAACTTAAAGTTTGAGCCTCTCTCGTCTTGAGTGATAAATTTTTGCTCAAAGATTAAGTGGAAACTATATGTTGAAATCTTAATTTAACTTACTTTTCAACTCACCATTCAATACAAATTTTGAACCTTTGAAGTATTGACTAATATAATTGCACTCATAGATTGAGTGGAAGCTATATTATGTTGAAAACTCATATGTATTTATTTTAAAATGATGCTCCCCTTGGAGATTTTAATGTAAAATTTCTCAAAATTTGAGTTGTTTTGAGTTGCGGACGACTATAAATTTAAGTTCGATAAAATGGAGTCCATAAAGCCTGTGAGTGCATGTAAATGGCTCAAGACCCAAATGTACTAAAATTTTGAGTTTAATAGTGAGTAAATAGTAAATATTATGATGTGTGATTAACAATAAATAGTAAGAGTAAATGTTGAATATAAATTGGTATATCCATTTGATTTTGGACTTTTCAGAACTTGATTTAGTTTCAAATTGCCCATTTCCCGGTTTTCTCCAACATACATACAAGAAATGTCCTTTTTTTTGTACTGTTTTGTGCACACAGATTCTGTCCCAAAAAAAAACTCAAAAATTTAAAAAAAAAAATAAAATTATATATTCATTTGAAACAATTTGTTCCATGCTTGTTGCAACAATGACTGTATGTATATATATGTTGAAGATGATGATGGATAAATTCTGATATAAATTCTCAGAACGGCTGGGGTATAAAGAAAACGAACATAATACGTGCTTAAAATTTTAAATAGTTTTTTTTTTTTATTTGCTTCAACTTTTTTTTTTAATATAATTCTTTAAGTTCTTCTGAATCAGGTCTTATTCAGGTCTTTGCCGAATAGACTTGATTCACATTTTAAAGTAACTTAGGCAAAAAAAAAAAAAAAAAAACAAGAAAGAGAAAAAAAATATGTAAGGACACAAAACTTTTCAACACAAAATGAAAAATGAAAAAAAATAAGAAAAAAGAAAATATAAACCAAACAAATTTTTATTCCTTGAGGCGACAACATATCATAGAATCGACATGCATATGTACATGTGTTTGTATGGGATATATATATACTATGGTGTAAACCTGCCAATTTTGGTTCAAACTCATATTATGTATAAGATAAAATCAAAAAAAAAAAATTAGCCCCAACATAAGAATGAAATAAATAGAGCGAGAAAGAAATATACAGAGTCATAGGAAAAAAAATTTTTTGAAGAAAGAAAAAAAAAAAAAACTTTTAAAGATGTTTAGAAAAATTATTAAAGGTCTGAGGAATAAAATAATTAGAAAAGAAAAGGTCGAGATCACGAATTTCAAATTTAATTCAAAAAAAAAAAAAAAAAAAACAGAAGAAGAAAAAAAAAAAGTTGGTTAAAAAAATAGAAAGAGATGGAGAATTTTTTTTTATTCTCAAAGTAAGTAATTTTTTTTTTTAAACAGAGGGATTTTTTAATTAAATTATTGATTCCTGGGAAATAATATTCATTGGAAAAAAGTTTTATATCATATTTCATCCATTTTAATGAAAAAGTTGTGGAAATTTTGAAGGTTTTTTTTTTCTCAGCCCTTGTCTATGTATCGGGATTCTAAAATAAAAGTTTTATTTCAAAATTTTATTAAAAAAATTTTTTTAAAGTAAAAGTTAAAAAATTTTTTAGAAAAATTTTAAAACGAAGACAAAAGATTGATTTTTTTATTTAATTCTATTCTCGATCTGTTCACCTGTATATTTAATATTTTTTCCAATTAATTTAAGCCTATATGTATGTGTATATATATGTATATGTATGTGTTTATATATGTATATATATACCTTTAAATATAGAAATTCATGAAGTTTATTCAAAGTCTATAAACTTCTATTGTTTGAAAAGTCAATGTCTGTACGATTTATAATTATATTGATTAATAGAATTATCTAAGTTCAATATGTGTACCTTGATTAATTAATATTGGTGAAGGACATTTTTATTTTTTTTATTTTTATTTTTTTTTTTCTTCTTCAGTTAATTCTAAACTTCAAGATCTTAAATTGAATATCACCTTTAAATTTAATGGATCTTAGAAAGAAATAAAGTTAACTTTAATTAAGCATGTTTCAGTAATAAATTAATAAAGAATTTTTAATTCAAACTTATAACTCACATATGCAAATTTAAAATTTTAATTTAATGTCAATTTTAGCGAAGTTTACCGTTGGTTTGACCTCGATTTTGCAAGAAAATCTTTAATTAAAGAAAAACTTTGAAATATTTCAGTGAATATTTAAATTTAGATTTTTTTATAGGTGGATAAAACAGGGTGTGTCTGAATTTAAAATTAAATAGAAAAAGTCTGTAGACAGATATAGATATTTAATAATAATTGAAAATTTAATGCTTCTGTGGTTTTCTTTATTAATTGAAAAATTATTTAGAATAATCATTGATTGATTCTCAGAATCAAATTTTTTTATTTATTGGAAAATTAATTCAACTTATTGCTTCAGTTTTATCTTTTATTCTTGGAATATAAATAAAATTTGAATATTCAAAAAATTTGTGCATCTAAGACTTATAATTTAAAAGATATCTTAAAGTTCAAGAATTCATTTGTATCGGGAATTATAGGTTTAGTAGTCGAGTTGTATAGACCTTTTAGTAGTTTAGTTTTGTAAATTTATTTCAGAGGAATGATGGTCAACTTATTGAAAATAACTTTCTTTTAGGGTATTGATCTACTCAAAGCCTTTTTACATTGTGATTATATATTATAGTCACATTGTAAAAGGAGTTATAAAATTGAAGGAAAATGATTCAGTTACCCGAGCATATTCGGTATAGTAGTGTATAATAAAGTGCGAAAAAGAGCTATTCGCCCTATTAATAACACTTGCGTCACCTCAACGCTCATTCCACTCACCCAACATTGTACATTGGGGTCACTGACCTTGTTTTATTGATGTCTTGGAGGGACTAACAACTAATGTTTCACTCAAGATTTTCCAACGAAAATCAAGGAGAGCACAGCTGAAGTGTCATATGAAATGCAAAACCTTTCAAATATCATAGAAACTTATATTTCTTCTAATTATTTTATCCATTTTATTTCATCCCCCAATATTCCAAGAATCCTATATTTCCAAACCCGATTCCCAATAATTCTTTCACATCCTTGGAACTAAACTGTAAATTAATTGGTCTAATTCACATTTCCCGTGTACATTCACACATGTGATCCTAAAATTAAGTTAGGCCCATCCTAAAATTAGGTTCAAAACGGATTTAGGTTTCAGTGTGGTTATATCACAAACTACCTATAGAAACTGCACATAACTGTCGTAGGTGGTTTCGAAGCTTACCATGTCCCTCTTAAAAAAAGCACTGGTATGAAAACTCCATTGAAAATTTTAAATGAATATACAAAGAATATCAGTTTTAGCAATTTAGATTTGACATTGATACCTGAAAGAAAAACGTCAAGGTCACCTATAATAAATCTTCCATTGATTGAAATTTTTTTTTGTATTGCATGTGTTGTTTTAAAGTAGAAGTAATTAAAAGCATAATTTAGTAAATAAATAACTGTTTTTTTTTTAATAAATTTTTAAATAATGTAATTTATATATTTGTTTTATTTCTTTTTATTTATTTATTTTTTCCCCTCAGGCCTTATGGTTAAAAAGGGTACACATGCTTGCATACATTTTTTTTTTTTTTTTTTTTTTTTTGTAAACAGGAAATTAAAGACATGCAAAGTTTGAAAAGTTTTATTTTTTTTTATTTTGTTTTTGCCCCCCAAAAAATAAAAGTTTGTAAAATACAAAAAAAAAAACAAAATGAAAACAAATTAAATGTGTTATGAAAAAAACCAAGGGTTTTAAATAAGCACATTTTCAAAATTGTTAGTGTTTCATACGGAGTTTAATTTTGCGAAAATATGCACTGATGACAAAGTTACTGATTTATAAAAATCGGAAACTTTTAAATCCTAATAGTCCTTCCATAGAGAAGGTTCGCAAATTTTTACTAAAAAAACTTATCATGATTCTCGATGATCTAACCACACAGCTCTTAAACAGATCCTACTAATTTCTGACGTTCTAACTTCTCCAATTTCAAGTTTCTAGCTTAGGTATGGCAACCATTTGAACTTCTGTTGCCAAAATTTATAAAGCTTATAAGAGCAGCTATCTTTTACTGATTTTAGATTGAAAATATATTTTATAAAATTATTGTTATAATAAATTAAGTATAGGGCTTTTTGGGAATTTTGGGAGGCTGTAGCTCCGTAAAGGGTGGGGCTACAGAAAAAAGTTCTTCCACGAATTATTTTTTACAATACCTACCCATAGTTATAATTTTTTCTATCTATTTCTAACGGTGTAAAACTTTTTGTAAATATATGGACGGACGGACAACATATTTTGAATTTATGCTCAAAATTGGTTTTTATTTATATTATATAAGTATATTTATTCCAAAACAATCATACTAGCAACAGTCAGCAAACGGTAACTGTTGGAAAAAACTTTGAAGAAAAAATAAGTGAAAAAGTAAAAATAAAAAAAATTAAAATTATTTTTTATAAGAAAATGATTGTTCAAGAATTGAAGAATTTAAATTTAAAACCAAAATAAAACTTTCAAGCTACAAATACAGTTAGTAAAAGGTGGAAATGTTTTTTTGAAAAACGGTTGAGATTTTAGATTTTTCAGAAATGTTGTAAGAAGGTTTGCGATATTTAAATTACTTATTTTTGTGAAAGCTATTCGATACACTTAAGAAAAAGCTTCAATGAATCAGAATCACTTAAAATCTTATAAGGCAACGAGGATATCCGAACCCTTGATTTTGACGATTTTCTTCTGTTGCTGAGCATAATATAAAAGCATTAGCAAAATACATTAGAATTAGATTAACGCAACACATTATCACGAAGCTTTAAAGTTGAAATAAAATGTCGAAAAGATGAAAGCCGTGCATTTTACTATAAACAGGAAATACCGTTATACTCGATTTGCATACACATAGTTTGTCAAAACAAAATCATTTGGATAAGGTATCCTCGGAAAAATGGAATTGAATAGGATATAAATTAGAATGTCCAGAAGATTGCAAAGTATACCAAAAATTGGCGTTTAATCTGAAAGAGTGCCAGAGTAGAAGCCATCACAGTAATTAAAAGAAAACATAGAATACAGCTTCGAATAGATTCAGAAAGATCAATTCAGTAGACATACTGAGTTCCTATGAGAAAATTCTTTTTAATCTTTGGAATATTATAAAAATTGCAATTAATAATTACTGGAATTTCTTAGTTAGGTTATAGTCGAATGCAATGGAAAGATAGGTTTAGAAAAGGATCAACTCTAGTTCTAAACTACTTAAAGTTTAACCTAGGAATATCAATATCGACGGTTATTATAATATAATAACCAAAGAGCAAATAGACTAGGCAAGAAAAAAGTCGTTTTAAACACCAAGACATAACTGGTAGTGTTGCGTGAGTTCAGAGAGATCGAAATGACACAATCTGTAAGGCTAATTGAGGCTGGGGCTGAGAAATGGCGTAAAGCATTTAACAGCCTTAATATCTTCAATAATTATATAATGCACGTGTTGTTTATTCGCAGAACCAAATGGGAAACACATTCTGATAAAAAAAAAACAAAATGAAATTAATAAATATTTATAACAGTTTTATTATTATTAAAAATTTTCATTTAATTTGAAAATAATAAAGTATGAAAAACGAATTATTTAAGAAAATATTATGAAAAATCCGAAACAAGGAAGAAAGAAAGAGAAAAAAAATAATTGCATGAGTTCATTGAATTATTTAAACCACATTTTTGTTTTTCTTTGTGAATATGAAAAACGGAAACCCTAAAAAAAAAAAAAAACAAAACAAAAATAACCAGCAATTTTTTAACCAGTTTTTACCACAAAGTGAATAAAAAAAAAATGTCCCAAAAAATTATTTTGTAAAACCTATCAGCATTTTTATACTTTTTTTGGTTTATTTTTGTACCGTTATAATATTAATTTATTTTTTTTTGTACAATTTCATAAATATTTTGCTTACCGTTATTTTTTTTTTGTTTTTTTTTATGTCATCATGTTATTATTAATATTATTAGTGTTGTCGCTGTTGTTGTGGTTATAACACATTTTTATATTAGATTTTTGGTTTTCATATTTTTTTAATAAAATAACGGTTGTTTAAAAATGTTTGTATTTTGGTATATATGTAATATATATTATATATATATATATTATTTAATTTAAATTTCTTATTTTTTGTTTTTGATACATTTCCCTTTGTTACTATTCGTAATATTTAAAAAATCTGAAGAGCTATAAAGAATCAGAACCGGAGGAAGGAAGGTACAAAGAATCAAAACTCGTGCTGCCATTTTATTTATTTTAAAGTACAGACAATTAACGGTATTATTAAAAGTGATATTATTCAAAAAAAGGGATTTAATATGAAGGTTGTACTTATGTATTGATTCCCATACCTACGTAGCTTCGTCCATCCGTCTCTCCTTCGGAATTGTAACTCGAAATCTAAGGAAGCAACAGTAATAAAACTCATTGAAAATGTATTTGCAATACTCTTAAGATTTTTTAAATGTTTTTATTCCAAATTAAGTTTGACTCTTTGTACGTCTGCCTACCCGCTCATCAATCGCATTATAGGTTAATTTAATCCAAAGAAATTAAGCCTTCAGAAGATCTTATTAGACTTGCTTGTTAATACAGTTTAGATTGGAATTGTGTATTGGATTACACTTTAATAAGATTCTCAATCAGAACAAAGACAGGTGTCGAGAAGACGAGCAGACGAGATTACGGTTGGCTAGTTTTAATAGGCATGGCTTCTCTGGTATTATAAATCTTTGATAAAGAGCCGTAAGAAGAGGTAATATTAGAAATATATCCAAACGAGGGTGATAACTTAAATCAGTTTACATCTTAGAATACTTGCCATTCAAGTTTTCTAGAACTACTAGATTGAGCTTCAAAATTAATTAAACTAGGAATTTAAAAATTAACTGATTCCAGATATTTATGCCTCGAAAGGTTCTGAAGCAAAACTTGGTGTAATCGATGACGCTTGAGAACCGATATTATTTGATCTCAGAGAATATTTGTAACAAGATCAGCGATTTTATTCTGAAAATTTCCCTCACAAATTTAGTTTAGCTTGCTCACATATTTTCTGGAACCAGTCGATTTATCTTCAAAATTTACCAACTTTGAAATTTACTGAGGACTTTTTTAAATTACTATTGTTCTTTATCGTCCCGCATATTCCGGAATCTGAGATACAAGTCTGAGTTCACTGAGATATTTGAGGCAATCTCAGATACAAATCCGTTTCATTCCGATAAGTTACGGCTCTTATCCGTCTTACGGCTCTTTATCAAAGGTATTATTCTAGTTGATTTCAAATTAAATGTAAAAAAATTGGGATGATTTTGGCTTTTATAATACTAATTAGGGTTATATTTAAAGGCTTTAATTCTGTGAATACCTTAATAAAACTTAAAATTCTTTAAAATTAGGATTTTGATAGGTTTATTTATTTTGACTGATATTTGAGATTGTAAGTTCTAGAATTAGTTTCAAAAGAAAATATTTATATTTCGTGCTTTAATAAATTAATAATGTTTTTAAAAATATGAAGAACTTATACTAAAAATGTGTCTAGAATGTGAAACTAATTCATATTTTGTTTCATTGGCGATATTTTAAACAATAATTGAAGGCTTGGAAGTTATTGTTCTGTATATAATTCAGTATTATAGTTTTTAATAAATTAAATTTTTTAAAATATTAACTGGCGCACTTCGTTTCTATACAAATTATACTTTAAAAAGTTGCAAAAAAATTACCATTATAAACGGAAAGCTATATTCTTTTCATTTTTCGTATGCATAAGAGTCAGCATCGAATGAGACATTTTGTAGTTCGCCTTATTTAGGGCATCATACATACATCGGTTGCTAGACAATTATTGACGAACGCTAATCATAAGTTGAGCGTATAGCTAATTTTTTAACGAATTAAATTTCGACTTCAATTAGCAAGGCTGACTTGACGCAAGGTTAAGTTGACGAATATTTCCAATGTTATGGATCTTGTAAGGTATTGTATTTCTTTAGTGTGGGAATTGAATTACCAGAAAAACTGTGAAAACGATAATCTTGAACGAATGAAAAAATGACAGTCTTCAATATGGCGTCAAAATCACACTCATGTATATGGCACATAGATGATATCTAACACCATCATTCAAAAACTCAATCCAGATGGTTCATAATCGCTGTCTATGCATGACATTTATAATATTCTTAGAAATAGAAACTTATAGGAGAGGAACTATTACTGAGGTAATTAAGAAAGAAAAAATTAAGGCAAATAAATCAAACGCTAAAAAAGATTTGCAACAATATAAGCTGCGTAACTTTGGAATGGAACCCTTAATAATAACGGGTCTTCTTCTGACCAAATAACATCTACAGAAGCACCATAATAAACGAACCTAACGAATTAAACCTCACACGGGAGAATGCAGAAACTGCAGCAGGCAACCGTCTTCGACAAAAATGTCCTTTTCCATACTCCCTAGTGGAATGGAACAAAACGAGGTGTGGGAAATGCCTACACTGAACACTTTTAAAATACAATTCTTCTTTAATGTAATCTATATTAGCCCACATCTTTAAAAATATATTTTATGACCTAATTTATTTAAAAGTTTAATTTAATTTGAATCAATTGAATATAAATAATTCGAAATTCAAATAGAAACTAACAAAAAAAAAAAAACATAAACCAATAATTTGACAAAATTTGTGATATTTAAGTATTTTCAATTAAAATATAATAAAATAACCTATTTAGAAAGAAAGAGATAGATATATCATGGAATTTTTATAACAAAAAACAAAGGAAAAGAACCAAAATAAAGAAAAAAAAAAAAAAAATTAAATGAAAATAAATAAATAAATTGTAATAAATTCATAAATTTTGAATGAACTCGCAAATATTTTCAATAAATTATTATTATTTAATATTTGCATTTTATATATGTTTATATATATATATATATATATATATATATATCCATATATACATATATATACATACATTTATACAATTTATATATTATATTCATTGCATGATTCCTTTTTTTTGCCTACAAAAATTATACATATACATGTAAACGTATATGTATATATATGTATATATATATGTATAAGTTAAAATATTGATGACGTTTGATAATAATTAAAATGAAATAAAAAACTAAAATGAAACAAAAAATATATTTTTATTGCTGATGCAATTATTATACATTTTATTTTATTTTATCAAGTTTTTTTTTTTTTTTTTTTTATTTATTGTTTGAAGTGTATTAAAAGTTTTACCGTTATGATTTGATATCTCTCTCTCTTTTGTTTATTTTTTTTGCATTGATAATTAAATTGAATATTTACAATCGATATATGTATGTATATATGTATGTATGTATAATTGATATTCTGTTTGTAATCTGACATATAAGAAAGGTTTAGTGAAGACTAACAATAAGTATACAATTAGTTACAGTGATGCCACTTCGAGGTAGTTTTTTCTTAAAGTGTATCAAAATTTGACAGTTGCGCAAAATTGAAATGTCAAAAATATCAAAAATTTCCTTTTTAAATGTGAGAAAAAGGTTTGATTCACTTTTTATTAATATATTTGGGGTTCACACTTGAGAGGTACTCACTTGGGTTTACACTTAACTTTGACATACTGACATGAAGGAAAGAGTTTAATTCACTTGCAAGCTTCCAGGATGCGGTGACATATAAGAAAGGTTCTATGAAGAGTAAGAATTTGTAAAATTTTCTACGTGTTTGGATTCCGTATTAAGGGTTTTAAGGTTGTGTTTACATAACAATCGAAAGTATTTTTTTAAAAATATTAGCTGCTTCAATTCTACTCACTTGATCTGCTTATTAAATGAATATACTAACACCATATTAGTTCATAATATACCTAACCAAGTCGTTGATTAGGGTTAGTTGTTTTAGATTCAGAATACCTTAGCCCAGTAAATTGGATTCAAAAGTTCGAAATTAAATTAAACTTTTCGAAAACGAACTTTTTATTAATAAAGTTGATAAATTAGGGAAAGTACAACTCAACTCAAGCTTTGACTGTATAACTGTCATCGGTTCATTGTATCACATGTGATACAACTATACAACTCTTTCCTACTCTAATTATCTATATAATAACAAATAACATTTAAGTGAAGACGAGTAAAAAAGAAATATAGAGATGACATGAAGAATGAATATAAATTGAAGTGTGGTGGATTTTGTTGAACTACATTGTGGTATTTATGTGGTGAAATATATGTTGAATTTTTTTTTTTCCATTTTATATTTTTTAAATTCAGAATTCGATTTTTTATTGATTGAATTTCGAGTGATTAAAAACGAGTTTATGAATATTTTTTTTTGTTTTCTTTTATATTTTTTTTGTTAAATGTACAAATATAATGTATATATATATAAATATATATGTATATGTATATATATATTTATTTGCATATTTGTGTTAAAGTTTGAAAAGAAAAAAAAAATTGAATTTAATGGTGGATTGAGTAAAATAATTGAATAAAATTGTAATTGAAACGACAAAATTAAAATATAAAATACATAAAATGTATATATGTATGTATATATGTATTGTATATTAAAATAATGTTTATCCTGGAAAAGTCTAGGTTATTGGTAAGATTATAAAAATATATATAGAAAATAACAATAAGTTAAAGAATATGTGTAGTGGTACATCAGATTAAAATATGTACATATATATGAATTTGAAATAATGTTTTTAAATATTTTAAATTTAAAGATTATCTGATAACTACTATGGGATACAATCACAATCTTAGAACCTTTTATTAAAGTCGTTAAATAGAAGGATCTGTGTTGGTTACTAGATGTAAATCTTTTATTTTGAAGATAATTTTAAAATTTTTATTTTTTAATCAAGTGTCTTGGTTTCACTATTTCGAAAGGAATCTGTGGCTTGTAATTTAAAATAAGCTTCTGCGATTCAATTTGGATTTGATTCATTGCTTCCAATGGACTACATTTATCAAATCCAAATACTCGACTTTATAAGCTCTTAAGAAACAGAACAAATCATGATCGAAAGCCACCCATTGAAACTATGCGTTGTTTCTTTGGTTAGTGTA
This sequence comes from Dolichopus griseipennis, assembly GCA_963082915.1. NCBI lineage: Eukaryota > Metazoa > Arthropoda > Insecta > Diptera > Dolichopodidae > Dolichopus > Dolichopus griseipennis. The sequence goes on along the minus strand of OY720444.1, from coordinate 14,772,627 downwards.
TGATTTTAACACACCAAAACGACACCTTGAACCAAACTTTAGGAGGGAACCTGTAATACAAATGTACAGTTTAGTTACAGGGATTAGGATATATAAGGATTTAGGATTATGGTGGACATTATTTGGAATATCTGGATTATGGGGGATGGGGAAAATTGGATGGGATATTTAGAAGAAAGATGTTAATGTTTTTTTTTTTTTTTTTTTTTTTTTTGCCCGCACCTCTACGTGCTAACTGTTCACTGTGATAGGCTAAACAGCCTGACTATATATGTGCATGTCGGAACAGGGGAGATATATTCATATATTAGAACTGATCAAATGAATTCCACATACAATTTAAACATGAGATAGTACTACGCCTTATAACATGTAGAAATGTCTTAGATTTTCAATAAATGCAGTTCTATTTTTGTTTATATTGTAATATTTTGTATTAGAGTTATATGGTATTCTATATCTGTGAGTTATATTATTTAATTGAATTATTTGTTTACATTTTGTATTTGTTTATATTGTTATATTTATGTATTTTTTATTAAAGATATATAATTATTAATTATTAATTAAGCCATTAATTTGAACCCAAAGGCGAATGGTAGCTGAGTCGAGTTGAAAACCAGATAAAAGTTTTTTCACTTTCACTGGGATTCGAACCCGGGGCCTTTCGCATGAAAGGTCGGCACTCTAACCACTGTGCCACCCAGCCGAATGTTCTTCTTAAATTTCGTTAAATCGTACATATATACATTAGTAACTTTGGGGAACACATTTGGTGGAATATAGTTCCATAAACGATATGAGCGCATGGCAAACGAATTTTCATAAGCCGTGTTACGCCATCTGGCTAGCTCAACTGTGTAGGGATGAGCATCTGTTGCCCTCCTTGTTTACCGTTGGAAAATCTTGAATAGTTTGTTGTTTGATTTCTTTAGAACAGGTGTTAGTTCCTACAAGATATCTATAAAACAAGGTCACTGACTGACACAGTGCCACGATGGCTGAGTTGAGTGAGAGTTGAGGTAACATTGGGATCATTTATAAGACGAAAAGCTCTGTTTTGCACTTTATCGAGATATTCAGCGTCGTAGTGGGAGCACTGGCTTAAAATGCCGATATTTCATATTTCAGGCTTAAGTATATTCAAACGATCCAGTTACTCTAGAAGCTTCGGTATATGCAATCGCTCCAAGATTTTCTGGAGGCTTCTATATTGGGTCTGCTGTCCTAGTGGCTTAAGTTTATTCAATCGCATCAAGTTTTCCTGGGGATTAAATCGACCACAGTTTTCCTGGAAGCTGCGGTTACTCATTTTAATATTCCAGTATATTCAATCGGTCCAAATTTTTTTCAAGGTTTCAGTATATCAATCGATCGAAACTTTTCCTGAATCTTCAGTATATTCAATCGATCCTAGTTTTCCTGGAGGATTTATTATATTTAATCGATCACAATTTTCCAGCAGGTTTCAGTATATTCAATCGATCCAAATTGTCCCGGAGCCTTAAGTGGAACCAAGGAGGCATACAACTTTCGTTTATGATCTTAATATTTCAGTAAATTCAATCGATCCAAATTGATTAAACCTTGTTAAATCAATGAATCCTTTAAAAATTTCGTCGATAATTTAAGCTTTAGGTAATAAATGATTCATGAGCGTAAGAAGTATAAACGTTTTATTAAATCAGGGTTACCTTCGATTTTGAATTCAAAAAGACTTACAAGTATAACCAAAATATCAGATAAATTGTATAAAGTAAATTTTTTAGATAACATTTTATCGCGCTCAACATTTTAATTGAGTTATTAGTTTTGTATTTTCAATTGTCTTTGACAGGTTTTTTTTTTAACTTTTAAAGTTCAAATCACTAATCAATTAATAAAAAATAAAGTATTTGTGATAAATTATAAGTTTATAACTTTGATGCTTACATTTATATTCCAAATATAAACAAAAAACTAAAAAAAAATGGAATGTATATATGGAATTTTTATTTAAAAAGTAAAAAAAAGAAAAAAAAAAAAAATTGGATTATTTGATATTGCACTTTGGGAAAATGGAAAAATTCAGTGAAAAAATTTTGTTTTTTAAAGTAAATATTGAATGTACAATGGTATATACATATCTATTTTTATTTTAAATTTAAATAATGATTTGTATATATAGCATATTAATAGGCTCCTATTACAAAAACACAAAATGCTGACTAGTAAATTGATAACTTTTTTTCTTTCGTAGTTTGGAAAATAGTTTTCCAATCAAAATATTGCAAAATGATGATTTTACATTTCATTATTTGTTTGTTTTTAGTTTTTGTTGGATTATTTTAATCCTTGAGATTAAGTTTTATGGATGTGTATGTGTAAATATTGAAATAAAATAAAAAAAAAAAATGATTTTATATGAAAGAAATGAAAAATAAAAAAATTGTTTACTTAATTTGAAAAGTATTGTATAAAAAAGTTATCCTGCGAAAATTTTAAATTAATTATTATTTTGCTATGGAGGAACTTACCAGCATGGCACGAGGCTTCCAATCCTTAACTTATTTTTATACTTCGAAATTAGAAAAACTATGTTAGAGAAAACCAAGTAAAATTGTAGAAGAATGTTTTTTGAACTTGTGCCGCAACGGGTTAAAAGAAATCATTCTATTAATTTTTAAAATAAATCTTTTTCGAATCAACGATTTTTTCTGGGAAAAATATGATATACAAAAACGAAATTGTTCAAAAAACGTTGGGACACAAGGGGTTAGAAATGGATCAATCTATTGTTAAAGTCGGGTTCACTACCACAGTAATCGATCTAATCGATTTTCTTTTATAAATAGAGCAAAAACTAAAATTTATTAAAATGCTTTTGTGCCGCAATGGGTTAAAAGAAATTATTGTATCAATTTTTATAATAAAGTTTATCGAATTTATCTTTTAAAGCTAATTATAATTAAGGACACAAGGGCTTAAAAATCGTTCAAGTTGTTGATACAGTCAGGTTCACTTGCAATACAATCGTTCAATTCGTTTTTTGAATGAGTTCCGCGAGTCTTACAATTTTAATTCCACTAACACGAGCACTAACATTTCGTTTAAAGCGACGCAGTTGCAAAATTGAAAATTAATTGTTTGGTCTATTTAGGTAGAAGAATCGTAAAATCAAGAAGACTTTGTATTGAATCGATTTGGATTCCTAGTTAAACATCCTAATGGCATTCAAAGAAGTTTGATGTCAATCTGATGAACGACAAAGCAATGTAATCCGAAAAAAATCTCTGCAGCCAAACATTTGTATACAATCGATAGTTGCTTTAAACTAAAACATGAAAATGATAAAATTGTAATATTTATCAATTCTATTGTTAAAAAATTGCTGTAATCCAGAGGATTTTGTTCCCAATATTTAATTCTTTCCTATTTTTTTTTTAAAAAAATCTAACAATTCCTGGAAAAATCTCAAATTAATTACATTTACAGATATTTTTTACATTGAATTGAATGAAAGTAAGAAGATAAATTAGGAAAAAAAAAATTGCTTACATAAAAGAATGAAATTCATATAAAACCTCATCTTTTATTCCAAAAAAAAACCAGAATTTAGAATAGATTAATTAAAAATATATTACAATGAAAGCATTTGTTATATATGCCAATCTAATATTATCAAAGAGTTATATTAAAAATGAATATACCTAATTAAAATCCATATAACAAAAGTCATCATATCATATGACATAAAATAAAAGCCGAATTTCTGATTAAAAAGAGTTCATAATAGATACAAAATTTGGTAATTCATTGTATTATTAAAAACGTTATATTAAAAAAATCTAATTATACCTAGTATTTTTTCTTTGTTAGTATGTACTTGGATTTGAATTTGAATTAAAGTAGAAAATTTTATACTTTTTAAAATTTAAATTAAACTTTGTTAATAAGTTTGAATTAAATTCTAATCAGACTTTTGGTTTAAAATTTTAATACAATGTAAATAATTTGATTTTCAAAGGAAATAATATTACATAAAATATATGATTAAATATTAGAAGTAAAAATTTATATTTTTTGAAGATATTTATCGTAATATTAATTTCCAAAATTCCCTAATTCCCCAGTTATTAATTGCTAAATTGTAAAAATAACTCACAAAAAAATTTAAATACTCAATAAAATAATTGAAATACCCCATAGAAGAATTAAAATACCCCAGAAAAAAGTGAACTTAATCTTTAAAATAATGAACAAAACTTCCAAAAATAATTGAAGAAAAGAAGAGATTAAGAGGAATTTAAAAGTAACCCACAAAACAATTGAAATACCCCATAAAATAATTGAAATACCCCATTAATTAATTGAAATACCCCAGAAAAAAATGAACTTAATCTTTAAAATAATGAACCAAAATTCCAAAAATAATTGAAGATAAGGGGTGATTAAGAGGAATTTAAAAGACTGCGCGATATTAAGTCGGAGGAAGTTAAGCCAACTAACTTAAGGTCGGAGGAAGTTTCTTTTCAACTAACTTAAATTATTTAATTTAAATTTAATTATTTACATATACGTGCGTATTTTTACTTGCACGTAGATTTTGCTGTGTGTGAGTTTTTTGGTTGTAACTAAGTTCAATAAGGTCTAGTTAAAAACTGTTGAATGGTGTTATAAACCGATTGCTCACTCATAGCAGAATAAAATAAGGGTATTGTTGATGGTATTTTGTAAATATTGTTAGCAATACTTTTGTTTTTACAAACGGTGATAACTTGTTCGGGTTGTATGAATCGTACATATACAATATTTAACCTAAATAATAATATAATTAAATTTTAAATTTTATACGTTTTATTTATATTGATTTTTGTTTTTTTTTGTTTTTTTTTTTTTTTTTTTTATTGTTATTAAAAATTGCCAATTTTCGAGTTCATTTTTGTAATATTCGTGGCCTACAAGCTAATTTTCATGCCGTAGAATGTCATCTTAACTCCACAAAACCAGCAATTTTAGCCCTTGGTGAAACACAAGTCAGTGGACAAAACGATAATTTTAATATTATTGGCTACTCACTTGTTTCACACTTCGTACCCAAAAGAGGAATCGCGATTTACATTAAAAATGACATTGCTTTCAACACCCTAGATAAATATAAACCTTCTAGCCCAACCTTCCATTATATTTGGGTTAAAATTATCGTTGAGAAGCATGTAATACATTTCTGTTTTTTATACAGATCACCCAATTCAAATGAACAAGAAACTGCTGTGGAAATTGACAATCTTTCAAACCAGATCAATGAAATTTTGGAATCATGTCCACAAACCGAAATTGTTCTGGCAGGGGATTTCAATGTACACAACAAAGACTGGCTTCATTTTTCAAGTAACTCTTCTTTGAGTCAAAACTCAATTGGGAAACAAGTTGAATTATTTTCCACACTGTTCCATCTTTCTCAACTTGTCCAAAATCCCACTAGGGTCCCCGACCGAGCTGATCAAGAGGGTCACCTCTTGGATCTGTTTTTAACCACTCACCCTGAAAAATATGTAGTTTCAGTTGGTTGTCCCCTGGGGGGCTCCGACCACTGCCTGGTAACCACAAGCTTCCCGGTAAGCACATTAGCCAGCCGAAGGATTCCTCCCAAAAAATTAGTATGGCAATATAGTCGTGCTAACTGGGAGGGATTAAACAATTTTTTCAAAGCATTCGACTGGTCATTGTGCTTCCGCGCTAAAAATGTCAACTTCGCTGCAAATGCGATTAGTGAAACAATTTTACTTGGAATGAGGTTGTATATTCCTCACTCCATGAAAAGTATTAAACGAGAATCCAAATCATGGTTTAATCGCACTTGCAAAGAAGCCATTCGTAAAAAAGAGGAGGCTTTTAAGCAATACCGGAACAGCGGGTTGGAGTCCGACAGGGCCAACTATATCGTGGTTCGAAACAGATGCAAGAGAGTTATCAATAAGCAAAAATTCTTATTCAACCGAGGGTTGAAACGAAAATTCCTACATATGCCTAAGAATAGCAAATCGTTTTGGACGTTTGCAAAAAATCTAAAGGAGGATACTAGTGGGTCCTCCTTCCCTCCGCTTATTGGTAAAAACAACTCAATTGTGTCAGATTCAAAAGAAAAGGCAAACTTGTTTGGCAAACAATTTTCCTTTAACTCAACACTGCCAGAGTCAACTCAAAGACCACCAAATATTCCAGAAGTTGGCTGCTCCTTTGGTAGAATTTACTTTAGGACGCGAGCAGTGATGAAAATCTTGAAGAATCTAGATACGAACAAATCAGCCGGTCCCGATGGAATCACAACGATGGTTCTTAAAAAAACCTACTCTACCATTTCAAAACCTCTACGCAACCTCTTCTATTTATCCTTTACTTCGGGTATTCATCCTGCCCAATGGAAGATTGCGCACGTTTTTCCAATTCCAAAAAAAGGTAACAAAAGCGATCCCTCTAACTACCGCCCTATAGCTATAACTTCGGTCCTTTCCAAAGTAATGGAAAAAATTATAAACCAAAAGCTTTTGAAATATCTGGATCATAAAGGTTTGCTTCATGATCGACAATACGGGTTCAGAGCCCGTCGTTCAACTGGTGATCTCATGACTTATCTTTGTGAAAAGCTCAATATCAGTCTTCACCACTCTGGTGAATCTGATGTGGTAGCACTGGATATTTCTAAAGCTTTCGACCGTGTATGGCATGCTGCTTTGTTAGCAAAATGCAGAGCTATAGGGTTAGGTAGAGTCTTTCTCAAATGGATTGGAGATTTCCTTTCGAATCGTACGATTCGAGTTCTGGTCGATGGTTTATCATCTGACAAATTTGAACTGAACGCTGGTGTCCCTCAAGGTTCTGTTCTTTCTCCCACCCTCTTCTTAATATTCATTAATGATCTTCTATCTTTAACTTCCAATCCAATTCACAGTTTCGCAGATGACAGCACCCTTGTAGCTTCCTATGAATTTCATAGCCGCTGTAACATTAATCATCAGGTTAATACAACAGCAAAAAATTTCACTGTCAGTGAGCTAAATAACGATTTAGCAAAAATTCACAAATGGGGTGAAAATAATCGTGTTCAATTCAACACGAAGAAAACCCAATGCTGTCTCATCTCGCGAAAAATAGCAACTTCCATTCCCAACTTGATTTTTCAGGGAGAAGCTTTGCAGCACTCAACAGATTTAAATATTTTGGGCATCGAGTTAAACCAGAAATTGACTTGGTCAAATCACATTTTTGGTATAGCTAAAGATGCAGCTAAGTGTTTGGGTTTTTTGTATCGCTGTAAAACTTATTTCTCTCCATTAGATCTCCTCAATATCTATAAAACATATATTAGACCAAAAATGGAGTATAATGCACATATCTGGGCTGGTGCACCCCAATCAGCGCTGGGATATCTTGATAAAGTGCAAAACAGAGCTATTCGTCTTATAAATGATCCCAGTGTTACCTCAACGCTCACTCCACTTAGCCATCGGCGTACAGTCTGGTCACTTACCCTTTTTTATAGATACCTAGTGGGGACGAACACCTGTTCTAAGGAAATAAAACAATTAATGCCTCCACTCAAAGTTTTCCAACGTGAAACAAGGAGTGCAACAGATGCTCATCCCTACTGCGTCGAATTGTTAAGATGGCGAAACACGGCCTATGGAAATTCGTTTGTTATGCGCATGTCGAGATTATGGAATCACATTCCGTCCAATGTGTTTCCTAAAGTTGGTAATTCGTATGTGTACGACTTAAATAAATTTAAGAAGAATATTAACATCTTTCTCCTAAATATCCCTCCAAATTTTCCCCATCCACCATAATCCAAAATTCCCAAATATCCTCCGACAATCCCAAAATCCTTTCATATCCCATCCCTGTAACCAAACTGTACATTTGTATCACAGGTTCCTTCCTAAAGTTTGGTTCAAAAAGGGTGTGGTTTTGGTGCGTTAAAATCGCACACTACCCAACGAAATACCGCAAAATTTCAATGGGTGGCTTTCGAGCGTTCCATTCCCTCGTAAAAAAAAAAAAAAAAAAAAAAAAAAGCCGGAAGCTTCTGAACATTGGGGCAGAAAATAATGGGATTTCTGTCAGAAAAACTCTCACTGATTGTCCATAGTATGGGACCCCCAAAGTTTTCAGACATCTAGTCACAAAACAAAAGCATATACCGTTATTCCTTGATATTCCCATTTTTTTTTTTTTTTGGTATTTTGGATTGTACTTTTTTTCCGACAAAATTTCCAATTTGCTTTTCCACTAAATGTTCATTGTCCTTAAACTATATGCCCTGCACCAATTTTCAAAATAAATTTAATATCAGGATATTTATCTTTTTCATAGTATGTCTCTTTTTTAATGTGTGTGTGAGATTTTGTATTAGGTGGAACTTTGTGAGTAATTTAAAAAATCTGTAATCTTGAAATATATATGTATTAGAATAAATAGAAAGTACTCAAAGTATTTACTAAGTAATCAATATCGAAAAATATTCTAAAATAATTTTAAATAATAACCAATCTAATAAGTTAATGATAATTAACTAAAAATTATAAATTTAAAATTTAAAATTTGAACAAATTGTTGAATTAATTTAACCCTTTTAACCCCTAATTATTGATTAATCCAAAAATTACTTTAAAACTTAAAGTTTTAATAATAAATTATTTACAGATATCTTAATTATAAATGTATTCAATGTAAACTAATAAATTAACCCTCAAACTCTTAAATCAATTTTAATTTCTTTACCTAATACCCATTATTACCTAGATAGTTTATTTATTCAAGAAAATAACAGCCTTATTACTTAAACTTGTACTTATAATATAAATTTGTAATATATATGTATTTATAATATTTGCTAAAAATAAATATGTATATGATATAATTGTATAACTATATATATATATATATATATATATAAATATTTAATTCTTCTTTATTAAGCAAATCTATAATAATCAGCTTATTTTGATTAAATCAATTTGTATTTATTTCCCCCTTTTTTTAACCTTAATTCTTTTTATTTGGAAATTAACTTCAAAATTATGTATATTTATAAAAAAAAGGTACAGGGTGTTTCTTGGATAAATTTGATAATTTTTGAAAAGGATTGTATTGGGTTAAAATAAAAAAGAAATTTTTTGCGATTTCAGTCCCATGTAATTTCAAAATATTTATGATATTCCAATTTATTGTTCGATTCTTTTCGTTGTTTCCTCCACCTGTCATTTTTATTATGATTCCCAAGTTAGAACAAATAAATTATTTTTATCACTACTCTTCTAGGACGAGGTGGAGCGAAAGGATTTCCACTAGATATTCTAATTGAAATCGTTTCGCCGCTATTATTCTAGTCTTCTTTCAGGGTATTTTGATTTTAAGTAGTTAATTCTAAAAGGATTTAAAAAGACTGCGCGATATTTGGTCGGAGGAAGTTAAGCCGGAAGCTTCGGCGTCGGATGTTGCTTGGCCGTCTCTGTCCTTCTAGAGCTATGTAGATTCCATTGTAAAGAGTCATCATATTTTCTTCTAGCTTTTTTTTAATTTCTATTTGTACGATATGTTTCGTGACTGGATTGTCGCATATGTCTGCATATCCTCAAGAGAAAGTATCGTTGGTTTTTGTCCTCTCTTGCATATTATCCATTGATATTCATGGACAAATACCTGGATTTAGTGTTCTATTTATCTATCCGCATTAAATGGTAGCCAATTCTAATACCCGCATATTAGGGAAAATTTAACATATGGTCCATAATATTCGGTGTTTGGTATTTTTGGAGATCTAAAAGTTTCTACAAAAGTCTCTCATCTGTCACATGATGCTTTAGATATTTTAAATAAATTTTCCAAACCTTCTTGGACTCTTCGACTACTCCTTAATTGATAATAACTTGCCTTAGAAGCAGATATCCTTTTATATTGACATATTCGACATGTTAACCATTTGTTTTAAATGACAATTGTTTTTAAGTCAAATGAGCAGCTGTTGTTAAGTCTCATGATTCATCGCAATTGAGCATATTAAACTTAGGTACTGAATTAAGACTATTGCAGTACTTACATTTAATTTGAAAAAAAGGCTAAATTTCAAGTTTTCGGAAAGGACTGGAAAAAGACTGATGTCCTCTATTATGATATTTTTCATAAACTACACTCAATCCCAAATCCGAGACACTTGGTATTCTCTGTATACAAATCTCTTAATTTAATTTGTTTTCCTGCCACAAATAGGATACAAATTTTCTCTCATTTCTAATATCCTTATAATATCCTTGTTCTAATCATTACAAGAAAAGTTATATACTTATGTATATATAATAATTATTAAATAAACTCTTCACCAATATCCTGTTAAAATTTTTTTTTTTTTTTGATTGTTGTTCTTTTTATTTTATTTTATTTTATCTAATTGTTTTACTTAAATATCAATTAGCTTAACATTAATATTAAAATAAAAACAACAACAACAACAATTTTGAGAAAACACTTATACAACCAAACAAATAAAAACTCAAAAACAACAACAACAACATAATCAATAAGAAAAACCCTAACTAACAATAATTATTTACGTGAACTTTCAATATTATATATATGTATGTATATTTATATGTGTATGTATACTTGTATGCATGTATATGTTTATTTTCAAATATTTAGATAAAAGGAAATGAAATTAATTATTTGTTTTTGTTTTTATTTTTTTTTCTTTTAAAGAAGAATTGAAACAGGATAACGAAAAAGGATAATAGAAAGTAAAAAAAAAAAACAAAAATAATAATAAGAAAAAAAAAAAAACCCGTTTTGTGGTGAAAAATTTTATACTGCGAATGAAAAATTGAATTAAATTAAATGTTAAATGGATATAAATTAATTTTTTTTTTTTTTTGTTTTTTTTTATTGAAAAGGAAAACTTTTTTTTTCACCTTAAATAAGTTTAAAATGATTCGGTTTTTTCTAATTTCAATCAAATTGATATATATATGTATATATATGTACATATACATATTATTTGTTGATGTTGGTAAAGTATAATTTGGTTGAATAATAAACTACAAGTAGTTAAATTGTTGACTTTCAACTTACAAATTTTCGTTTAATGAATCTGATGAAAAATCCGACTTAAGTACAGTGATGGAAAAAAAAAAGATTGCGTATTTCGAGCAAAAAAAATTTATAAGATTTGTGAAAGTTACAAAGTAGATTTTAAAATGAACTCCAATAGACTTAAGCAAACCTTTGTAGTTTCAGAAGTGTTAGCAAATTGATGCTAATGCGCAACTTGATTACGCACTACTCGGTCTTGGTGTAGTTCGTAAATCATTCGGTGAAATCAAAGGTGAACTAAAATTGCATTAGCCACCTAAACCAACAAACGAACATTGATAGAAACTATAGCTTTAAAATCTACTTCTAAATAAATTTGTAGATTTTAAGGTTCAATTTTACTCAACAAAACCTTTTACATTAGATTTGTGTAATAATTTGTTAATGCGGCACTTATATGTTTTACCATCTGAATATGATTGACTAGCTATCATAGGTAGACCTATTACTACTTCAATCAATATATAGAAGCTAGATAAATCTGCTATAGAGGGTACGCCTTATTCAATGGTCCGAATCACTCTAATTGATTGAGAGGATTACTTGCGTATCGGACAATGCGGTATACTTTGAAACGTTTTTAAGATATTAAACAGCATTTTGTAAAGTGAATTACGAACTTTTTTAACTTAGAGTAATTTGCATGTACTTACTTAATATAGTTGTAAAATAACGAAAATTTAAAAATGATTTGAAAAAAATAAAATCAATTCAATTTTTTTTTTAAGGACCCCATTTGGGGTGCTTATAATTTTTAAAAGAAGAATTTTATTATATTTTGTTTATTAATAATTTTCTTATGCCTCACTGTTTTTGAAATACGAAGAACAGAAATAGTGTTACAATAGGTATCTATTACTAATTGCATAAGTTAGTAATTTTTTAATGTTTCTGGTAAATAGTTAATTTGGTAAATGAGCTTAGCCGCGAACAGAGTTATAGTAATGCATTGGATAATTTTAAACTTTTCAATAACTGGTTTTTAATTTGAATGTGTTTTTAATTTATTACAAAACGAGGCATTCCATTTCCATTAAATTCCTTGATTTGATCAAGTTTTGACAATTTTGGAACTCAATTGAATTTTTGGTATACTGTATAAGAGAATAAATTTGATTTAGAAATTAATTGGATTGCTTAAAATTTATAATTATATTAATATTTTATTTCGAACCCAATTTGTATATTCATCACTGCTTCTTACAATTAAAGATTGTATATATATACCACTGGTATTAATTGAACATAACCACATTTTAACATTTCAATTCAGTCAAAGATAGATTCAATATGAAAATAACTAATTCTAAATTTATAGTTTTAAATTCCCCCAAAAACCCCAAAAAAAAAAAACGAGATTGTAGCAACTAATGAAGTCAAATAGAACAGAAAACCTTAAAAACCTAATGAAAATTTTGTACCTTGTTATCATATGAGGGTGTGATAGGTGGTTTGGTACTGGTGGTGGTATATAATTGTAATTATATATATATATATATATATATATATAATAGGAGTATATCAAGTGTTTGTTTTAATATATATATATTGTAATATAATATATGGTAAAATTTAACAAATATTTATACTAGTCGGTTATTCGCGCGGTTGAAAAATTTTTCATTTATTTTTTTTTATCGTTTTGCTTTTTTTTTTCTATTTTCCGTTACATAAATTGCTTTAAGCCAAAAATAGAAAAAAAAAATGGGTAACAGTTAATTAATTCAGTCAATCAAAGTCCTTTTAAGTGAGTAATCCAATCATTCACTTAGTTTAGGATCTTTATAAGGCTAATTTATAGAAAAAATTCAATTGAATTCCTAGTAGTAATAAAACGACTTTGGAAAAAAAAAAAAAGAGATGGAAATATATGAAAAGAAGAGGGTGATAGAAAATAAATATGTTAAAGGACAAAAATATATTTTATATTGGTTAAAAAATTGCTAAAGTTTAGCGAGGATTCAATTTTTTTTTTTCAGTACCACTAAATACTATTGGCTTTTCTACTATGACCCAGACATTTTGTTTATTCGTGTTTTTCTTTTTTTTTTTTTTTGGAAAATCGTTGATGTATGATAGGCATTAGTTTTTAAGTTACTTTTAATTTAAGTTACAATTTTTCATTGTTTTAATTCAGATTAAGGACATTCGAGTAACTTTTTTTTTTGAGGGAATTTAATTTGTAAAAGAAAATGTTGAATTACTTTAATAAATTTTATTTAAAATGTTTTGTGTAAAAAGTTATTGAGAATTTGGACGGAGTACGTGGGGTATTTCGAATAATTTTGAAACGTTTTTAATTCTGAATTTAATTAATAAAATTACATTAACATAGAGATTCATAATGAATTTATTCTTTTAGTAGTATAATATGATAGATTTTAAGATGTCCTTTAAAATAAGGATTCGGCTGTTAAAAAATAGGTTTGTTTAAAACTTTAAATGAAAATATCAAGTCTCAATAGTAATAGCTCCAATTTCGGGTAAATTTAGGTACTATCCAACTTCAACCACGACTTAAACCTCCTATCTTCCAATTAGCATATTTTATACCAAATTTTGGGATATTAAGTTAAACTGAACTTAAGATTTAAGATGGGGTAATTGGTGGGGTAGTTGAGATTTGTATGGGGTATTTGAAGGGAATTTTGTAAGAGTATGAAAGGTTTTATATTCTTTAAGATTTTTTTTAAGATTCGATATAAAAATATCAAATGAAGTTACTTGGGTCAACTTGGAGTAATCTTAGAATTTAAACACTTCTTCTTGAGGCTGAATGATTTCATACTAATTTTATTTAATACGTTCTGGATATTGACTTCAAGGAAACTTGAGAAAATTTATGGGGTATTTCATGGGATAATTTATGGGGTAATTGGAATTGTTATGGGGTATTTGGAATTGTTATGGGGTAATTGGCTAAATATTTTGAATTATTGTGACTGGGAATGGGATGAAACTTGGTAGAATTTAAGATAAAGATTGACTTTTGAATTGAAAGATAATAATTAAATCTTTCGAAGTAGACCACTTTCTAAGAATTCAAAGTGAAGTTTTTGCTACACACTTTCTTCCTTTAAATATTCCTTTCATAATTTTCTTATAAACAATATACATTTTATTAAAATTAAATTATATTTATATTATAAATGAATAAATTAAGTGAAATGATGCATAAAAAAATAAAAATATGGTTTCTTCATATAAATACACATTTTAAATTAACGAATTATGCAAATTATTCTTCAAGTGTTTTACTTCTCTTTTTAATTAAATAGTGAAATGAACAATTTAACCTGGAAGGTAAAATATGTACATATATAAATTGAAAATTAATTAACCTTAGATTAATTTAATTTTTTTTTTGCGATTTTCTGTTTCCTCTTTCATTGTATTCCAAAAATTGAAATAAATTTAAATGATTCGTACTTGATAAAAAAGCAAATATTAAAAATTATTTAATTTTAACATTAAAAAAAAATTAATAAATAATATTTCCACCTTAAGGCACTTGAAAGAGAAAATTAAAGAATTAATGGTGAATATTAAAGAATTTTGAGAAATGCAATCCTTCCTGAAGGATAATGTTAAGTAAACTTTAAAGTGAAAATAAGAGTGATATTAATTAATGACTTTATTGATTTTATGGTTGCCGTTTTTATACAAAAATTTTGTATCAGATATTGGATAATTTTTATAAAGAAATTTGAACTTAATAAGTTACACAATCAAAAGTTTAAATGAGTATAAGGCTTCGGTTCGGGTTGGGTCTGAAATCACGGTTTAGTAAATCTCGTTTTAGCAATCTCGTTTAGAAAATCTCGTTTTTAGAAAAATCGCGTTTTAGAAAATCTTGTTTTTAGAAAATCCCTCGTTTTATATTCTGGAATAAGCTGATAATTCTGGTTTTGTGTCCAACTCAAAAATCCTTAAAAACCAAATTTTTCAGTAAAAAACGAGATTATCTAAAACCAATTTTCTAAAAACAAGATTTTCTAGAAACGCGATTTAAAGAAACAGATTTACTAAACCGAGATTATGGAACGCTTCCCTTCGGTTCTCTGAAAAATCGGATTTTCTGTATATCTTTGGGGTTATATTGATTTTATGATCTGTTTAATTTATATATCACTCAACCCTGAAAACTGACCCAGCTGGAGAGATGATTCTAAAATAGTTGCCTTTCCAAGAGTTTCCGATGGCTTTTGAGAAGTAAAAAAAAAGTCATACCTAAGCATCCAATCAGTTTCATATCACAAAATATAAATTTATTTCCGGAAATTAACTTGAAATGAGCAGAACTTATAAAATTTTAGTATGATTCTGAATTAACTTATTTAAATTCATTAAAATTGATTTTAGCTTTATTTTTAGCCTTTTCTAGCATTGTTTTGCGCTATTTAGCTTCTATTTAGGTTAACAAATACAACCTACTACAAGTTCTTCTGAATATCATTGTATAAAATATGTCAATATCTAAATACTCCATAATTCCATTAGAATATTAATTTTAAAATAATAATTTTTTTCGTGGAATTATAAAAATAAAATAAACATTGATGAAAATAGTTTCTCGGAAAAAATTGAATTCATTTGAATTTCTAGGTATTTTAAAAAATATCTAAAAAATTTAAAATTCTATTATTGTTTTTTACTAATTAACTAACACGTTCTTATTATATAGTTTATTATAATATTTATGGTTTTATTTAATTAAATAATGGTATTACCTACTTATCCATGATAAAAAAAATATTTCATTTTAAATTTACTTTCTAATATTTTAATTATTTGTTCTGCTTAATTAGAAACCAATACGTATACAAAAAAAAAAAAAACCGCGATGTGCAAAAATATTTTGAAAAATACATATTAATGTAAAAAACTAATTAAAATTTTAATATATGAAATTTTCCCCTTATTTGTTCATATATAAATACCAGAAATTATGTTTATGTATAACAAAAAATATTGTTTTACAGTTATAAAGTGTAAATGAAACATAAAATAATAAAAGAAGAGGATTAGAGAGATTAAATTAAAATTGACGCCTCAAGGTATGCAATATATATTATTATTTTTTGTAAAAATTAAAGTAACGATTATAAGTTTATAATGTGTTGTTAATTAATACATGAAAATATTTTATAATATATGAATTATAATAATTGACGTTACTAGGATTTGGTAAAGGAAAATGTAAAATTTTAAATTTTAAGATATTTATGCTTGTAAAAGATTTGAAGTTGTACTGTCCCTGCTAATAAAGTTTTTACTTATCAAATGAATAACAACTAATTGTTCGATGATTTTAATAATTTAGGATTATTTTATAAGATTTAGGGATATAGAGATTGATTTGTTAACTAGAAACGTTATTGGACACCTCCACATAGATTTAAGCAGTACTGCTCCTGTTAAAGCCGTTTTAAATTATTTTTTAATTAATATATCAATATTCTTTACAATCCTTTTAATTCTATTTGAGGGATTGTTAATTTTAGGGCCAGAATTAGAAATTTTAGATGAGGAAATTAAAAAAATTGATAATTGTTAATTGAGAAGATGAAAAAATGTTAAGAGACAAAATTAAGGAAACTTTGAGTACGGTCAAATGTATTAAGAGTGGCAGAAGCTTATATGTATAAACTACACCTGAAAATCAATGGAGGCTTTAAAGGTGCATATATATTGAACATTATATTGATAGAAGCTTCGAATGTACATATAACAGGTATTCAATTATTTTACAGAACTTTGAATATTAATTCTGCAGTTAATTAAGATTTAACAGTTTTCCTGCGATTAAATAATTTCTAACTTTAATACTTTCATAATATATAAGATAAATTATGAACCCCATGTGCTGACTTAATATGCACCAGAAATCAGACTGACTATTAGAAATTTATCATTTTCTATAAAATAAATAAAAAAAAAAAAAATAATCTAAAATATTAAATAAACACGACAGGAAATGTTTAGGAATGCAACAAATTATTTACACATATTATATGCATATTATATATGTATTTTATAATTGCAATGCATACAAATACTCGTATTACAAACATAACTAATTAAAATATTTCAGCTAATAAATATTCTATATAATAATACTGTATAAATTACAATTAATAATTCACGTAAAATAATATATGTAAATAAACACAAACATACATAATAAAATACATATATAAATTAATATAAAAATATAGAAAAATTATTTATTTATTAAAAAAATAAAAGGGAATAATTAAAATAAAAAAACCACAACCAACAGGATTATTTGCGTGACTTTAATATTCACACAATTAAATCCTGAAAATATATATACACATTATATTCAACAGTATACATATATGTATACATTTATATTTAATCCAAACACTATTATATACACATTTAAAATAATAATATATATAATTAAAAATATATACATTTTATATATATATATAAAAGCGAAAGTTTGTTTGTTTGTTTGTATGTTACGAATAGACTCCTAAACTGCCCAGCCGATTCTCATGAAAATTTGTATATAGGGGTTTTTGGGTATGGAAAGAAATCGTGGGCTAAAAATTTTGACTCAACGGACCGCCAAGTTAGGGCTAACAGTTTGACCAATTGAATTCAAATTTTGTATGTTTAAAGCACCTTGAAAATGGAATTGAGTCTTTTAACAGGCTTGGTGTTTGGTTACACATGTCGGTCCTACGATTGGCCAAAAAAAACTTTTTGGAAGTAAATTACGTCCAATTTTGGAAAGTAGTTAGTACTGCTTTGAATTCCAGAGAGTTTCAAAAATTACTAGAATAATCCTAGAAAAATCGTTTTAAAAAAATTTCTTTCATACATTTTAAAATTTACATGTGTAAACCGTGTGCAATTTTTGTGTTAACTTTTTGCAGTAACATCAACTTCAATTAAACCTCCATTGAGAGGCGCAGCAACGCGCACGGTGTATTAGCTAGTAATAAATATTTATTTAAATACATGCTTTTATTATATATTTTTTTTACTTGAACTTTTAAATGCTAGTGATTTACATTGGACTAATTACTTAAATAATATATGTGTATATAATGTGTCCCACCTCTGTTTTATAAAAGTATCCCCTATGCTAAGTTAAAAAAAAAAATTTCAAAATTTTAATTTTTGTATGTATTTAGTGTTTACTTATATCTAGATAATAGAAATTTGGAAGGATATTAATGAATATATAAATAATTTAATATTCGTCCTTTTTTTTTTTAATTGAATGAAATTTATTTTGTCTATTTGGTGGTTTAAAAAGTATGTTTGTATTGGTTGGAAAAGGAGTGGAGTTTAAATATTTAAATAAAAATCAAAACAAATTTGTGAGGCTAGACTAGACAATTCGGTATTTTATTTTTAAATAAAGGGAATAAGTACAAAGTGATTAATGAAAATTTAAATTACATAATGATAATCCTATATTATAAGGAATGTTTAAAAAATTGATAGTCGGTTAATAAGTCATTACTTGGGTTGATTTAATTAAAAATTTATTGTATATAGGTACTTTGTTAGAAAAGAGTTTGTTATTTTTCAAATTTATCAGGAGGACTGTGTTTCATAAATTGTGTATGTCCTTATACAAATTTGTTAAGGCTTCGTTAATTTTATACTCGTATGACTATAGGTCAAAGGGTTTACTAAATCTGTCAATACGTTTGTGACGCAATTAGGAAGTGGTGGTAGAAAAACGATGTAGTTACGTAAGTCCATCGGTCCGGTCCGCCCATCTGTCCGTTCGTCAGCACGATAACTCAAAACATAAAGGAGCTAGGATTCTGAAACTTTCACAAATTCTTTTTTATGCAATAATCGTCATGGCAATTGAAATCCAACCACGGATTCAAGTAGCTGCCATAAACCTTCTTTTTTGATATGAAAATAACTCTATACTTCGTAAAGCAGGGTTATGTAAAATTTTGAAAATCTATTTTTTGAATTATTTAGTTATCCTTAATATCCAATAAATACTTAAAACTTTCTTATCACTTAGTGAAGATTTCCACTCTAAAAATTCGCTTTTTACTCTGAAGTCTTAACTGAACTTCTATTCTAGTCTATTTTTCGCTACGTTGATATAAAGGATATCAGTTGAAGACTAGTTAGTCTTACAACGCATTGTAGCATTGAAGGTAATTTCATTTCCATTGCCCTACGCATTGAAACATTGAAGCTAATTTCATTTTCATTGTCCTACGTTTCGATTCTCTAATTACAGAAGCTGCTCCAGACTAAAGGTTTTCAAAAATTTGATAAACTTTAAGTTTCAATTAGATATAATAATTCATTAGGTTCTTCTTTTATCTTTGAGCTCTTTTTAAAGCGTGACAACTATGATGAGGTAAAGTAAGTTTGCTAATTAGATTCCATGGAATCTTTATTACATTCCCCATTTCCATATTGATGTTCTTTGAATTAATTATAATCAAGTTGCCTTCTTGCCTTCTTGACCCTATGTTGATGAACGCTGACACATACAGTTTACTTACTTACTTACTTACTGGATCCTAGAACCCCTGGTGGGGCATAGGGCGTCAACAAATCCTTTCCACCTTTCACGATCCTTAGCAATTCCTTTTAACTGTAACCACGTTTTGCGTTGCGCTACTGCCTCTTTTAAAACAGTACTTCTCCATGTTTTCCTTGGTCTACCCACTCGTCTTCTGCCTTGTGGATTAAATACAGTTTAACAGTCCACATATTCGTTGTTATTAAGGTGGAATTTCTTGAACCAGGGGCATTAGAGTTCCCCATAGACCAGTGATGGTTTCTTTGCTTTTAATGGTAATTTCAACGTCAGACTCCATATACTTAATGTTAGACGGGAGAATGTGAAATACCAAGTAACGTTAAGTAGTCTCAAGATCTTGACATTTTTCTAAGTCTATCTTTAGATAATAAGATCTAAATGACGTTTCTAATATCCTCCAGAACTCGAATAAAATGCTGAAGCCAATCATACACTGTTAAAAAAATTTAAAAAAAAAACTCTCCTTAATTAATTTTGTATTATAAAATCACTGAAAAATTTTCTTTCAAATATTCGGGAAAAAATGTCCTTAGAAAAATAAAATACTAAAAAAACCAAAAAAACATGAAAATAATTTTATATTTTGTCCTGATTAGTTTATAACTTTGTCTTTAGTTTTTCTGTTTTTTTTTTTTAAACATATTCACGATTTATGACATTATGTTCCAGATTCAAAACAACGTCACATGTACACTAAACATATGTACAACATACATATATAATGGGGTATTATATTAAGAATGTGAAATACAATATGCATATTAATACATACCTATACATACATAATGTACAAATAAAAGAAAATAAATGAAAATTATCAGAATATTATATGAGAATTACATTATCCTGGACTTTAAAATAGCTTTTGTAACTGCAGAGGATTTATATACATAAATAAATCCATGTATTCCATATACATAGGTGCATTTATGTATAATGTCACGTGTACAAATGTATGTCAGTAAGTGAATATATGAGAAAAATTTTTTTTTAAAATTCATTCAGCATTCATAGTAAAATGAAAAAAAAACTTAAAATCAGAACAAAAATAAGGAAAAAATTGGAAAACTTTTTCAAATTTTCCATCTATGCTGGTTTTTTTTTTTTGACTTTGTTATTTTTTTTTTTTATACAAAATAAAGGGATACAATAAAATACATGAATTTTTATACCAGTAATATATTTTGTTTTTATATTTAATATAAATATATAAACATAATGTGCATGCATATGCTTAAAGGATACGTTGCATATTTAATTACAGTTTTGGAAATAATATTTATTTTAAAGAGTTAGTTTGCATTGATAAGGAAACTTTCAATACAATATAATTCGGTTCCGGGATTCGGGAACTAGAAAAAATCCTTGAATTGAAATAAGCTTTCATATCAGAAACGCAAATAGTTCAAGAGGAATGCTAAATATATTGTACAGATGTTATACAACCCTTGCGCCAGTTAAAATTAATGAACTTTTATCAATAAAGTCATATTTTCCGTCCTTGATTCAGGGTTAAGCGTATTATATACTTTTCTTGATTTGGAAGTTGAGGTTGGGACACTTAATATGTTATTCAGGCGTTCAGAGCCCTTGCGCTAGTTAAACATGAATAAAGTCATTCTTTTGTCAATAATGTCAATAAATTCATTTTTTTCAGTACTTGATTCAGGACTAAGAGTATTTTATAGTATTTATGTTTTGAAAGTTCAGAGTAGAAGTACAAATAGTCTAAGAGGCATATTAAATATGTTATTTTGGGGTCATCATGCCATCGGAATAGTTTGAATAATAGGAGCTGTGGAAATCAGAGTGGCTTTGCATTTAGGCGATTTATATCTATCTCAATGGTATAGAATCCGAAATATTCTTCCAGCGCGCTACTTTTACCATTAATAAATGCTCAAAATTTAGTTTTTGTAAGAAGTTGTTACCTAGTTAATAAAAATTCTTTGTTTAAGCACTTAAACCTAAATAGGAGTTGCTGCAGAACTGCTAATCTTGGTTGTTGGAAGGTTCAAGGCAATAAAGAAAACTTGAAGACGGAAAAAGTTTTTTATTCTTATTATAATTTTATTTATGGGATGTCTTCTTGAATTTTCTCGGACATATAACTTGTTGTAATTCCTTGTTCATTTAAATCTTCAAATACGACTTTCCGATAACGATAACGATAGTGGTAAGCATCGAAAGTCGCCCATAGAAATTGAACGAAGTTTCTTTGTTATAGTGTGAGACTTTAGCCCATTAAATTCATTCACGTTTTGTTCTCCAAACTTAGAGTAAGAACTGTGTTTCAAATGTACACTTTGGCTCCCATGATTTTGAAGAATAGAGTCTGGGGAATAAAGGATTAAGGGAGTTTGGCGAATGGAAAAATTGTTCGTCTTCACTTTAGAAGCTTGTTTCAGAATCAGAATTAGGGAATTATGTTATGCACAATTGACCACAATTAAACTTCCGCAACTGTATATTTACATATATATTATATATATATATATCCATATAAAAACAAAGTTTTTAAAATTAAAGCTAAGAAAAATAAAAGACAACCAAAATAAAAATAAAACAAAAACCCATAAATATAATTCGCATATCCTTTCATGTCCTTATAACATTTGTTAAAATCAAAGCCTTATTACATTATTTATTATAAGTTTTTAGTACATAAGCATTGCATCGTATGCTACTAACTACATACACTGCTCTTCTATTTCGTGGAGTTTGTTGTTGTTTTGTTTCTTCTGTTTTTCATGTAATGCTGCATGCATTCCTTTTTAATGTTATTATATTGGGGTTTGATTTTTTTTTTGTGTGGATATAAAAGTTCTCTGCTCTATCTCTATTTATTATTATTTTTTTCCTATTTGTTATTTTTTAACTTTAACTTTATTATAAAATGAATCCTGGTATAAAATTTTGAAGGAATAATTTTAGAGGTTTTTAGTAAAAAAAAAAAAAAAAAAAAAAATTTTCCAAATTAAAGAGTGAAGTTTTTTTTTAAAAGGACAAATTATCTAACACGTATAAAAGTATAGAAAAAAAAACTCAAATTAAGAGGATTTCGATTTATTTTATACACCTGAATTTTAAAAATTAATGTGTACATGTGTTTGTATTTGTATTAGTGAAAGGAAAATTCAATTTTCAAAAAGACAAACTTTTAAATTAATTTAAAACAAAAACAATGAGAGAATAAAATCATGACTTAAGAAGAAAAGAGTTTTTAACAGGCTACTTGTTACTGTTGAAAATTGTTCAAACTATAGAAGGAAAAGGTAGGAGTTGAACTTTGTCAACTCTGGAAATACCAAATGAATTTCATGCTATCGGATTTAAAGAATTCACAATAATTGTTAAGGTTTTAGAACAGCTGTTGGAAGTCGTTATATCAGAGCGACCAAATATTATAGGAGTCCTTTCCAAGAAAATTGATCGTCTTTTAAAACCTTTAGAGATCTTGTTTCAATATGAGAATATGCAGTATATCGTATAGTCTTATATAGCGGCTGTACGAACCTATCGGTCTGGATTATCTAAATAGGTCTGAAAAAGTTGACATAAAATTTAAATTCTTTTGAGAAAGTTTCGCATAAGCAGCATTATTAGGCCCAGAGATTATTCTGTGTAAACAAAAATAGAGCGGCAACTTTTTTAGTTTTTAGATTTTGCGCAGGCGTTCGTCACTAAACTACTTTTTGTAAAATTTTTGACACTCAACTACTGACTCGATTACAGAGTGGTACTCGCAAAAAAAAAATCTTGTAATGGACCTGCATAAATCCACTGAGCAAACTTGTTCAATTTCAAGAAAAGAAGCTGTAGACCTGAAAGTGGAAAACCTGTATTAGAAAGGATAAAAAGACAGTGATACATAATGGAAAACCGACTCATTTTTCGATGCTGAGTTGATTTATAAGTACCTTTGACTCTATAAGTACCTTATCTATCCCATTCTTTTACTGCGTCTCAAACGTAATGTTAAAAATATTACACCTTTCGAAATTCATTTGTCCGGGGATAGTTAATTATTAGAAAATTAAATTTTTAGAAACTAGAGACATCTATTGCTGTTGACATTAAACATAAACACAATATAGATTGAAGCAAAGTTTTTTTTTTTGGAAAATTTAACGAATTGTGTTCTACAACAGTTAAAATTAAATTTGTACTAGACTATACCGTTATATATTGAGTTATTATGCGCCTTTTTTGGCGGGATTCATTTTATCACTCTCAGTTCCGCTTAGGTTATTCACTTTTATAGAAACACGCAATTTTATTTGGAAAGTTTTTTGGTTATAAAAAGTTTTGATTTTGGGGTTTCTTTTCATCTGAATTTTCCTTTTGATTTTTTTTTTTTTTAAATTGTGCGGAAATATTTTTTTGGGGAAGTTGTATTAGTATAAAATTTATGTTGTATTTTCTTCATAGTTAGTCTACAGGTTAAACTGCAGGTTATACTACAGACAGGTTTGAGGTTATACTACAGGTAATGTGAATTCAAAGGTGCATTAGTTAGTTATAATTAGCTTAAGAGATTTAAAACTTTTATGTATGAGTGAATATATTTCTAAAAATTTAAAGGATACGTATGTATATATATAAAAAATCCTAGAATATTTATTTGAATGTGTTTTAGTATAAGGATAGTATAAGGAATTTTAGATACTTTATTAGATACTTTTGATATGCATTTTAATAATATAGAAGACAATACTAGGAAAAGGATCAAAAGGAACAACTTTGATTTTCCAGAATAACAAGGAAAAATTTAAGTTTAATCCTGTTAGGAAATTTGTTAAATTTAAGTTTTTTTTTTTTTCTGTCTTTTTTTATGCGACTAGAAAGATTTTTTTTTTTAATAATATAATCTAATTTTATTTTTAAAATTAAGGAAGTTATTAAAATAATTTGAGTTTTGAACGAATTGGGGATTTCTAATAATTTGTTTTAATTTTATTTTAAAGGTCCTGGCGAGGGATAAGGAAAGGATGAAGGGATATTAGATGTGGATTCAAATTAATTTATTCTGTAATAATATTAGTTTTAATTTGTTTTTTTTTTCTGTTAAAAGGATAATGAAAGGATAATGGAATATTATAATTATATATGTTTTGTTTTTATTTTTTGAGTGAGTTTTGAAAATTTTGAGTATTTTTTTAATCCTCGTGTAGGAAAATTAGATAAAATTAAGCGGATTTAAAAGTTTAATAACATATGTTTAGGAAACTTTTTTGTTTTTTTTTTTTTTTTTTAATTTTAAATTAGAACAAAGTTTTAATTTTAAATAAATTAAAAAAACAAAAATCGCTTAAAATATAAATTAATTAAAGAAGTTTATGGATAAATATGAAAAAAATATTGGTTTAATTTAAAAGCGAAAATTTAAAAGTTGAAATAATAGTTTGTTTTTTTTTTTTTTTTTTAATTTTGGAAAAATATTTAAATTTATAAAATTTTATTAAATCAGAAGAGGTGAACAAACTCAAAATAGGTTAAAATATGTTTTATTGAATGGTGGCATTGAATTCCCATCTAAATGAGAAAAAGCCTGATGTTCTAAAATGTTGAACTAATTGTCGTCGATTTGTTGGATTTCGATTTTTCTAAATTTACCATGGTTTTTAACGTTGTCAAGTGTCCCCTATATATGTTGTAGCAGTCTTTTATTCTATTTCTCTATTTTTGTCTGTCAAATGGCTTTTAATTCCTAGTGGAATGGTTAGTATTGTTATAAGGAGTTATGGGTCTTAATTATATCTCTTTTATTGTTTTCAACTTTTTTGTCATGTCTTTCAGTAATCTTTCAGTGTTCATTGATCGTATTATGAAGACGTTCGATATTCGTGTTGGATTTGTTGTTGTAAGAAGATGTTTGGTGGATTTTAGTATATTGTCTTTCAACAAATTCTCTCAATGGAAGTATCAAGCACCTTTAAGACTCAGTTCATATTGTTCCTAAAATTGAGTCTAATTTATACATTTCAATGTAGATTTGCAATTCGTTGGTTCCATAGTGCCTTAAGTGGTAGTTTGGTAAGTAAATCTTGAAAATTGTACATAATTCAATTACTATTCTTCGAAGGGCTTAATCTAAGGGTTGAAATATAATTACGTGTTGTTAAAATCAAGCTCAAACGATGGAATTTCATATGGAGTACTCAGCTTTAAATGGAACAATATATGTTACCGAAGGAACGTTGCAAGAGCAACTGCTCCAAGTTTTTCAGCGCAGACAATGGAAATAAAAAGTAAACCTAAGAAAATATTTTTGTAAAACTTTAAATTGAAATTAATTAAAAAAGTGAAAAATAATCAAATCCTTTACCAAAATGAGTGGAAGAATAAATAGTTACCACCTTGAGGCAATTTGAATATTTAATGCATTATTAAATGTTAAATTTTCAAAATCCCCCAAATACTTAGAAATTGATTTATTTCTTCAAACCGTCTAAGATTATAACAAGTGATTGTTACCATTTTCCACCCATTTCAAAATATTAATCAGATACAATTTAAAAAAAAAAAATATAAATAAATATAAAGTTAAAAATAGAAGTTCATTTTAAACGAATAAAATAAATTTAAACTTTACCATTAGATATTACTCAATTTTTCTTAACTAGAATTTCCACCCACTTTAACTTTTTTTTTGAAAATGAAAATGAAGCAACAATGTAATAATGGAAAAATCATATAAAATTATATTTTATTTATTAAATATAATATTTTTCATATACTTTTGCTCTAACCTTTCCTTAAAGCCTTTCCAGCCACCCCATCCCTTAAATTATGTGCATAGAAAATACCATTAGAATCTCTATATACCGTACACTTGTACACCCAGTTGCATTATACATTATTCCATTATTCATAATATTTTGTATAAAATAAAGCGCAACATTTTTGACCTCACTTATAAACACTTTTTGTAACTGTTTTTAATATTAAGGTGGAAAATCCTTTGAAAAAAAAACAATAATAAAAAAATAAAAAAAAAACATTATAAGTAAATATTAACTGAGAAAAAATTTTCATTTCATATTTTTACACCACCTACATATTATAAATATCACATAACTCACCTCACCTTTATTTACATATTACACATACTTTACACTCATACAATTTAACTAAATTTTTTTTTCTTTTTCTTATTGTTTTTTTTGTTGTTTTTGTTTTTGTTTTTTTTTTTTCATAATTTATTACAGAACATAGAAGTGAAAAACATTTTCATTTAACATTACAGATTTGCCGTAGGGTGCCATCTGCCACCATAAAGCAAGAAAAAAAAAAAAAATTTTACTCAAACATTAAATGAAATGAGTGGTTTTTTTTTTCTTAATACTAAAAAGAGAAATGGGACAAATATGAGTGGGAAAAACAAAGGGTGTAGTAATGGGACTATATGAAATATACGTATCATATATTTTTTTTTTGATTTTTTTTGTATTATGAGATATATTTAATTTTAAATATATTGAAAATTACAAGCGATTGTTTTTAAAAAAGTTTTTCACATAAAACATAAAAAAAAAATAAAAAAAAAACTCAAAAACAAAAAAACTTATTTTCAAGAAAAGTGTAAAAGTAAAGAAAGAGAAAGAAAACTTATTAAAACAATCAGAAAGAAAAAAGAACAAGTACAAAATTCAAAAATAAGCTCAAAAATATTTAAATCTTATGATGGAAAAATTTCAGAAAAATTTTTTTTAAAAGATATTTTGT
This sequence comes from Dolichopus griseipennis, assembly GCA_963082915.1. Classification (NCBI taxonomy): domain Eukaryota; kingdom Metazoa; phylum Arthropoda; class Insecta; order Diptera; family Dolichopodidae; genus Dolichopus; species Dolichopus griseipennis. Next base: position 14,745,209 of record OY720444.1, on the reverse strand, counting down.
TGTTAAAATTTTTTTTTCAATTTAACATTTTTTAGCAGATTTTTAAAAAAATTTTGAAATAAATGTGCTCATAACGATTGGATTTGGCCGTGCATTCACTCAAGCTTCCGTTCGTATTTTTTAAAAGCTTTGCAGTATCTTATAAGTAGACTAAAGGTATGAAATTTTAGCCACGTTTATTGTTTGTAAAACAATTAATTCCGTGGAAGAAGTTTTGTTTGTAGTCCCACTTGTTCCGGAGCTGCAGCCCGCTCGTTACCAAACTGCAGGCGTCAAAATTCTGAAAAAGCCATACATTTAAAATTTTATGGCAAAAGATCTATAATGAATATGGTTGGAGCATGGAACTTGAAACTTTGAGAGAATTTAGATTTGAGTATATTTAAAATAAGTTTGAGTCTTTTAACAAAACTGTTTAGTATGGACCGTTGTTTAGCAGTTGTAAGGCGTTAAAAGTTTCAAGTTCCATCTGTAGTTTAAATACCTGTCCAAATATGTTTTAAGAAATACTCTTTTTGAGTATTTTTTTTTAAGTATAATACTCTAAAAGTAATATAGAACTCCCATACTGAATATGAAAAGATGCGAATAGTTTTTCTTAATTTTAAAGGGTTAACTTAAAATTTTTAGGAAGTACCTCTTGTTTTTTTACAATTTTCTGACTCCTAAGAAATTATAATGAATCTTTTTTAATTCACTCTTTACCCAATAAGTTTTGAGTAATATTGATAATGTGCTTTTTTAAAAACTCCCTGTTTATTTTCATTACTTGCTTCTTTTTTCATGTAAATACTACTCACTTTTTCATTTATTTTTTTTTTTTTTGTTTTTAACTCATCTTGTGTTTTAAAGTTTTTCTGAAAGAATATAATACAAGAAAAATAAAATTTTTAAAGTAAAAAGCTGAAATTTTGAAATATTTTTATACTTATATAAAAATGATTTTCATTATTATAATTTTGACAATACAGTTAAAAAAAAAACGCAATAAATATAATCATGAAGATTTTTTTTTTTTTTTATATTTGGTTTTTATTATATTTTTAAATTGAAAAAGAGAGAATGGTGTATTTGAAATTAATTCAAATAGAAAATCTTAATTACATTTTAGGATTACAAAAAAAAGAAACTCTTATTTTCACTCAATTTAAATTTTCATAAAAAAACGATTTTGAGCAGGATTGTGGTTTTGGAGTATAGCTCATTTTTAAATGCAGAAGTAGAGTGCAGGAGTATCTCAAATGTTAAACTATAAATTCAAAAGTTGAATTAACTCTAAACAAAATGCTAACACTTGAGTTAGTTAGTTAAATTTTATTTCAAATGTTGGGGTAATTCCAAATGTCAGAATTACTCAAATATTAAATAACACCCAATTAAGAATTGTTAAATTCGAGAAAAATACTATTATGCCTTAAGTAGTTTAAGAAAAAAATAGATAGCTTTTTTGGGTAGCCAAAATATTAATTTCAATATTGAGTGATATCAAAAGTGATTGTTAGTTTTGTCTACTCCATGAATGGAGTTCTTAGATTACACTACAAAAGAAAACCATATAACTATAAATGTATGATTTACTCAAATACACAATATTCCAAACAACACTTCTGAAATTATTCTCTTCAATCATCAATCCATACTTCTTCATACCCTGGAAAATTATGTGTTGAGTGAGAATTATACATGATTGAAGTTGCTGAAATTTCGAATTTTTGTAATCAATTTTGCATGGAAAGATTGCCAAATTTTAGATGATGCCAAACCCTCGTAGGTTAATTAGAGAATCTGTGAATCTTATGACCTTTTCCCAGCATAGATTTTATTTATGAACTCAATCGCTTTCTTGATTTCATTTAATAAGTCCTCCTGACCATTCTAGAGTTTTTTTTTCCAGTTTCACTCAATCCTTTGAATTATGTTGTACGTTTTAATATAAAAATATTTGAGTGTAAAATTGGCATTCACTTATTTACCACAAAATAGACCTATTTATTACCTAAATAAATCTCGAATACAATAACCCTCCTCCGTGCTTTCAGAATAATGTGCCTTCCAAATATGTGCCATTATTTCATTTGGGAAAAAACTACTCATTACTCCATCTTTTAATTTCCTTCAAATAAAATGATAGTTACTTATTTTTTTTTCAATTGTATTTATTTTAACTTCACTTTTTCACTATATAAAAATAGTTATATATGTATATGTATATTTATATATTTACATGTATGTACACGTATGAATAAATACATACATATTATATAAAGCAAATATTAAGAGAATTTGATATGATGTAGTTCTTTTCTATTTAATATTATTTAATTTTTTTTTTTAATATACACCAGTATATATATAATATATATATATTTTTATACATTTTAATATATATATATATATGTACTATTATTAATTCAACATTTTTTTTAATAATATAATATTTCTTACTCAATTTTTCTCTTTTTTTTTACAGTTATGGTTGAAGCACTACGGGATGTTAAAGTCAGAATGCCGCATGCAGTGAGAAAAGGTGAAAAAGCTCTACTTAAGTGTTTATATGATACAGAAGGTGATAGCTTATATGCTGTTAAATGGTATAAAAAAGGTAGAGAATTTTACCGTTATACACCAAAAGAAAATCCAGCTATGAAAATATTTGGAATGCACGGTTTTAGAATTGATGTAAGTAACATAATACATTATATATATATATTAAATATACATACACATATATATTGAAATATATATATATATATATATATATATTTAATAATTTTACATAAATATTTAATAAAATATTATTATTATATGTGTATACATATGTGTAAAATAATACATAATTATAACAGGATATATGCATTTTGAATAAAATAACTGTAAAAATCTTATATTAGTTTATTTGTGTGTGTGTGTGTTTTTTTTTTTTTTGTATATTTTTAGAATAACGAGGTTTTGTATTATAAATAAGAATGTTACTATTTAATTCGTGTGTTTTTTTTTGTTTATTTACTTTATTATAATAAAGTGTATGTATATAATATTTTTTCATACGTAAATCCTTTTTTTTTTTGGTATTAGTTATAAAATAACTGTATAATAACATAATAATGAAAGGATAATAATGTTTTTGATATTAAAAAAACAAAAGAGATGGAAATTAAAAAAAAAAAAACAAAAAATATTTTGAAATTTTTTTTAATAAGTAATGAAAATTATTTAAAACGAGGAAGAGTGTGGTAGAGTAGACTGTGTCAACTCTGGGATACCCGTATGACCGTTTTATAAACATTATATCATTTATAAACATTAATTACTTTTGGCAAAATTTCAAACATACCAGCTTTATAAGGTGTAGTGTAATGCTCATATAAAAGAAGGAGTTCTATGGCAGCTACTCGAACCCTCTGCAGTAGACCAACCAAATTTTGCAGTAACTTTGGCCATTACACTAAACTATTTTTGGCAAAATTTCAGACACTTAACTTCAATAGGTATAGAGTAATGCTCATATAAAATAAGAAGTTGTATCGCAGCTACTCGAACCCTTTGCAGTAGGCCAACCAAATTTTGCAGTAACTTTGGCCAATACACTAAACTATTTTTGGCAAAATTTCAAACACCCAGCATTAATAGGTATAGAGTAATGCTCATATAAAACAGGAAGTTGTATGGCAGCTACTCGAACTCACTGCAACAGACCAACCAAATTTTGCAGAAACTTTGGCCATAAAACTAAACTACTTTTGCCAAAATTTCAGACACCTAACTGTAATAGGTACAGAGAAATACTCATATAAAAAAAGAAGTTGTATGGCAGCCACCCGAACCCATGGACCAAAATGGCTGGATTTAAATAGCGATGACGGCTATTGCATAAAAACGAATTTTTGTAAATTTCAAGATCCTAGCTCCTTTAGTTTTTGAGTTATCGTGCGGACGGACGGACGGACAGACGGACGGACGGACGGACGGACGGACATACATAGCTAAATCGATTATTTTTTCGAATCTGATCCGATCCATACACTTGAGTCTATATCTACCTCCCCTCCTTCTCTGCGTCACAAACGTAATGGCAAATTTATTATACCCTTTGCCTATATAGTCATACGGGTATAAAAATAATAATAATATAAAATACTTGTATGTAGTTGTTGGATTGCTTCTAGTCCTGATTGCAAAAAAAGGATTTACATATTTGATGGATTAGTACTATTTTTTAATAAGGACCTAGTAGTTATTTTGCCAAATATTAAACTAATTCAAAGTCTTTTCGTATTTTTCGTTCACTTAGTATATTAATAAGTTTTTGGGGTTAATTTTATAAGTTCAGGACCTTGATTTTTTTAAAACAATGCAGTGTTAATAAATATATTTCTAAAATTATATTTATATTCTGTATAAAATACCAAATAAAACATTAAATATAAGATAACAATGTACAAATGTATGAAGTTATTAAAAAAAAATATGAAATTTATTTATAATTAATTTTTTTTTTATTTGCAAGGGAATGGGAAGCTTTGAAACCCAGGCTTTGGTACTGTGCAGTATTCCTATGGGTAGTGTGCGACTTTAACACACAAAAACCAATAATTTTTTGAACCTAAATTAAGGCTGGGATTAGTAATACAAGAGTACAGTTTGGTTACGAGGATAGGAATTTGGAAGAATTTTGATTGAGTATATTTAGGATTGTCGAATTATGGGAGATGGAGAAAATTGAATGGTATATGTAGAAGAAATGTATTAATGTTACTTTTAGATTTATTTAAATCGTACGCATATATATTACCTCAATAGGTTGGTGGGTAAGCATTTAGATTACTAATCGAGGGGGTGTGGGTTCGATTTTTCTTTTAAAATCCCCATGGTAACCAAATATATTATGTAGTAAAATAATAAAAAATTATCATAATATAAACAAAATAAATAAAATTACTTATAAAACTAATATCTAGTGTTATCTGCCACACCTAAAAAGGAAAGGCACGCTTCACTCCCTTATCACATTGAATGAGATAAGGGACTGTTTATAAATAAATAAATAAATATGTATATTACCAACTTTAGGGAGTACATTAATGAAATATGGTTTTAAATACACGATGAGCGCATGCCGAACGAACTTCCATAAGCTATTGTTGCGCCACCTTAACAATTCGACTGTGTAGTGATAAACATATGTTGTCATTCTTGTTTCTCTTTAGAAAATTTTAAGTGGGGCAATAATTTTTTAATATCAGAACAATAATTTTGGGGCAATAATTTTTAAATATCAGAACATAGTATCTATGTAATATCTATCTGATAGTTCCTATTAGATATCTATATAACATAGTCAGCGATCCAACTGTATGTCGATAGCTAAGTGCAATGAGCGTTAAAGTTTAATTGTGATAATTGATATGACGAATCGCTTTGATAAACGCTTTAATATGATATTCCTATGGCATAGTAAGGACTCCAGCCTCAATATGTTCATTATACTCGATGTCAGATGGAGAGAAGAAAATTTTGCAATGATATGCAATTTGCAATCTAAATAAGAAGAGATTCAAAGTTTTCTAGCAGAGAAATAGTGAATTGTAGGGAAGGATTGTTATATGTTAGACAGAATGAGGAAGGCGTTCAATATTCATTAAAATTTTAATTAGATTCTGTTGTAATATTTAGACATATTGTTAAGTGAGACTCAATAATAATAATTTGAATGTCAAATTAAAGAAAGTATTATACATATTTCTAATGGGAACAGATTTGTACATAATATGGGAATTCCCCTAAAATAAATTTTGTATAATTCAAAATTATTCAATATGTATAATTCAATTTATTTTAAAAATTCAATTTAAAAAATTGCTATTATTCAAAAAATAACTTTAGATTGCATAATCTATTGTACCAAGTTTTAGATTAAAATCATTATAAATAAAATTGCCTATCAAAATTATTTAAATCTTCAATTTATTTCTTTTTTTTTTCAAATATATTGAATTAGTTTTTACATACATTTTTACTTTGGAAATTTTGCAATTTTTCAAAATTTTTTTCCATTATTCTTACAAGTTCTGAGAGTTCTACGATTTCTCATATATGTTTCTCATACATGTACATATTCTATGAAAATTGATTAGTAATAAATTTATTGTCAAGTAAACGGCAAACAAATTTTTATCTAAAAAAAAATGTTTTTTGTTGTTTCTTAGATGGATTAAAAGTTTTATTTTCCATTTTTTTTAAAAGAAAAATTCAATTTTCTAGAAAAAAATTGAAAAATTAAATAAATAAAAATGAAAAATTGGGAAAAAACGAATTTTATAAACTAGAAAGTAATATTGTAAGAGTTGAGAAAATGATGTATTTTAATAATTGAATTGAATAAAAAATTTTTGATTTATTTATTTTTCAAAATTATTTTGAATATTAATATTTATAGAAAGTTTTTTTATTATAAGAAACAAATAAAACTTTTAAATATTCAAAATTGTGCAGTTTTTTATTAGGAAGAATCAAATTTTCAGAAAATTTATTTAAGTTATAACGACTAGGAAATTTGATTAAAAATTAGTTTATTTATTTTCGAAACACATGGAGGAGTTAAAATATATCAATTAATATATATGTCTTTCTGATTTTACAATGGAGAACAAAATTTAAAAAAAATGGTGGCTTACAAAAACCCATGAAGCAATTTTAAATTACAAATTTTGCGGTTTTAATTAGTATTATATTTTGACATTCCAGATATTATTTTTAAAACCTTTTTTTAATTATATTGTAAATTTAAAACGAAAAACCTGCAATACGCCTGCGATTCTATACCATAAAATTGATTTAAAAAAAAATTCCTAAAAGTATGCAAAATTGTAATATCAAAATATCGTTTTCAACATACATCTGACGAACTTTATTTTTACATGTTAATTTTTAAAATAAGAAAAACTTTGTTTTTTAACTTTTTTTGAAGGTTAAGTTATTTTAAGTATGCAAAAAAAAAATATAAGAAAATAAATGTTCAATTAAAAAAAAACATACTTCAGCCTAAAATTATGCAAAAGGTTTTACCAATATTGCATAATTCAGTGTAATACGTAATATTCAAATAAATAAATAAAAACGGTTCTCATAATATATTGCGAAAAGCGTATCTACCTATATTTAAAGTAAAGGTATTTAGATGAAGTTTTTCGGTTTATTTTACAGAATTTATAATAAAAATTTAATAAATCAAAGAATATAGCAATGTAAGTACCAAATCAAATTGAAATAGAATTGTAATGAACTCTTCCACTGAAGTATGATTATAAATTCTGATGAATATCCTCTAATAATCTTTTTCATCTATTGCAAACTGTTTTTATAAAAAAATTCGGAAAAACTTGAATACTTTTGAATATTTATTAGGATTTTTTTTCTGAACATGCCTGCAGCTATATTTGTTTAGAGGTTTACTTTTTGTACAACTGATGGATAGGAAAGATTTTCCTGAGAAATGCAATTTACAAGCTAGTTTTCTAAGAACAAAACAAAAAATTTGATTAAGATCAACAAGATTCCTAAAAGTTAATTTTGTATAATTTAAAATGTTTTTATAAAAGGTTTCATATTCGGCCAACTTTTAGACAATGACCCTATTAAGTTCTTCAATTCAATGTAATTGGAAATTTTTTAGTGTTAGATTATACTTTAAGATTTTTTTAATACATATATAAAGTATATACATATTTTGCACATATTTTAATATAAAAATTATATAAATACATATAAATGAAATATGTGACTTTAGTCAAGGTATCGAATATATCAAAAATAAAAATTACATTAGATTCTTATTAAGACTTTTTATTTCAAGGATTTAGCATGATGACAAAGTAAGAATTTTTTTAAAAACAATTGCAGAAAAACTGAGATAAGGAAGAGAGGTTCTGCAAATTAAGAAAAAGTTTTAGGAATTTTATTTAGAGAGATGAAATTTAGGTTTTGTACAGGATATAAACTGCGTCGATTTTTGTATAGGATTCAATTTACAATTCAAGGATTCAATTTTGGTGAACATCTGTATCTGGTGAATGGTCTATTAAAATCCTAAATGTAATTGATTCGGAAGAAACTCTTAGATCTTTGTTCAACATTTAAATCTTTTCCAAAGTAATCCAGGAAAATAAACTGGATAAAACTAAAAACAGACCCATAAAAGTGAATAAGACTTTTCAATAAAATAAAATAAATTCAATACGACTAACCACAAATGTAATATTATGTACTCTTACATTAGAAACCCTATTAGTCCAGAATAAGTATTTAGGATTCGTTTTAAATATATTTAGGATATCTTCCAAATCCAAATTCTGTTTCCTTGTTTTTATTACACTCACATCAGTAGAACGCCACAAACAGAACATTTAGGAAATGTGATTTTTTATGGATATATTCACTTTTTTGAGTTAATAATGCATATGTATAATACTCAGTTAAAAGTTAAAACTTTATAACACCTCATTATTACTATCTTCTCCAATTTTCCTTATCCCCTATAAATCCAGAATCCTTTCACAAGTACATCCGCAAAACCTGAACTTTGGTTCAAGAAGAATTTTGGTTTAGGGGTGTTAAAATCACACACTATCTATAGAATATACGCACAACTCAAATGGATAGCTTTCGAGGCTTCAATGTCTTTCCGAAAAAAAAAAAAGTATGAAGTCATGACATTATTAAGAACTTTTTTGTGTTTTAAAAACGCAAGTCATCGCGGCTTCAATTCGTCAAATTATTTCTTTTAAAGAATTCCAGTATTCATTAAAGCAATGGTCGTTGGGCTAGCTGATGAAATTAGATGTCTGAATTTTTTAAATCCCTCCAATTAGTTTGTCTTCGATTGCTTTAGTAGTGTTCTTAAAGACTATGATAAAATCTTGACTGATAAACTAGTTATAACGGTTATTCCTACCCTTCCATAACTTTTTTTCCCTTCTTTCTAAAATTAAGTTTTCTATACAATATTTTTAGATAAATCTTTGTCCAAAAATAAATTATAATAAGAAGTAAAACAAAACAAAATTAAATAAGATAATAGGTGTTTTGCCAAAAATACATCTACTTTTGTATTACACTACACAATAAATTCTGGAATGTCCTGTTAATGTATTTTAAAACTATAAAAAAATAAAAAATGTGTCTGGACGTATGAATAACAGGATATTTCATTTTCTTTCCAAGTATTTTTTCGTTTTATTTTCTATTTTTGATTCTGTGTATAAGTTCTAGAATGAATTCGAAATGAATGTTACCTTATATGTATAGGGATTGTGACTGATGATAATTTGAAATAACGATGAATGTCTTATACATTCATTCGTTTTTTGTGTGTGATTTTTAAGTGAAATCCTAGAAAAACTATTTAGGTTATTTTGTAAAAACATTTTGTAAAAATCTGTATATTGACCGTCTGTCTGTCTGTGTGTAAAGGTAATCTCGAAATCTTCAACACCGTTTTCCATAAAGTAATGAATCTTTGATATACAGATACCATATTTTCGATCTGGAAACTGTTGAGACAGCAGGTTTTAATAGCTCTATTAACATAAGTAATATATTTACTATACAGGGTTGCCATATGGTATTTACAGTTATTTGAAACTAATTTTTTTTCAAAATTTTTGTCCTTTATCTTCCAAACGGTTGAGCTAAGAAACTTCAAATATTGAAATGAGTTTGAGCTCTGGACAAATCTTCATCTTTTAGGAGCTAAAAAGGATCAAAAAATTAAAATCCACTAATTTTAAACTCCTGTTATTCGAATAGCGGAATTCCTTTTCAAATTTTTTTTCAAAGTAATATGCACAAACTAAGCCTCTAACACTATAATCCGACATATATTAGCCTTCGGTTTTCTTTACTAATAAAAGGCTTCGACGAAAATTAAAAAAAGTGGTTTCTAAGGCTTGTCATGACGCATTTTTTTAATTTTAGAAATGTCCTTTCTTAAAACCCTTGATTTTTTTCATTACTTCTATTATTTTACGTATTGTATTTTTTTTTGGTTTCTTTGGCTTACAGATTTTGCAATACCAGTGTTTTGTTGCTTTTTCATTTGGCCCGTTTTATCATAAAGTATAAAATATTGAGACAAGAGACAAGACAAGACGACGACTCCTTTTAGGATACGATAAATTAAAAAAACAAAAAAAAAATGATAAAAGGATAATATTTTGGTTTGGCGTCATTTCTAAAAATAAAATACGTCTCAATTTGTTTGTTACACTTTTACTAAATTTCATATGAAGGATGCTATTATACATACACACAATGTACACATATAAACACATACAAAACATTATGGATAACCACATTAAAAATTCAAACATTTTCTCTCATGAATTTTCTTTCAATTTTTCATCTTTTAGACTTTTTCTAAATAAAATTCGTACGTAAGAGATTATGAGTCTATAATAAGACAGAGACAGATATATAGATTTTAAATGTCGAATGATTTTTTACCAAAGAAAAAGGTTTTATGCAGTATATTTTTTGTACTTTTCGTACTCATGGAATTAAAAAGATCGGGATGGGGATGGGGATTGGGATGGGGATGCCAAATTTAAGATGAGGATGCCAAAAAAAAGGAAAATGGAGTGTACATAAGTAAGAGCATAAGTTTTTAAAAGCCTTTTTAATAAATTCTAACAAATAGTTCTGATGAAAGGTTTTTCATTTTCTGATATTAAAAAGGACTTCTAAGAAAAATAAATCAAGGATTTTGGTTTTTGTTTTTGCAAATAAGGCAAATAACCCCTTAAATATTCTTTTTAAAAGCAAAATTCAGTAATTTTCTATTTTCAAATCCATTAAAATGAAATAATTATTGATAAATCGCAAAATATTAGTCTTGTATTTATGGTTAATTTAATACTATACTCTTTTCACATGAACTTGGTCTTTTGTCCAAAATGAATTTGGTATTTTTCAAATCAATTGATTGCTAATTTTTAAATGAAATTTGCCCATTTTCAAATTAATTTTGCTCTTTTTCTTCAAAAACGTCCCCGTACCATGGGACTCAGGAGTCGAACTGAAATAGTTGGAAAAACCAAGTCCCCAATTCCTTAATGGAAACTAGAAAAGAAAAAGTAGTAATAAAATTTCTGAAAAATGATACCTAAGTTTCAATGGGCTATTTTTAAAAGCGCCCTTCAGAGCCGCAGTTTTTAAATGAAAAGAGTCGAAGAGTCATAAAAAGAGTCAAATTTTTTCTTGCTGTATTTAATTTCTACTATAAATGCAGTAAATACTTTTTATCAAATATGTTGATTCGACTACTGGATGCTAGAAAATGGGGCTAATTAAAATAAGGCGAATTTAATTAAAAATTCAGGACTACTCTTGAAATTTAGGACTACTTTTATTTGAAATAAGATTAGATTCATTTCAAAGTAGACAAATTCCAAGTGCAAAAGGATCAAATTCATGTGAAAAGAGTATTAATTTTAAAAATTTATGGATCCAAAGTATTCTTAATCGAATTTTGAGTTAAAAAGTTGGTTGTTTGTTTTTAACAATTTTTTGGAAATTTTTTTGGAAATTGTTTTGGAATAATTTTCTAATTAATCCATTTGAAACAAAATGATTTTGATTTTGTGTTCTTTTTTTTGTGCCTTTGCAAATTTAAATTTGTTTGCTTTCAAATTCAAAGAATTAATGTTAAGGAACAAATATTAAAGGGGAAAATATCAATCATTGCTTTTAAATTTTATTTATCAAAGGTAAATTAAGAATCAATATTACTAAGTTGAAATTACTAAACATTTGTATTTTAATCTTTGATTATTTAGAATGAGGAAGTTATCCTTGGAAATTGATCTTATTCCCTTTCTATAATTCTTACAAAGTCATTTTAATGATTATTAAATCAAAGATGGCAATGTACTTATTTATTCTGCACTTTAGACTGTATTCACTTAAAGAGTTTTCATAAAATATTTCAATGCAATCTTTACATACACATATATTTCCCTAATGGGATAAAAATACGAGGACGTCTAAACAAAAAATTGAACTGGACATCCAGAAGAAAATAGTGAAAAGTGATCATTTCTGGAAGGAAGCAACAATATTTGCGCCAATAATACAACTAGTTTCATCTCACTGGATGTATTATTAGTGCAATTAGATGTCATTAGAGGTCAAGTGGAAGCCTTATACTACTAAAATTGGTTAGAATAATAAGTATGTACACATTCTGAAGAAAGAGTGTTCAATTTTATTATTTAATTATGTTCTTTAATGCACATTTCACGCAAAAAGAACATTTACAATAAAAGGGCTACTTCCCTGAGCAGCAGCTATAAACTAATTTTCAAAATACGAATTTTGCATTTACCTCTAACTGTAAATGCTATTTATATTGAAATTTTTAATATCTCTTGAAAAATATCTAAGTACCATTAGAACCTACAGCCCTACTCGACATAAACTATACGGGTGTGAACAGATATAGATAAAGACTATAGAAGTGAGCAGTGAACACTTCATTTTTATAATTTTCAATATATTAGAGTATAAATATATTCGATTGCCATATCTTACAGTCAGACCTTGATAGTAATAACTTTACTAACTACAAGGCTTATTAAAATTCTATTTAATTAAATATTCTAGAACATTTTTAGTTTTTTACATTATTTCAGTTTCCAACTTAATAAAAATTTGTATTCTAATATTTTAAGTACTTACTTCTAGAGAAAAATCTTACATTCATTTTTTTTAGAATTTTATATAAATCTTTTCTAATATTTTGACAAGAAAAATGATTTAAAAAGTACAGCTTTTAAAGTATTTAATTGCAAATACTAAAAATAGAAAATTCTTTTTTCTTATTAAAATACATATTTAACAAATTTTTCAAGTACTTTTTGTTACGGTACTCAGGAATCTTGTATTTGAGTTTATTCTATTATAAAATAAAATACATTTTTGACTTACTTTTACTTTAGAAATTCTGAGAATTTAAATTAAAATGTGGATTTGAGAATAATTTTATAATTATTCAATTACTTTATTATCACTTATGTAGACGAGGGTACGGTACAGTACTTCCTTGTACTTGTAATTGCAATAAACCTGTTCTATTTGCTTGACCCTAAAATTGAAAGTTCGAAACTTCAGTTCAAGGTTTCTCAAAAATGTTCATGCTCGACTCAAATACAATTTTGACACACAAACGAATCATTTTACAAAATCTTTTATAAGTCTTAAAAATTAAATTACAATTAAATATTATTGAATCTACTCCAAGTGCAATGCCCGAATTCGCAAATTCGTGAATTATATAAAGCTAAGAAAAGTCCTAAATACCTGATTCTATTAGAAAATTGTGGCATATTCCCCTGCTTATAAATTTTATTTAGTCGGAGAGCGTTGCTCACCCTCTAAATAAAGAGTTATTTCTTTAACTAATCATGATTACTTTAAATTGAATACTTTTATTTTAATACTCACTCAATATATTCCAGTGAAAAATTATTCTAGAAAAAAAAATTTATACGAGAAAATTAAAAATTTTGAGAAAAACTTCTGGAAAAAAATTTTTCTCGAAAAAAAAAATTAAATTTGAAAAATTTTTTGAAAAATGAAACATCGAATAATTTATTACAAATAGAATTAAATTTTTCTGAGTACTTACATATATTTTATTTAAAGGAATCTTTCAAGTACGTGATTTTAAAGTATTATTAAGGTTTTCTAAAGTATATTTAAGATTTTTTTTTTTTTTTGTAAAAAATCAGATTAAAAAAATAAAAGTAATGTTTAATAAAAAAAATTTCTTATTTTTTTTTTTTTTATTATAGAGACAAGCATCCAATGAAAGTCAACTAACATTAGATCATGTTAGTTTAGCTGCTGCTGGTAAATATAGTTGTGAAGTATCAGCAGATGCACCATCATTTCATACATTAATTGGTGCTGGTGAATTAGATGTTGTTGGTAAGTAGTTTTTGAAAATTTATTTTATTTTTTTTTTTTTTACTGTTATAAATTTTAAACTTTTTATCTAAGATAAAAAAAAATAGAAAGACATTAGTGTATTGCAGTTTAACTTAACTGGGAAGTTTCTATACCTAAACGCTTTCCATGTATTTAGAAAAAATTTAACTGGGGTAAATTGAGGAAATGTTAATTTTTTTTTTTTAGGAAACTTAAAAAATATTTTGTTTTTTAATAAAAATGTTAAAAGTTTGCAGAAAAACATTAACTAACAATCTGGTCCAATACCTCTTGTATTTGTTTATTCGACGAGTTACTATCTTGTAGTTACGATCCATAGGACCCATAAAACGATATTAAAAAGTTTTCTTAATATTGGAATTTATTAATAAAATAGCAAAGGTATTGAAAACAATGAAAAAAATGTTGGAAAGTTTTGTTACAGTATGTTTGCTGCAATGTGAGGAAATACCGTTAGTTAATATTAAGTTGGGTACTGAAAGATTTTTAATTTTGAAATTATTGGTGCAATGGAATGCGTAAAGTTTTCATAAAAAGAATTTTTAGTAAATTTTATAAATATTTATAAAATTGTATATAACAATATTTATATTTGTATTTATTCAGTAGTGTGGTTGTTGTTGTAGTTGTAGTTGTATTGTTTCCTTGTTTTATTTATAGAAGAATATAGAAACAGACATTTTATTGAAGTTAAACAATAAGTTGTTTGAGAGTAAATAGAAGAAGAGTATTACTTTCAAATAAAGAAAAAGTTCTCCATAAAGTTTTTGCAAAATAATGACAATTTAGATTTTGTTCATTTTGGATTTATAAAATAATGTTTGCTTAAGGGAAATATGAGTTTTTTAAAAAATTATTGTACTAAGTATTTTTCTATAAAATTTATTCTTATTGTGCTTTATTTTTAAATGGACAGAAAATGTTTAAAAAGATTTTTATTTCTATTTTGAGATTGGTTCTTATAATTATTTACAGCATATGTGAAATGTAGCCGGATAGTTTCTTAATACATTCAAGAATTTAAGTAGTTATTATATTATTTCGGTTCGATTGGTTGATCCCCTAAGTCAATAATTTATTCTTAATTTCTCTTTTGTAGGAATGAAATCAATATTGCAATTTAAATTTTCAGTGGCGGCTCATACTGAATAAACTCAAATATAGAGAACCTTTTACGCATTTTACTGTGTATGTATAGGTACTTTTGTAGATAATTGAATTCCAGATAGTAAGGACTAAACTTTAACATTACTCTGAACACGTTAATAGAAATATTACATTTACAAACTCATTTGTAATCATATTTTATTATCTCTCTAAATTAGATTCGCCACTGATAATATGTACTTTGGTAATGGAAAAATATAAATAATTCAAAAAGTTTTGTAACTTTATATTTTAATTACTTAAAAATTTTTGGTCAATATACTAATAGTTTTCTTAATTTGTTTTGCATACTTTTAGGTGCACAAATAAAATACATTTTTTCAGTTCCAATGTTTATTTGATGTGTTGGAGAGGTTTTTACGCAATCAATTAAAGATATTTTGGACAAAGACAAAATTTAAAAAAATCCCGGCTTATCAAATTGTTCGCAAATTGTACCTTTTTATATCCGCATTGACGTAGTTCAAAGAGCATAACTTAATATCTAATGAAGTTGACGAAAGTCTTGAGTAGTTAAGTCTACTGGCTAAAGTTTGCACAAGTTTAGATAAGTTACTTAAGAAACGAGTTATAAGAATTGTATGGAGTAGTTAGTGAAAGTTATTACATTATATCAACTAAATTGCAGAAGTCTTTGTCTTTAAACTTCTTCATAAACCTGTACAGCAACTGCACTAACCTATTACACTAGACAAATCAAAATATGCCAGAAGTCTTTGACGTAATGCTTGTGTTCTTTTGAGAAGTTAAGTTTAATGAACTTTTTTCGATACACATCTTAATTAGATCCTGAATACCGCATAAAGTAATAGTAACTAAAGCAATAAAGTTCTATGGTAGTTATTCAAACTATTTACGCTCGACAAATCAATTTTGGCGCAGATTTTTTCTATAAAATTGACTTAATTCATTCGTACTTTGTTTTAGAGCATTTAAAAACGGTGACTTAAAGACGTTTCTAAGTCTTTTGTAACGTTATTATGATTAGTGAATGAGAGAAACGAATAGCTCATTTTTGTATTTTATCTAGATATTGAACAACGGTTCTACGTGCAGCGCTAAAGTCTGTGCAAGTCTTGGTCCAATATAGGTATTTTATATTTGAAGTGGAATTGGATATGTTAAGCATTTTCGTCTCCTTCTTAAGAATCTCAGGCAGTTCGCGGCAACTTTTGCAAACATATGGTCGTTCCACGAGACTTTTAAAAAACAAGGAGGATCTTTAAAAAACAAAACTACCAAGAGCAGTATGGATTTAAGTTAAAATATGCCTTTTTTCATTACAGCATCACAATCTTAATGGGAACTTTAGTATATATACCTTTAAAAATACGTTAGAACGTGTATAAAACCATAGAAAATGTCGTACATAATATAGAATACAAAAAAAGATCTAAAGTATTTTTAAAATTTTAAGTACAAACGTAAAAAAAAATATTCTATAGTTTCTTCACGGTATTATGCACAATTTTCCTTTTTCACTTGAATATTTTTTTGTATTATTTGTATTAAAATTTTACTTTGACTCCGTTTTTTTTCTTCTTAATGCAAACTTCTGTTTTCCGTTTCGTTTATTATACTTGTTTGTTTTTTTAAAACAGATCCTTATGAAGATATAAAAAATTTTCTTTTTTTTTGTATTCAATTTCTAGGACTTCCCCTTTTGTTTTAAAATTCAGATGGTTCTTGTTAAACAAAAATATTTTCAAGTATTTGTTTTTTTTTTAAAACAAATTTCTTCAAAAAAAAACTTTAAATATCTTAAAATCCAACAAGTATCTTTTATCTATTTGTGGATATAAGCAATAGACTCTGTGAAAAAAGTTCCCAGGCAAAAAACAATGGAAGCTATTATTTATCAAACAACCGGCATTACATATATTTATTAGAACTTTTAAGATTTACTTTCAAATTAAAATAGAAACTTGTAGGAACTTACGATTAGATTGTCTATAATCGAAGGGGGATTACAACAGAAGATAAAGTCTTCAAAGCTTCAAAGCAGTCAAAGCTTCTGCCATCCGTATTGAAATCCATTTTTGGATATATTTAAATATATCATTAGGAGAGAATGGCATAATAAGGAATCTGTAAGTGATGGAGATCAGCTCATTCGAATTTTCGATATGTTTACCTACAATAGGAAAGATTGCAAAATTATATTGGAGCCTTCTGCTGTTAAAGGTTCTGATATCAGTTTTAAAATTAATTTTTATATATATTTTAAAGTTTTTCCACCGTATTTATAGTATGTGAATATTAAATTAGTTGAGAAATGCCAAATGATGAATCTGTAAGCGATCGAGATTTGCTCATTGAATCAGTATTACTGAATGCTTCAGTTCTACTGGATCTAATCATCATGGTTGAAAATGCGATATTGATTTAAAAAATTCTTAATCCTATTAAAAATGGATCATATTCATATTTGTTTATACGGTCCAACTTTAGAAAATCATTGGAGTCAATAAATTATCGGTTATTTTCATCAAGAAGCAATTTCGAGGACTTTTTTCATAGAGCATAAATTATGTTTAAAAAAATAGAAACTTCAAATAGAAATATTGATTTAAGGAAACTGTAAAATATATATGTATGTATAATACACTGTTCTACTTTCTGAGCTTATAGTAAGATTCATTGAAAAGATTTCTTTAGAGTATGGCTAAATGATAGAATATAACTTGACTGTCGCAAATACCACCTTAATTTGCTAACCAACTAGAAAATCCTTGTAAATATTCTTGAAAAAGCGGAATCACAAGATCGCCGGATTCAGAATCTCGCATATGTATTCTTAAATATTTACATATTTTGTAAAAGCCTTTAGGGATTTCAGTTTTGAAGATTTCAACTCTTGTGATTTTGTCTTTGCAGATGTTTCTCCTTGGGGATTTTGATTTTTGAAGATTTTGGGCCGTTGCCATTTATAAATCCTTTGTTTTCCCAACTGAGTTACTTAGGTGGTCGGTTAACTCTGATTAGCTCAATTTTGAATGAAAAATGAAGTTTAGGTATAAGAATTCACATAAAACTAGTGACCTTATAAATAGTTCTATTATTCATTACATTACTTATTTTTTTAAATTCAGTTAAAATTATTTTTTTTTTCCTTTTTTAACGTAAGAACTGGGTTTACCCAATAATGTCTTTACTACAAACTTTTAAACTATAAATCAATATTATTTAAATTTTTAGTATTATTTCGTATTCCTATTTATTATCAACCAGTATAAAAAAAATTTTAATTGTTTTGACTGCGAATTTAAATATTTGAAGGAGTATAGTTGACAACAAGTAATGTGAGTTTTAAATTTAAAGGACCGGAAGCATCATTCTTTTGAAATATTCCATATGAAAGTAAAATTTCAATCAAAAAACATTTCTTTGAAAGTATTCGGAATAATTTATTTTTTTACCAAATTATTCTGAAAAATATAAACATGAATATTAAAAAGCTTCAAATATTATGATACAGTAACTCCTATATATATACAATATGCAAGATTCCTATATATATGACAATTGCATATATGACAATTCTATAAACATGCAATATCCACTATATCCTTTATATATATTCATATATGCAATATAAATTGAATCCTATATATATGCAATATGCATTGAATACTATACTTGTTCAATATGCATTGAATGCGACACATATACAATATGCACTGAATCCTATATATATGCAATATGAATTGAATCCTATACATATGCAATATGTACTGAACTCTGCAAAATACAATATGCACTGAATCCGATATAATATAATATACATTGATTTCTATACATGTACAATATCAAATTAATCCTATGTATATGCAATAAACACTCAATCCTATAAATATGCAATAAAAAAATCTGACAGTTTAAATTTTTGTGAAAAAAAAAATATTTAAAACAATTACTTGAAAAAAAACCTAAAGCTGAATAAAGAACTTCGAAAAAAGAATTTTCCGAACAGAAATCAGTTTTTTCTTTTGTATTGTTGTGCAATTTGAAACATTGAATTTTTAAACCCTTGCACATAACGTACATATAAGAAATTTTTTTTGAATTTTTAATCTTCTTTTTATTTGTCCTTAATACAAACAAATTCTTAAAATATTTTTTAAATTTTGTTGTTGGTTTTTGTTTGTTTACTGTTTGATAAAAAGAAATAGCCGTGTATGGTATATGGAAGGAGATCCTTTGTTAAAGATAATGTTTCTTTCGTCCTTTTGGTTTTTTTTTTTTCAAAAGTTAAATGTTAAAGCTACAATATAATGTCATTTCTTCTTATGTATTTCTATTTATTCTGATAGTAAAAAAATTCTTTTAATACTAATAGAAGCAAAATACTTTGTGAATGTTTGTTTTCTTTTTTGTTTTTGTAAATTCCTGGTTACCATTCGAAGAATTAAAAGGTCTTGAGTCTTGAATTCTATTTACCCAGTAAGTTGATGACAAATTCACAAAAAATTGAAATCGAACAAACAAACTATTTTTGAAAATTACGAATTTTTAAAATGTTTTGTTCTTTGGATTTAATGTTTTAATTTTATAGTAAGAAAATTTTTTATAAGGTAATAGGATCGATTATTGTGCATTAGACATTCAAAGAAAAATTTTATAATAGATAATAGTAAGTGCTAGAAGTAAGCTGGTTTAATAAAGAAATG
Organism: Dolichopus griseipennis; assembly: GCA_963082915.1. Lineage (NCBI taxonomy): Eukaryota > Metazoa > Arthropoda > Insecta > Diptera > Dolichopodidae > Dolichopus > Dolichopus griseipennis. Next base: position 14,725,368 of record OY720444.1, on the reverse strand, counting down.
AAATTTCGGCTATAGGTATTTACATATCACAAAAATACTCTATTTTGTGGAACAGCTTTTTTCTGTAGATGGCAGATGAATTATCCTGTTCCGGAACTGCAGCTTTCTAAGGATGAAAGAAAAAGCCTAATATTCCAATTTTATTAAACACAAATTCTATAGTGTAACGTAAATCTGAAAACGTCTTATGGCAGACAATAATATATAAGCATTTACCGTTATTCGAAATTCTTTTTCTTTCAAAATTGTGGACAGCTTATATTTTCTAATGGGTTTATGTTAGAAACCTTAAATTTTTGGGAGGAATTAAACTCTTGGATAAAACTAAGAGCCAATTAAAAAAATTGTTTTTGTGCTTCCCAAAGTTTTGTTACAATCCTATCGCTTTTTTATGTTGTAACACTACTGGACACTATTGCAGCTGAGTTGTCGCGATAAACTTCTGCAAAACTACATACTGGACATTTTGTCAGCCTAGACAAACTTCTTCAAAACTACCTACTGACTCTTTGGCAGACGAATTTTATAGATAAACTTCTTCAAAACTACCTACTGACTCTTTGGCAACTCAATTGTCTAGACAAGCTTCTTAGAAACTACCTACTGTACTTTTTGGCGGCTGAATGTCCTGTACAAAAATTTGTAAAACTACTGGAATCATTTCCATCTTAATTGTCTAGACAAAATTTTTCAACACTTCTAGAATCTTTGTCAGCAAAATTGTCTAGAAAAACTTTTTCAGCATTTCCTACAAGATTCTTTGGCAGCTGAATTGTCTAGACAAACTTCTTTAAAACTACCTTCTGGATTCTTTACCAGCAGAATTGTCTAGACAAACTTCTTCAAAACTACATACTGCATTTTCTGGCAGCTGAATTGTCTAGACAAACTTCTTAACAACTACCTACTGCACTTTCTGGCAGGTGAATTGCCTAGACAAATTTCTGGAAAACTATTGGACTTTTGAAAGTCTCACCTAGACAAACTCCTATGAGTTATAAATTGCTTATATTTGACTTCTCACTATTATTTACTTATCAATTTAGTAAAATTATAAAAGTTAATTTGCTTAACTTTTTTGCTCGAACTAATGTTTCAGTTTAATTACTCTAGACCTAGTAAGGTGTATGCATAAATATTTTGAGTAATATAAAAATGAATGAGTTTTTAGAGTCCAATTGTCCAATTAACTAACATAAAAATACCTTATAATATAAATCTGTATAAATATGTTAATAATTTTATGCAGCAGCAGTTTAAGAACTCCTTCTGTTCTATTTAAAATAATATTCAATTCTTAGGGATATTTTCTGGAAACATAACTTTAAAAATAGCCAATATGTACATATATATATATAAAGTGACCGCATTGCCTGGAACCTTATATAAAAGAAAATGAACAGGAACAGGAATAGTTTTATTTCTAAAATTTTAAAAGCAAGAAGCAATGCATGTCCATATCTATACTTAGGTTTATGTTATATGTAATTTTAACTATATGTGTACTATATTTGTGAATATTAGTAATTGTAATCCAAATATGGAAAATTACATATACATAGCTTTAAAAAATAAAATTGTGTTATTATTAAAGCTTATAGATGACATTTATGTTCGAAATGGTTGAAACCAAGCGAAATAAAGGATTAAAAGAAGTCCTTCGTGTTTTTTCATACAATATGTATTTATAAGTTGTTTTTTTTTTTGTTTTTAAAATAAATATATTTTAGCTTTTTTACATATTATTATTATTACCAAGTTTACTGTTATTTTTTATTCCAGGATTTTCTATAAAATTAGAAAATACTTGCGGTTGTTTTGAAATTGATTTTAGGTTTGTATGGCATGTCCTACGATTTTGAATGATTGGGCAATGCTTTGGTTTTGGTTGTTAACTGTCAAGGATTAGAAAGTTGTTGTAATGAAATTGTTCAAAAGTTGTTGAATTAGTCATGGTTTTGTAAAATTTACAAAATTTACTGTTACAACTGCCATGCATCGAATGTGGGGGTACCTCTTTTTATAACAGCTAATTATAAAAATAAAATTTAAATTTTAAATTTTGATAATTAAAAAAAAATTTTATATTGTGAAGGCACCAAAACCAACTTATACCAAGCTATGTGGAGTTTCTTCGGGTAGTGTTGGATTTTAAGCCCTCAAAATACGGCTTTTTAAAAACTAATTTTTGAGTGACACGTTTAATACAATTTGTGTAGTTTGGTTTCAAGGATAGAGATGGGATGTATAAAAAGGATATAAATTATAAGGCTTAAATAATTGAATCCTACACCTCTGCAATATTAACTTTGGGAATAACATTGCATGGAACATGTTTCCATAAACTCAGGGCGCGTTTATTAAAAGAGTTTTTAGATTGTGTGATGTCATGCAGATGATTTAAATAATTAATATTCTGGGTACAGCATATTTAGATTTGGTGAGCTAAAATTTTAAGGAATCAAGAGAATCCTTGGGATTTTCTATGATTTCCATTTTTTAAAGAATCCTTGAAGTAAGTTTCCTCATACAGAATTGCCTCAGAAGGATTACCGTTTTTAAAAATATCCCATAGTTGTTAAAAATATATTGAATATTAACTTATTGCATTTGATTCAGTTTTTAAAATAAACAAGCTATTATATTTTCTGAGGATTTATTTAAATCCTGTTGAATTCCTTTTTTTTTGTTTTGCTTTTGTCCTTAATTTATTTAAAATAAAAGTGTATATATGTATTTGAAAATTATTAAAAAATATAAATAATATATTTTTATATTAGAAAAAAAGTAAATCTCCAATGTCCTTAAATTCGATGTTAAAAAAAAAAATCAGAATAAAATAGAAAAAAAAAACACAAATTTGAAAATATATTAATCTAAGATTTATATACAAATTTTTTTTTAGTAACTTTTATATAAGCAATCAGAATTGAATGGAAAAACTATTATTATTCAAAATTCATCCCTTATGTGTTGGGTATGATTTTGGATAAATGTATATCAAGGATGCAAATTAGAATATTTTGTCTTGTTTAAAAACTATCGACTTTTTATACAAAAGTATCTTTAAACAAAATTTTTTAAGAAAAATAGATTGCATAACTTTAGGGTTTTTCCAATATCCTAAGGTTTGAGGATTAAAGAGTTCTTAACTTTTTTTTTTTTTAAAAAAAGGTATTAGGTATTAAATTTGGTTGTGAATCCTTCAAACAAGAAGTAAAGTGCTTCATAAAAAACTTTTGGTAACAACTGAACTGAATAATTCCAATTAATGGTAAGAAAATTCGGTGTGAGTAAAATGAATATTTAGTTACCATAGGTTCATATGTAGCAATACCTGATGAAATGCTTCAGAAATCGAAAGTTTGGAATAAACAAATTGAGGAACAAATTATTCTATAATACGTGGGGTGTTTGTTTGTAGCGATTTTCAAGATAAAGGATCACAGAACTATGACCCTATTAAACATAGATTTCTTCGAAAATCGACCACCTTCAGAAAGTTGTTTTACCTGTTTCCGAATATAGTTATTATAGTCTTTGACTATTTCCGGTTACTCTTTCTGATGTATTGTATTGATAGAAATCCACTGAAGATTTTCATTCTTCAGTGGCTTTCTATCAAAAAAAATCATTCAGGCATTACCTGCTGTACATTTTTACCTTATATCCTTTTTGAATTAATTGGTTTGTATTAAAAAATTCTTTGGAATTTGAGTGCATTTGAGGAATTTTAAACTTTTTGAATAGAATTGTAATTATATTTCAATAATCCTTAAATTACTTACATAACACATTAATAAAATTATAAAATATAGCTGTATATAGAAAAAATTTCAAAATTTTTAATAATTTTTAGAAAAATTTTCAAAATATTTCAAAGGAAGCATCTGAAATGATTTAACATGTATCTACAGATAATGAAAGTCTTTTGATTAAAATATCTTTCATAAATTATTTCAAAAATTAAGTACTAGATATCTATTGATAAACATGTATGTATTATGTATCTACTTATATGCAATAATTAAATGAAAATCCTTTGACATAGAAAATTATAACTTTCAGTTAATTTAACAGTTGAAACTCTTCTAATAATAATATAAGTATTATACTATATAAAATTTAAACCTAATATTATATTATTAGTATATACCTACTTATATAAGAATTTAAATTAATTTTATTAAAAAATAAAATTTATTCTACAATTAAAATAACATTCTAAAATATCTTAAAATAATACTGTTGAATATTTTTAACCCAGATGCGAATTAAATAAAATATATTAATTTGAATTAAATTCACTAGCTATACTTATTATATTTTAAAATGATGACGTCAGAAGTTAAAAAAGGATTTATAATATTATATAAATTTTGAATTGAATTAATTTATTTTAATATTAATTTAACAGTCAGTTGATTATTGGGTCCTTTTGAGAGCCTTAGGTTTAATTTTTAAAAATTGGTCCATTCTAAGTTTGCCTTAAAAATGTTCCGATGCTCAACATGTCCTTCCAGAGGAAGTTAGAGTTAGTAATGGTAAACATTTCCTTAAACCTAGGTTTATTAAATGGGAAGAAGTTTTAATGTAAAACATCTTTCTTAAACCCTTGGATATTACATAAGTTTCCCTTAAAAATGTTCCGATGCTCAACATGTCCTCCCAGAGGAAGTAAGAGTTAGTAATGGTAAACGTTTACTTAAATCTACATTTATTATATTAGAGGAAGTTTTAATGTTAAACACCTTTCTTAAACCCAGAGATATTACACATAAGTTTCTAAGTTTCTCTTAAAAATGTTCCGATGCTCAATATGTCCTTCCAGAGGAAGCAAGAGTTAGTAATGGTAAACATTTCCTTAAACCTAGGCTTATAATATGGGAGAAAGTTTTAATGTTAAACACCTTTCTTTAACCCAGAGATGTTACACGTAGTTTTCTGAATCTCTTGGTTTTTTTAAAAAAATTTTAAATTTCCATAAGATTCTGTGCTCAGCTGCGGCAGTGGTCTGCCGCGCCCTGAAACATTATTTAATTCATTAAAGATAAAATAATGGTATATAAGTACATAAATATATTTTCATATTATATTTTATAATTAATACATACTTTATTATTAAAATATGTTATACTAGGTTGTTATCCTCTCTACTTTGCTATATTCTACTATTTATTTGAGTGTAATTATCAAAATTCCACTATACTTTATAATGTATATTGTATGTATAGTATAAGTAAGTATGTATCTCAATTAAAATGAAATTAGTTGAAAATTTATGGGAATATACATAATGATTTAGTATATATACACACTTTAATTATATATATAAATTTCTTTATATACTTGATTTTAAGTTGAAAATGTGAAAATTTGAATTAAATTTTTGTATGTCTGGCAAATATTTTAAATATTTTATAATTTATTTAAAAATGTAAGGAATATTAAATTTAAATTAAAAATTTTAGTTCGACTAGGTGTTGATACGAGATACGAGTGGCTCTGCCAGTATAGGAGTACAAAATAGTGCGTGGGATCTAGGTTTAAAGATGGTGACCGATATAAATATATTCTATAATTTGAAGAATCTCCAAACTATATAATATCCAAGCCCCAATCTTTTTGGACAAAACTTTCGGAAGGGATCTGTGATACACATGTGAAGTTTAGTAACGAGGGTAGGAATTGGGAAGGATTTGGGGTTAGGCTATTTAGGATCTTAATTATATTGCTGAGAAATCTTTGTGATGGATTATTTCCATTAAGATGAATTAAGTGCTTTCACTTATATAGCATGTTTTATACAACTAATTGGAGTCGCTGATTCTTTGGATATAAATACCATGAAAGTGTAATTTAAAGCTATAATAGTTGTGGAATCTAAAAATTTATAAGAAACTAAATTCGAAAGAGAAAATCACATATGTAATTAACATAAATATTTTTCAATCTATGTATTAAAATAACATCACTAATAGTAATATGTACAATATTTATACTAGATGTCCCACATTAAACACAAAACAATCCGTAAATGTACTAGAAACTCTCTATAAATATTAATATAGTTATATAAAAAATGGATCAAAAGATTTCAAAGCTAGAGATAACCCCAATTGCACTAATCACTTATCACTAATAAAATTGTAATTTTTTTTAAAAATCAGTGTTTTTTACTAATCTTAACTAGCTGTATGAAGCTTATTAAATTCAAAATAGATAAAAATGATTATTTGATTAGTGATAAGTTGTTTGGTGCAGTTGGAGCCAACTCTCAAATCAGTACTAGCTAAGTCAGTACTAAATTTCTTTTCTGCTTTAGGAATTTAGTTTCAAATTGAATTTCTTATCAGAGGCACCCTGTTTAAAAAAAATTAAAAAAAAATATACATAAAATAGAATTAAATCTAGTGTTATGACAGTAATTATCGCAATAACTTGTTCAGTGTATGTTATAGTAATACTTTAACGGTAAAAGCTGATGTAATTTACATACAGACATGTATTTAAAGTCGTCTTTAGTACCAAAAAAAACATAAATTTAATGTATCATGTTAGATAATTTATTCGTGTTTAATTACTATTTAATGAATAGATTGTCTGTTTTTCGTTTTTTGAATAACACGGGAAAATTTTCGAAAATAATATTTTTCATTATGATAGACAAAAAAATTGTCATATCTGCTATTTAAAACTTTTCCTGTAGGAAGATTCAATTATCCTAAACAATAGGGTTCATTTGATAATAATATAATTATGTTGTTTGTGATATTGAAATTTAATTTATTAGAAAATTATTAATTTTAAATATTGATAATTTTGTTATTAAATGCTTTTAATAATACTCGTGTACACGTGGAAGAATATCCGCAAAATTTTCAAAAGCATTTTTACAAGTATAAAAAATCTAAATTAAAAACTAATTCGATTATTTGATATTTGAATTAAATTTAAATTAGAATTGCTGGGTAAATTCTAGAATTGTGAATATTCAAAATGAAAGTTTTAAAGAGAAGTTTATTTTGAAGGATTGGAGTTCAACCCCAGGCTACTTTAATTTCTAAGAAAAGCTTTTTAACCAAGTTGATTTGTTTGTGTGGTAAATAATCTGGAGGAAACTAGGATTTTGAAGAAAAGCTCAAATGTAATTTGATATGATCCACGACGGGTTAGTTTTTTTCAAAAACTTGATAATTGTGGCAACGAATGAGTTTCCGATTGCAATCTTAATGTAGCTAGGAATTTCTTATGAGAATGTTAGTGGATACTTGAAGCCAACCCCAAGTGCTAAGGTCAAATTGTTTGAAAGAGAGGAATTATTGATTTCAGTTTAATATAATACATGTGATGATTTTTTGCAGGTAATAAAATATCAATAGTATAGAAAGATATTTCTGGAATTGTTCGACAGATAAAAGTTGTCGGAAGTATGTGATTACCGATTACCAATCAGGCATATTGCATAATTTTAGGCTTTGTCAAGATAAGCCTACGAAGTTTGAGCCCAAGTTTGATAATTATTTCTTTAAAAGTCGAAGCATTCGAACCGAGTGATTTACTAGACAAGTCTATAAAATGGTTGGAAGTAGATGAGGTTTAAAAAGTTCTCCTTAAAATTAATACATACACAAAAATTTTAAATTCTTCATAAATTAATCAGTTATTTTTTGTAATTTCCATGTATCTTTAAGTATCATTTTATGTTTCTCTTCAAAAGTACATGCAAACAAAAGTTTCTAACGGGATAATTTTAATATACAAAATCTAAATTCATACTTTATTATCTTAATAATATATAAATACAACTTATTCATATATATAAATACATATATATTATACATATAATTACTGTTTAATTTAAAATATTAAATTATTCATAAAATTATATAAATACTTATTTATGTATATTTTATATATATACGAGTATATATAAGAATATTTTTTTAGAAAAAAAAAATATGAAGAAGTCAAGTATAATTTAAGGAGAATCAAGAAAATTAACATGAAATTTAATTTATTTTATAAGCACTTTGTACGCACACACATACATATGATTATCAACTTATATTTAATATTATGTAGATTAATAATAATATTCTCTATCTTTAATTTTACAGTTAAAAAAACAATTAAAATAAAAAAAAAATACATATATTATATAAAAAAAAATATTATAACTTATTAGTCGTATACTCATCTCCTGAATATATGCAATATATTGTATACAATTCTCCTAAATATATGCAATATGTTATATACACTTTTCCTAAATATATGCAATATTTATTTAGTATATGTATATGTATATAAAATTAAAATTTATATGTTATATGAAATTCTGATCCTGTTTAAATATTATTATTAATCTTCTAATATTTATCTGGCACTGGATTAGGGTTATTTATGAGTTTTGAAAATAATTAATATAAATAAGAGTCGGTTCTATGTTGAAAATGATATAGGATATAGTATTATATGAAAAAAAATCTCTTTTGTTGTTTTTTTAAGGATAATAATTATTTTTATAATCTTTGAAAAGGATAATATATTTTGAGAAAATATATGAATGCATAAAATAACAAAATTAATAAAATTAAAAATTCCAACTTATAATATAGTAAAAAAGTTGAAATTTTTATTTTATTAATATTGTTATTATTATTATAGTGTCTTTTGTGACTAGACACTATATAATATAATTATTTAATTTTTATTTTAATATTATTTTTATAAATTATTGTAAGTTGGTTTATTAAGTTTTTTTTAAGGAATTTTAATTTTATTTATGTTATTTGCTTTTGGCATTCTATTTAAAAAACAAAAACACAAGCAAATATATTGTATAAATAATTATAAAAAAGTATTTGTGAAGAAGAATATTATAAAAATAGAAAATTTATTATAATGATGAGGAATAATAATATAGAGTTTTTAATTGAAGGAGTCTCATTATTCTAAGATGCTTTTATTTAATTTCGCCATTTTAATTAGAAATACGATTCATTATTTTATTTATATATTTATTTTGAAAATTAATTAAGGATTTTTATATTAAAACTTTATTTAATTTATATTTTAATCTATTATGTGAGGTCATGTGTCGAATTTATCAATTAAATATGCTTCCAGTTATTATATGTCTCTTTAAGTATTTATGTCCTTTTTATCTTCCTTTTTTTCTAAAGTTGTATTCACCAACTTTTCCGTTGTATTATCCGAATTCTTTGAAAATACTTATCAATCTTCTTTAGTCCTAATCTAATATCTATGATAATATTTAATAATTGAATATTAAATCTATTATTAAGCGTTTGAGTGGAATGAATATGAAGTAAATAAAAAAAACCAATTAATATCCCTTTTCCTTGAAAATTTAATTTTTGTAAATACAAGTATTTCGTTTACAATATGCCAACTCAAAGTCAATGCTTTTTGTTCTTACTGTAGGGTAGTTTTAATTTATGTTCAATATATATTCGTAACCTAAGAAAGCAATTTTTGAAAATGTCCCTTCTCTATCATACATCTTTGTAATTTAAAATAAAATATTTGCAAGCTGATCAAAATTTCAATACATAATATTAGTTTCACTATTGGTTCTATATCGATCACTTAGAACCCCTTTTGACGACCTTTTATTTAATTATTTTTTTTTATTTTCCACTACTCTTAAGCGATTACTTACCATCAAAAATCTCTTCTTATAAATTTATCTATGTCTGGTATTGCCAAATAGTATATCAGATGTTCTCTATTAATATTGCCTGGGTTATAGTCCATGATTTTTGGTGCAGCCCGTCTATTATAATAATATAATAGGAGTACATAATTATCGTCTTGAATATAGTCATTTTTGTTCAAAAAGGTAAAATGCCCAGGGGCGGTTATAAAGCCTGTGAGCAAAGTCTTTCTAGTGTACTCCGTATTGTGCTAGAATATATAGGATATTAAACAACTTTCTAGAGTGTTTTGTTTTCTTTCATAGTGATTTCTAATTAATTTTATTATAAAATTATCTATTCTTATGATTGTTACTTCCTTGTACAAATATTTATTGGAGTAAAAATGCTTGTAGTCGAACTTGGAAGACTGTACAAAAAAATGTATTGGATTAAAAATGCTTGTATTCGAACTCGGACTTTCTGTTTATATTGGTACAAATTCTTATACACTTTCTTTCGAATTTTCTTAATGTTTCCCTTTAAGCTTACCATATTTGTGCACCATATACAAATGTTGGCCTAATTAATATTTGGTAACAAATGATGTTAACTCTTTGACTTTTTGCATACTTTTAGGCGTCTCCATATAATGCGACTTTTGTTCTATATTTTTATTAATTGTATATAAAATTAATTAATTAAAAAAAAAAAAATTAATTCAAAATAAAATAAAATAATATAATATAAAACTGAAAGTTTATTAAAATATGTACACAATAATAAAATAAAACTAAAGAAAAACTGAAAAAAATATAAAGCAAATAAATTTTAATTTAAACTATCACTATATTTTATTAGAATAACTTTGTCTACCTTCTGTTATAAAATGACAGAGCAACAAAAAAAAAAAAAAAACAAAAAACAAAAAAAAAAACTAAAAAGAAAACGAATTGTCAAAACAATGAATTCTTTTTTTTTTCACTCATCATATATAACAAATAAAAAAAAAATGGTTCTATCTCTAAGATAGTTTTCTATTCTTTTATTTTTTTGTTTATTTTTTTTTAATTTTAATTTTAAATTATATTTTATTATGCAGAATAATTTTTATTTTATTTTTTTTTTTCAAAGTTTAGAAAGAGACAGCAATTAATTTATTATATTGTAATTAAAACTAAAAAATAAAATATAAAAAAAAAAAATAAACAAAATGAATATAAACATTCTTTGACTTTAAAATAACAGTACAGTACAAAACAAGAGAATAAACACAAGAGAATGAAGATACAAAAAACCTCCTTTTAGAAAAAAAAAAAAACTATTAAAAAAAAAAAGAGAACAATTTATACAAAGCTTAATAAAATATAAAACTAAAAAAAGAGAAAAAAAGCAATACAACAACAACAAAAAGGAGACAAACATTGAGACATAAATTTCTGAATAGAAAAATTACATTAAAAACAAAAAAACAAAACGTACAAAACATACAAAGAGAATCAAAAGAAAATAAAAAGCAAAAAAAAAAAAAAATTGGATTAGAAAGATAGAAAGAGAAAGCGATAATAAAAGAGGAAAATTTAATAAAGATATTCTATAAAAAAACGAGGAAGATTATAGTTGCCCTTGTCAACTTTTAGATACCTGTGCGTGTATTAAATAAATAAGAAATTCTTATATTGCAATTGAACTGTTTGACAGAAAATTCAAAATATTTGTTTTTTTATATTTAATTACAAAAAAAATTAATAAAAAAAAAATGAATTAAAAAAAAGATGAATTTAAAAAAAAAATATGCTCTCAACGAGATTCGAACCCACACTTTTCTATTAAATTCATTCATCGACTTTATATTTATCTCAATTTTTTTTTTAAATTATTATAGTTGCGATGGTATCAATTGTTTGTTTTGAATAACTGTTTTGAATTTTTTTAAAAATGTATTAAAAAAAATAAATAATTTATAAATGAGAATTTTAAGATGAATTTAAAAAAAAAAAAAAATTTTGCCCCAGCCAGGAATCGAACCGAAACGTTTTAACTACTAATCCCATGTCCTATCCACTATACCATAGAACAATTAATAATTTGTCTACAAAACGAGTTTTTATTTATTTCATTATTTTTTTTTAAATAATTGTAGTTGCTATGGTATCAATTGTTTGTTTTAAATAACAGTTTTAAATAATCGTAGTTGCTATGGTATCAATTGTTTGTTTTAAATAACAGTTTTGAATTTCTTTGTAGAAATATTAAAAAAAATTAATAATTTTTAATATAAATGAGAGTCTTCTGTCAAATTTTCTATAAAATAAAATTTTTTCAAACATAAAATAAATACATATATTTAATTAAAAAAAAAATAGATAAAAAAAAATGAATTAAAAAAAAAAAAAATTTTCCTTAGCCTGAATTCGAACCAATGCATTTTTGCTACAAGTAACATGTCCTAACCACTACACCGTGAATCGATTAGTAATTGGGCAACAATTTGTTTGTTTTTATATTTGGTTTCTATTTCGTTATTAATTTTGAAAATACTCATAAAATATCTAAAAATTAGTATGGCAGCTACCCGAAGCCTTTCTCCGATTTTAACCAAAAACAATAGGGAACCTACAAATTGTCTAAAAATTACTTTGTGAAAGTTTCAGAACTCTAGATCTTATAGTTTTTGAGTTATCGTGCTGACGGACGGACGGACGGACACACATAGCTAGATCGATTCACTTTTCGATGCTGATTCGATACGTACCCTTGACACTATATCTAGCTCTTATATTTCGATGCGTTACAAACGGAGGAGTAATTTTAATATACCCGATGTTCATATATGTATGCACGGGTATAAAAAAAAGAATAAAATAGTTGAAAAAATAATGTTAGATGTTATATCTACATTCATACATACCTTTGCCATACTCCTTTTTTGCAAACAAAAGTACAACAACAACAACAACAACTAGAACTAGAAAAATAAAAACAACAAAAAATAAGCAAAAAAGAAAATTCGAAAAAATTTGTGTCAGGCAGGTGACATATAGTTAGTTATAAACTTATTATAATATACCTATGTAATATATATGTATAATGTATATATATATATAAAATAATTATAATTAGTATAAGTAAGATTTTAGGTGTTCTGGTTTTGAAGATGTGCGTTTTTCATTTCTTTTTTTTAATTAAGTGTGACCTTTTAGGCGGTTTGTTCATTTTTTATTTTCTGCTTTCATTGAGCTGTGCATTTTCTGTCTCTTTCTAACATTTTAGTTATTTATTTTAGTTTTTGAGTTACCCATATGTATATATTTTTACAGTATGTGAACAAGCAAAATTTGTGTCATTTTATTAAAAATTGTATATGTGCTTATTATGTATATGGGCTTATGTTATAATATAAGAAAATACCTATATACATACATGTATAATTTATGACTTAGACTTTTATGTATAGAGAGTATATTTTAGGTTTGTTTTGTGAAGGACTGATATAAATCTCGAAAAAATGTTGTGTTCTAGGTTGTTGTTGTTATTGTTGTGTTTTTTTTTTGAGAATAGAAAGTTGAGAAGGTGAGAATATTTTAGATGATAGAGCTCTATATGTATATGTGTGTGTGTGTGCTTTATTCATAATGATGATGATGATAAATTAGGACGTCGTCTATTCATTAAAATAAAAAAAAAAAATAAAAAAATTGTGACAGAAAAGAAATTATAAGTATGTTAGTCTTTTTTTTTTTAATAAAATTATATGATGATGTACCTTTAAGTTTTAATTAAATATATATACATACTGATTTTGTATATTTGGTTATGAATATGAATAGATATATATTTATATATATTATATATATATATAATTACATATATATAATATGTAAGTACTTGTAGGAACATTAGTAGGTATATAAAACTTGAATTAAATTTGTATATAATAATTAAATTAAATTATACATTATATATTATATAGTATATTATATACATATATGATTAATATATAATTATTTAATAAAATTATTGTAGATTTTATTTTTTCTTTTATATATCACTTAATATTATATGCATATATATTATGTATATAATGTGATATATTTAATATATTAATATATATATACATATATAATATGTATATATTTAATATAATTTTTAATTAAAAATGTATGCTTCATGGTCAATAATTTAAATTAGTTTTTTTTTTTTTTGTTTTTTGATTGATATTAACAGTGAAAGAAAGAGACAGAATGATAAATTAATGAGGTTGTGATATAAAGTCATAATTGATATAGAAATAATACAATATTGAAGAATTTTTTTTAAATAAGATTTTTCGTAGCTTTATGAATTGGAAGTCGTATGGAAAGTTTGTTACAACTCCAAAGTTTATATCGGATTCTGAGTTCAAAGAAGTTTTTAAGCTGGATTTGTTAAATGGCGGTTTTGGAACAGTAAATACCATTATTTTAAATTTTTAAATTCCATGTTTTTGATATCGAAGTGTGTCATATGCTTGTATTTTATTTGCCCGTAGTATCATTTGACTCTAATTCATTTGCCTGTATTAATAGGAAAGGCCTTTCACATAATTTTCATATATATATATATATATATATATATAGAAATATATGTATTTGTGAGATTCTGAGTTAGGAGAAAACTTATAGTTAGTTATTCAGGCTTTTCATAATTTATTTAGTGAAGTTTTGGGGAAGACAGCCCTTACTATCGAAAGTTCTGTATTAATTAAAGAAATACATTAATATTAAAAATTATCTTAAAGAAATTTTGTAGTTTGTCACAAAATCTGAATTATACGCTTCTGTCAGAATATTTATATATATTATGTATATGTGTATTGCCAAATGAAAATACAGGCAAATTAATATACAGGCAAATGTAATACATAGGCTTGTAAGCATGGACCCTGGACTTTTTATTCTGTCTATATGATGAAGATAAAATTGGGAATGATCATACAGTTGATTTAATGTTTCAATAGTTTTCCAATTTGATCTTGTATTGTCTCTTGTGCATTTAATTTTTATTTTTAAAATATTTACCAATGAATGTTTATGTTCAGCTAAGAATGTTTGAAAAATATATGACTTTACTTACCGAAAGATAATTAAACCATTATTATGGTTTTATTGCTTTGGAATTTATATCATAGCACCGCAAAATTAAAATATAATAAAATAAGCAGGTGTATACCAAAATACTAGTGTTGGTCGTGATGACGACTTAATTGCTTTGATTAAAATAATACTGTTTTTTTATTCATATTAAAATTTTAATATTAATTATAACAAATTAGTAAGTATATTAATAATATTTATGTGTTTATAATATATGTATATATAGATATATAGTAATTTAAAAAAAAAAACTACATTCCTTTTTAATTACAATAATTAGTAATTAATGTTTCAATTTAGAATATTTCTTTAAAAATAAAATATTTCTTTTTTATTTAATTAATTAATTATTCCAAAAATATGTACAGGTATTTAATATTTAATTTAATAAAAAGTTTTTAAAAAATTAATTTTTTTAATTAATTGTTAATTAGTTATTTTATTGTCTATATTTTGTAATTATTTTAAATAGTTAATGAATTTTTATAAAAATGTTGAAAATTATTTAACAATTAAATTATATTTAAGAGGATTCGTAATTCTGGAGAATTCCAATAGTTGATATTTAAAATTAAATTAAAATTGTAATTTGTAACCTTCGAACGTCATGGTCTATATACTAAAATTTGTTGTAATTATCTGGAATGAGATTACAAAGTGAAAATTTAAAAACAATGGAGTTCGAAGAATCTCTATAATGAGTTTGTTTCAATTTTTAAATCTAGACGGAATTTCAAATCACCACATTAGATTTTGAAGGTACAATTAGTTGGTCAAAGCATTTTTATAGTTCGAACACCAAAGGAATTGCCATATTACTTAGTAATCCCCAATGGTAGGAATATGTAGTCTCCGTCCTTCTACTTGAACTAATAATTTTATTTTAAACTAATAGAATTAACAGCATTATAAACGATAAGTGAACATGCTGACTTCAAAACTAAAATGTCGTTTTAGTTTTAATAGAATATAAAATTGATCCAAGACTACTGTAGTTTGAAGGTAGATCGAAGCTTGCTTTTTTGTTTGGTTACTTTGAAATTAAACTTGTTATTAAGTTTAATTTTTTTTTCTTAGAAATTCTAGTGAAGTACAAAACTTCAGCTGTAGAATTGCAACTAAAGATTGTAATTCATTTACTGGGTATTCTCCAATCAATTAATAGTAAGTCAGGGAGTAGTGAGGAAGTAGTAATATGAGGAAAAGTCGAACTTTAAGTACTGGAGTACTAGAAATATTTATTCTGATTTAGGTAGTAAATTATTATATGGTACATTCAGTATTAGGCTAGGTGCTAATCAATATTTTGGAAATCCTTTGTATACTTCATCAATCGAAAGAGTTCAACTCCGTATCCTACACATATATACAAACGAATTTTACAATTTTTCAATAATTTAACAATTTACTTCGGACTTAGGGTAATACTAAATTCTGATTAATTACTACAGGCTTCTTTATTAAAAAAAAATTAATATAATTTTAATTTCATGAAATTAAACTGAAAATTTAAAATATATGTGAAATCATAATAAAATAAAATAATAATTAATTTCTCCACACAAAATACGTACTTATAATTTTAAATTGAAATGGCTAATAATTTTGAATTTCGAATTGAGTTTACAAATATTTAATTACACATAATTATAAAATAATAATAATATTACAACAATATTATTTTATAAACATAATATTATATTAATTATTATAAAAAAAATAACTTGAAATATTAATTTTTAATTACATTTAATTATCAATTATAAAATTAATTAATATCATGGATTAAAACTGAATTCAACAAAATACTAACTAAAAAAACAGATTTTGTTTTTGTTTTTTTTTGTAATAATTAATTTAATAATGATTTATTAAAAAATTTCAATGGTTTTAAAAAAATATTACTGTTAATTAAAGCAATTCTATCAAAAAAATAGTTAAACTGTTTCATTTTTCCAATACTGATTTTTTTTCAGAATTTTTTTTTAAATATCGATTAATTACTCTTTTTATAGGAATTTGCCATGAAATTGAAAATTCGAAATGGAAAAATTCTAAAACTTAAAATTCCAAAATATCAAACCAAAATTCAAATTGCCAAAGTAGGAAGTGCCAAAATACCAAGATCTCGAAATTTGATGTCGTAAAATCGAAAATTCAATGAAAAATAATAAAGAGGTTTCAAATTATTGGCAAAACAATTACAGTTTTTCTAAATCTCCGAAAAAAAAAATATTTTCGAAACCCCGGTTCTTAAACCTAATCTAATCTAACCTAATCTAAAACTCCATCTAACAGTTTTTTTAAATATGTCAGCCAAAAAGAAATTTAAAATAACGGGTGTTGCCGTTCCCCTCAAACCTCCACACAACAAATTATTAAAACCTTGATTTCGAATTATTTAGAGTTGGATCTCCTCCTCTGTGCCATTATATATTTTGAATAAAACTCTGGAGCTCCATATCCCCTTTCCATACATTATATATCAGCAATAAAACATTCAAACTTCCACTCTGAAACTCTCTTTAAACAAATTATTGGGAACCTGACTTTATATTCAACTCTAACTCCCTTCCTAAATTTAATATATATATAAATGGCAGCGCTGCCCAAATTTCTGAAACCTTTTTTTGAATTTTAGTTCTTTACATTTCCAAAAATTTAGGATTTTATAGTTTCGAAACTTTGTTATTTGCAATTTCGAAATTATGATTTGATTTTAGTTTGGGATTCTGTCGTTCGGGATTTCCTGTTGGACCCTTTTTTAATATTTTTTTGATTTGATTTTTTTGAATATGTAAAATGTTTTATTAACAATAAAAGGCTAGTAATGGATTAGTTCGCCTTTGACTTCAGATGCTAATATTTTAATTTATAATTATCGAATTAAAAAAAAATCGTTTTGTCTACCAACTGCCAAGTAAAGTCTTTTGCCAAATTAATTATAAGGGTCGGTGTCAGATTTTGAATTACATAACGTACTTAATTGAAAAGAAAGCCTTATAATATTGCGTGTAAATTTAAAAAATGTACTTCTTAATTGTAACAGAGTTGCATAAAACTCTGAAATTATTTTCTGTGAATCTTCTAATAAATAAATATTTTTTTTTATGATTGCAATACTTTTCATATAAGTAGTACTTTAAAAAAACTTAATATTACAAGTTACAATATTATGATCATTGTCTATATTATTATGTTATTAACACAAAATAAATTTCACTATAATATTTTAACAAATAACTTTATTAATCTCATATGTTTTACTGTTGAATAAATTTTAATATAATATAATAATACTTAAAAGCAATTAATATCATTTTCATACAATATGTGTATATTTATGTACAGTATTGATTAAAAATTTATAAATATAAATTTCGAATTATTTTGTTGGAGGGGATAAAGGTTTTTTTTTTAATTTTCGAAGTTTAAGCATTGCTTTACACAAAATATATCATGAATAATGTGTTAGGCCTCGATTGAACAGTGAGTAATTAATTATACGGTTAACTGAGAATTCGCTAATTCTTTCGGTAATTCATTCGACGTAGATTTTTTTATGGCTCTATCTATTAATTAACCCGTAAATGGGCAAAAATGTCTAGAAAAGGTAAAAGATAAATAGTGCTTAAAAGGCCTATTTAAAACGTAAGAAAAGAATTGTCAAACAAAGAACAGCTGCCTTTTGAAATTTCCTCCAGGTTTTCTGTTTTTTTTTCCCGGATTTGTAATGATTTAATTCTCGCTGCTTAGATGCAGATGGTTCGGTAAAAACCCAGAAGCTTGTTTGATTTTTAATTTCCATTAAAATTGTTGTAGTGTTACTACAAATACCAATTTAGCCCGTTAACTTTTGCTTGTCTAATTTTGGATCTAAAAATTTTAGAACACCGTTTTACTGTGCTTAAGTATTGCTAACGTATTTTTCCCCCAATCTATTTGTTTATACAGTTTTTAGAACTTAATTTTGTTTGTTGCCATAGAGATGCTATACTATATTAATGAAAACCAAGAGATTTAAGTTGATTATTAAACTCCGTTTCAATGTTAACCCTAATTCCATACAATTTTATGAACATCTGTTGGTTTACATTGAGATCCAATTGCGAGATTGTTAGATTGTCATCCAATGGCACGTCAGTTCTTGAGAAAGTATTGACATTTTTTTACTGATATAACCAATTTTGTGCATTGATGTTAATTTTATTTTATTAAAATCCGTTCTGACTACAAGTGTACATATATATTTTCTTTTATACAATATAAGGCCTTCCTTTAAAACTCTTAGAACTCTCTAAAGATCAT
Source organism: Dolichopus griseipennis (assembly GCA_963082915.1). Classification (NCBI taxonomy): domain Eukaryota; kingdom Metazoa; phylum Arthropoda; class Insecta; order Diptera; family Dolichopodidae; genus Dolichopus; species Dolichopus griseipennis. Next base: position 14,706,263 of record OY720444.1, on the reverse strand, counting down.
TCAAGCAATAGAGCCATCTAACAATATACAGTACAGTGTTGTACTTTTGAACTATTATTGTGGCCTTCAATGTTCATGACTCTTATGAAGTTATGCAGTACCCTAATTTTCAGAATATTGGGTTTAGTTTTAATGCCCCAGTCGAATCCTTAATTTTGATTTTCACTGTATATAACATATATTTACTTATCTGTATAATATATTTTCAATTTGGTATTAATAAAACCCCACCAAAAAAAGAAAAAAAAAAATTCATATAAATCTACTCTTAAAACAAAAACTACATTAAATCTCTTAATAACCTATTAAAAATAATTTATTATGATTAAATGATAACCATTATTGAAACATATATATTATATACCGCTTTTATGTATTATTATATACATACATACTAGAGAATCAGTTTTTTATTTTGCTTTGTTTTATATTTTCAGAAACTCCATCTCATCAACCGATTGTAACAAATTTAAGACCAAAATATCGTGTTGGAGAAAGTTTACGTGCAAATTGTACATCGAGAAATTCAAAACCAGCAGCAAATTTAACATGGTTAATAAATGACCAAGAGGTAAGAAAATCATATATTTTATTATTTATTCCATTAGGTTTTTGTTTCTTCTTGGTACAATTTATATTGATTTTGAAGAATTTTTATATTATACTGGTTTTTTTTAATAAAAATATGGTGTTCCATAAATTTTAGGTCCTAGAAAATTTTAAATCTGTAGTATCTTGCCTGAAGTTGATTTAATTTATTTATTTTTTTATATTTTTAAAGTTAAATCCTCTGTAAAAATTCTTATATTCAGGTGTAATGATTTGAAAACAAAATTAGTTCAATTGCGCCTTTAAATATGCAATTTTTTTTTTTAAATTGGTTTTTGCTTATTTAAAAATTTTTGAGAATCCTAATCGAATCAATCTAATTTTGCAAATTTTTAAAGAATGCAAATAGAAAAATAAGAAATAAATAACAAGATAAAAACGTGGAAGGCCTATTGATGTAGTAGGTTACTATTAGTAACACAAAACAAATTCTAGTAGTCACTATGCGATTTAATTTTTCGTTTAATGCAAGCCATTACTTTAATTGTTTAGTTTAATTTTTTGCAAAATATATATAATTTATTTATTTAATTCTAATATCATGCATTAGTAAATATTACCTGATATTATAATAGTCCTTTGCTTTTTTGGCATTTGGACTTCTTATTAATCTGTTACGATATACACTATATTATTTTATTAGATATGATCTCACCAGGGATTGAACCCGAGACTTTTTGATTGAAAAGCCGGCACTTTAACACCTGAGCTATCGGCCAGATAAATATATATATATTTTAAAGATATGTCCAAATCGTATTTGATACACTCTACTTACTTATAGAAAAATTATATTTTGGACCACATCTGATTTCAAAAATCATGATTGTTTTTTTTTTTTAATAAATAGTGAAGCTTATTAGAATAGTTTGACTATGCTTATTTTATTTAAAAAAAGGAACTATGATATACAATTAAAACTTTCAAAATATTACAATATCCTTTAATGCCTTCAAGATTCTATTTTCTATTACATCCCATTTTTGATAACGGTATAATAGATATGGAACTAAATGGAACATTTTAGTACAAAATCCATTTGCAATAATATAAATGCAATTAGTGTAAAATAATTGCATAGCAAAATGTTCATTGGTACTTTAGTTAAATACATTCTTATGATCACTTCTGGCGATTTCAAAAACTATTTCCAACTTTTTTGTAACAACTCACCCTGTTAGTGAACGACCATATTTTTAATATCGTACAAAAAAAAAATGTCCTTTTTCCTTTCAAAAATTCAATTTGAAATTATATTTTTATATTTCCTTTTAAAAACTACAACTAAAACTAATATACTTATATTAAATTACTTAAAAATTGTATATAATATATAATAAGTAATAACTATATTTAGTTATTAATGTCTTTTTTTACTCCTTTCAATTTACAAAACTTTCATAACATATATGTACATGTTTACATGTATATACATACAAAGTATATATATAATCTGACTTATATAATTCCACATAAATATATATATATATAAGTATATATAAGTAGATATAGCAAATGAAAATAAAATTTATAAAAAGAAAATAAATTAATAATATATATTTTTAAAAAAAACTACAACTACAAAAACAACAATTCAATAAAACAAAATATAAAACTAATAAAAGGAACAAACACATAAAACAACATAAAATAAAATACAACAAACCAAAATTGAAAATACACCACACTAACATACATGACATATTTGATTAAAAAACTTCACAAACAATAATAAAATATATTAACAGTTAAAAAATAAAAAGCAATAATTGAAAAGAAAGTATAAAGAAACTGCAGTTAAAAAATAATAAAAAAACAAAAAATAAACAGAAAAGAACAAGAACAAAAACTATTATAGGAAACGATTAACGGTAAAAAAAAAGTTTTTAAATTAAGACAAAAAAAAAAAACAGAAAAAAAAAAAACGAAACATATAATAACTGCAAATAGAAAATAAAATAAGAAATATAATAATAATAATAATAGTAATAATAATAATAACGGTAAAAATAAACCAAATTTAACGGTTAAAATAAGATCGTCATTAAGAAAAGAAATAGGAAAGAAAGAGAAAGAAATAAAAAGAAATACGTGCAATATTTTTTATTTTTTTTTTTAGTTTGTTTTTCAATTCACTCATAATCATTATACGCTCATAATAATATATACTTTTATTTATATATGCATTTAGTTGTGTATGAGTTCTTATGTGTATATTTATACAGGGTGTATTCAATGGTCTTTAGGTGGAGATGAAAAGGGGCAAAGGGAAATAATGATCGATAGACCTGAAGACAATAGAGTAGGTATAGGCAAAAAAAAAACAAACATATTTCCGAAGAAGTCATGACCCTCTATTGCGTCCTGGTCGAGTTTTATAGCCTCTTTATACACATAACTAGTATAGAAAAAAAATGGTGTATACAAAGTTGTATATAGTGTATGCAATCGTTCATATAAGTTGATATGAAGAAATTGGCAAAGATCCAAAGACCTGAGTATGAAAAAACTGGATACAGACGAAAAACAAAATAATGAAGAATGAGTCATTACCTAATACATATTGCTTACTGGTAGAGAGTTATAAAATTTCGAAATCGATATGTGTGAAGAAATAGGTAATATAATTCCTATGAACAGTTATCTCTCTAAACATGTTATTATGACTCATATTTAAGATTGTAAAATGAGCTTTTTAAATTAATGTATAAAACCGCATCTGTTCAATCTGTTCATTCTTGAAAAATTTTATATAAATAATAATTTTATATATGTAATTTTCGGATCCATGAAATAAGCCACTAAGGTAAAATATGACCCTGAAAGAAAGGTTTTAAAGTATGAAGATCCCTTTCATCCCTTTTTCAGAATAAAAAGACATGTGTAGTCTGTAGGTTCGATTTTGCATTATGAAGTGGGATTCAAAATTCTGGAAAAGAGGAATATCTAACCTGTTTTTGATTCTCTATCTAAGATCACTTGGGCATATATTACACTTATATATGAAAATTCATACCCTTCGGCTTTATTTCCCATTCATTGAGAAATAATACCCCGAGATCTTATTGGTTATATGCATTTGAGAAATAAGGTCACCAAATATTGTATAGTACAAGTTAATACGATTAGTGAGCTCTACACACTCTGTACATATAAAAACATATACTGTTACAATAAGAAATATTACCTTGAAGTCTTATTGATCATATGTATTTGTGAAATAAGGTCACAAAATATGGTAGAGTTTTTGTAAATCAATACGACTAGTAAGCTCTGCACACCCTGTACAAATAAAATCATATACTGTTATAATATTATAAATTTCTTTACATATAAAAAATATAAAACAATAGTAATAACGGTAAACTACTTTTATATTACTCTATATATGTATGTAGATATATATATATATATATATATATATAGTTTGATATACATATATTTCAACATAATTGAGAAATAAACAGGAAAAATAACGGTACAAAAAAAATGCACAACTACAAAAAAAAAAAAACAATTTAACTTAAAATTGTACACAGTTAAAAATAACAGTTATAAAATGAAAATAACAAGGAAATAAGAAAATTAAAAAAAAAAAAAAAAAAAAAAAAACTAATAATAATTTTAAAGAAAATTTATAAAAACAATTGAAAATATTTTATAATAAAAACAAAAAAAAAACTAAATTATAAGGAAATGAAAGTTTTTTTTTTTATTTTTCTGCTTTTTTCTTTTTGTCCTTCACAAAACGTTTCCTTCTTTCGAGTTTCTTTTAGCCCTTATTAAATTTTGTATTTTTATTTGTTTTTTTTTTTTTTATTTTGTAAATTTTAAACTATATTTTCTGTGGTGTCTTTCTGGAAAACTATGTCCCTAAGTTGGTTTTGCTTTGCTCTGAAGCCACACAATAATAAATTTTTTAAAATAACGGAATTTTATTGGAATCCACCTGTAACCGTGAAAGAATAACAGGAAAAAAAAAAAACGCTGAAGTAAAATCTAAATTAAATAGTTTTTTTTTGTTTTTTTTGTTGTTTTTTTTTTGTATCTTGTAGTTTGTTTTTCTTTTACTGTAATCTTGTTGATTTATTAGTTGTAATGTTTTAAATAGTTTTTGTTGTTCTTGTTGCTATTGTTGTTATTGTTGCACGTTTCCTATATTCTTTTTTTGGTCGGAAAAATTGGGTTACAAATGGAAAAGTTTTAAATTTTGAAAATGAAAATCCAAAAAAGAAAAAATTAAAAAAAATTTATTTCCAAAAAGAAGGTCAATTTTATTAGAAGGTTAATGTTCAGTTTTTGGTTTTTTTTTTTTTTAAATTAAAATTAAATTTGGTGTAAATTTAAATGGTGTAACTTTAAAAATATTATGAAAATTTTTGAATTAATATGAAGAAAATTGTAGAATTTTCTTTGGTTTTTTTGTGATGGAAATTTAATTGAGATTGAATTGATGAACTGTAAGCATCTAGTAACTATGTCAAATAGTACTTACATGTAGAAAGACAAAGTAATAAATTTCAATGTGCATTTTTAATATTAATATATATGTATTAATTGTGCTTTTATATTAAATTCAATGTGCAGGGCACAACTATTGCTAGACGGCGCCATTGGAAGGTTTTTTTTTTATATCAGTTTTTTGATTGTGTGTTAAGAAAGTTCGTGAAAGTTGCAGAAGAAATTGGTATAGGGCAATTGTTTAGATTACTCCATCTTAGTTGTGTTACGAATCGATTAATATCAATATTCAATTAATTCAATTTTATTTGTAATTTTATGGTGTAGTATAAGTATGAGAAATATTTAATAATTTCTAGTTTTTCATATGTGAGTTGTAAATATGAAATTAAATTAGTTTTTTAAAATGTACTTGTACCTATGTATATTTTTAGTTCAATTAGAATTGGTAGCTAAAGCAAGTTGAAAATCAGATAATAATTTTCACTTTTTCTGAGATTCGAAACTGAGGAGAGGTTTGCACTCTACACACTGCGCTAGTTAACCATTTAACGACTTTATATACTGCCTATGTAAACTTAAAAAAAAGAGAGAGAAGTTTCGACTGTTTGTAGGATTCGAAAATGAATGTCTTCAATAACGGGTTGGCTCTCGCCTATTTATCTGCTGAGTCATTTAAGTGAAAGGTTTGCGATTATGCTTTGGCGATCTTATCAAAGAGTTTTCCTTGTTATTGAAACATGGATCCTCTGAATGAGAGGTCCGTGTCATCTGGAAGATTTAGTGTAAGATCGTCGAAGACGTTTCCATGATTTGTTGAAGTATTTTAATATGTTTATTACATTTTGCATTTACATAAATTTCTAAATAAAATGAGTAATCTTCTAAATAAAATGAGTAATCTTCGAAGCTGAAACTTTGGTTATTATAATTATCCATAGTGAGGCACACTGTTCATGAACACTTAAAGGGTTACAATATTTTTATTCAAGATTGGTTTTGTTTTTTATACCATACAGAATCCAATTACTAAGTTCAATATTTTTTTTTTAAAAAAAAACAAATCCCCTTGTAAATAAATTTTAAGTGTTATTTGAGACACCACAAAAGAAAAAGATAGAAATATAACATTTATTTTTTGTTTCATTTTTAAAAATTTTATAAAATACTTTTTCTTTTCACTTATACGTGTTTTTGAACTTCGTTGTTCTTACAATTCGGCATCGTTTATCGTTTGTTTTGCAAAAATCTTCCAAGACTTTTTCTAAAGACCTTCAGTAGCAAGAAGTAAAAGGGTTTTTTTTTTGGTAACACAAGTATCATTTATGTACGGATGAAATCCACCAAAAAAAAAAAAATTTTCATCAATTTTTGTTGTTCCTTAAATTTTTTTTTTTTTGAAAAGTTTTTCATTTCAGTTTTCCCATGAATGTATAAAACCAAAGAAAATTGAATATAATTGTGTGCAGTGAAAGCGAAAGAATAAAACAAAAAAATGGCCAGAAAGTTAAAAGAAAATATAAAGGGTATAAAGGGTATTGTAAGTTTTTTTGATTATATCTTCTTAGTTTTTCTTTAACTGGTTCCTGAAAGCTTAAAAAGAAAATAGTTTTGTGTCCAGGAAAAAAAATTGAATGTCTTCGTATAGTTTTTATTTCAAAATTCTTGTTTTAGTGGTCCAACTTTAATGAAGCTCTTGCTATATTTTTATAGACTGAATATAATCAGAAAAAAAAATATTGAATTAAATTTAGAACTGCACTTTATGAAATAATTTTAATGGGATTATGTATGATGAAGAGAAAGAAAAATGGTACACTTTGTTTGGGAACAGATATTGGTCTGTATTTCTGTTATAAAATCAATTGGGCACTTTGGACACAAATTATTTGATTAAATTTATCTTTGATTCAAATTTAAAATATTATAGCATAGGCATAGGCTTGGGAAGTATAGAAGGTTAAAAATGGAGTAAATTATCCTTATAATAAGACCCTTATCAGACCCAAGACCGAAGAAAGTGACTGCAACATTTTCACACATAATTTCTCCAAATTTTGATCAGACCTGAAATTAGAAAGTGATAAGAATCCTCTTAATAAGGTTTTGAATTTTAAAGTTTTCAATCTTTTTATTTTTTTTTTAAACCTTTTATTCCTTTCAATAAAAAGAAATGCAGTAAACTAAGATGGTCATATGATCCAATATCTTTTACAGTTTAACATTAATTAGATAGGAGCATCATTTTCGAAAATAAAATGCTCAATAAGATGAAATTGGGACTATATTTTAGTAGTGAAGTGTTAACATATATTCCTATATGTTTCAGAACTTATAATTCATAAAATAATATATGTAAAATTGGAGACAATTTGGATCCTATATTTTTATAATTTATATACATTATATACGTACCACAATTTAATAATTCATAATATGATTTATAATTAAATAAAAAAAATATAAAAATAAATTATTCAACCATTATCATCCTAAAAGTATGCCACATACTATAAAAAAGTTCAATTTAATACATAATAAATTCAATTATGTGAAACTATTAATCAACCGAATTATTTTTAAAAATAAATAAAGTCATTATATTAAAATAACTATAAAGTTATAAAATATAATACATATTATTAATTGAAGTTTGTTTATTTCGTCCGCCTATAAGTATGCAATTTTTTTTGGATTTCTGCTTTATCTTCAAAATTTTGATATTTAATATTTGAAATTAAAAAAAATTAATGTATACAGACTAAACACAGAAATATAAAAAAAAAATTTTGCAAATAAATATTAAATATTAAAATAAAATGAAAAACAAAGACTATAAGATGACGACAAATAGAATTTAAAATTAAATTTTAGTTTTTTATTTGTTAACAAACTCAGAAATAGAAAATAAAGCAGATAATTAAAATAAAAATTAAATAAGTTTTAAAAATAATATTAAATATATTTGCTAAAAAAAAATAATATAATATAAAATATTAATAAAGTGAATGAATAGGTTTGTTTAAAAATAAATTTAAGAGTTCAAAAATTAAACATTATATGTGAATATAAATCATAAAAAAAATATTTTATAGTTTAAATTTTAATGCACTTAAAATTTGTACTTTATTACTATATAAATATTATTAAATTATGGCTCCAAATAACTTGACATGTTATATTTATGATATTAAAATAAATTATTAATACTTGGTGTTAATGTCCCCCATAAAAGGGTTACTACAGCATATTATAGTTTAATACCACAGTAAATATTTTTATTTTTTAAATTTGAATTTTATTATAATTGATTTATAAAAGAACTTACAATTTTTTTAATACCTTATTCATGATTGAAATTTTTCTACATATATTTCTACATACATACATTCTTTACTCAGTATAACTTTTGTCATCATCTACACATTAACTTAAATTTTGATTTAAAACTAATATTTAAATAAATCTCTACATATTTAGTTTGTTTTTTTTAGTTTGGTCTTCTATATATAAATCTAAACCTTTTGATATTGTTTAAGCTAAAACTGCTGGGGCATTTTTAATGAACTAACACTTAAATCAAACATATTTTATTCCTTTGCCAGCTAATAAAAATGCTTTCGCAGTTATTTTGCGATATTAAAGATGAGAACACGTAAAAATTTTCCTCAGTGTGAATTAAATAAAGATGCGCCAGTTAAAAAAAATTAAAATGCATAGAAAAGTAATGGATTTCAAGTCGCGGTTCATTTTACTTAGCCGACTTATTTTATTTTTTTAAAAATTTTTATTAAAAATTGATTCAATTATTATTTAGGTTAAAGATAAGAACACGTAAAAATGGCGCCACTTAAAACAATTAATAGGCCTAGAACTGTAATCGATTTGTAGTTGCGGCTTAATTCATTTAGCCGACGAATTTTATATTTCACGCATTTTAACTAGATTTCAAAATTGATTCAAATTACTTTATGCAAATTAAGTTAATATGCATAGAACTGTAATGGACTTGCAGCCGTGGCTCATATTATTTAGCTGACTTACTTTTTTCTCAAAGATTTTATCTAGAATTTAAAATTGATTCAATTATTATTTAAATTAAAGATGAGAACACGTAAGAATTTTCCTCATTGTCAATTAAATCAAGTTGCGCCACTAAAAAAGTAATATACATAGAAATTTAATGGCTTTGCAGTCGCGGCTCAGTTTATTTAGCCGACTTATTTTATTTTTTCATACAAATTTAACTAGAATTCAAAATTTATTCAAATTACTTTATGAAAATTAAATTAATATGTATAGAACTGTTATAAATTTGAAGTCGCGGCTTAATTTATTTAGCCGACTTATTTTATTTTTTCTCATATTTTATATAGAATACAAAATTGATTCAAATTACTTTATGAAGAAAATGAAGTTATATCTAATTTTGTTCTTCAATTTTTATGAATTAATCTTTAAGTGCACAATGGCATCTAAAACGAACATTTGATAAACTTAAAATTTCTGTACATATTATTGTTATTTGTTTAATTTTTAAAAAATTATAATTAGAACATTGAAAAAATTTTAATTTTAATTAGTAAACAATTAATTGACACAGGTGTATCTATCTCACACAGTGTATACAACAGTTGAATATTTTGAAACATTCCAAATAAAAAACTGTAGGTAATTTTTATATCAAATAATAAATTTAAATATTCCAGTATACAAAATCTATATTATATGTGAAATACATTTTGACCGATTGATGATATTAGTTTAAAATTTAATATATGATTTTTATTTGTTAAGTCTGGCGAATTATTTTCATTCTTTTAATATTTAAAATTACAGGTAATCAAATTTAATATTGCGGATATTTTCAAAAGTTCTAATTTCCAATTTAAATAGAAATAAAACATAAAAATTTATATAAATTTATTTACTTAAATGTTGTTAACAAATGCAATTTTCCACTTAAATATTGTTTATATGTTATTTTTATTGTATATATGAAACTGTTTCTAACAAACGCGTAAAACCACTTGAATATGCTAAAGAGACTTGCAATTAATAGGGTTTATCTGACCGATAGCTCAGTGGTAAAGTGGCACCTTTTCAATCGAAAAGTCTCGGGTTGGAACCCTGGTCGGATCATATCTAATAAAAAATTATAGAGTATATTACAATAATTTAATAATAAGTCCAAATGTCAAATCGGCAAAGGATTAATATTATCAGGCAATACTTAATGTCAATATGATAATGTGCGACGACCAGATTTTGACAAGCACTTTTAATTTTTGTGTGTGAACTATTTTTTTAGCTCACTTTTTATGTCACCTGGAGGCTTTTATTAACTGTTAAACAGGGTTCTAAGTTGTCCTTCTTGAGTAATTTGGTTATTGTTCTCCTTAAGCATTTTGAAGATAGTTTAAGAAGAGCAACTTGGAATCTTATCTAAGATATAATAAAGAGTGAGCTAGAACAATATTTTTAAAGCAACCCGGATATCATAATGTTGGGTATCGTAAAAACCTTTTGTGGGCTATAGAACTTGTGCTCCAGGTAACCCAGATGGTTTACTGACGGATTTTCAAGCCTTTACCAGGTTTATGTGTTTTTAAAAAGCTTATTGAGATCTAATCAATGATGTTTGACGCTTGCACTGGGAGCACACATTACTTATAGTTTATTTGGCCTGATCTTTTAATGGCCTGATTAAAAAAAAAAATTCTGGCACTCAATTTACAATCATTTAAATTATACAAAGAGTTGTCATATTATTTATACAATTGTTTTATTATTTAGGTTAAAAACAAAAACAATTGATAAAAACTTATCATTAGTATATTTATTTTGTCTACCATTGCAATTCCAAAAAATTTTCAGACTTTGAATAATGTGGTTCTTTTAATTTGTGCATTTATATATTATATATATCTATATATAAATATATATATGTATAAATAAAATTATTTAATATATTAGCATAAGTAGTCCTAAAATTAAATAAAATGTTTTTTTTTTTTAAATTTGACAATAAAATATTTATAGTGTCTGAACTTAAGTAGGGCAATTGTTTTTTAAAAAAAAGTTTTTGTGTAAATTCATTAGGTTCCAAAAATTGCAAATGGCCTTTTATAAATTTAAATCCAAAAATAAATTAGGTATATAATCAATTGGATAAGTTAAAATATTATATATATTATATATGTATATTGTATATATAGGATACCTAGATATATGAAATGTTTAAACAAATTAAAAAATTTCGTATATTGTGCATTAAAGGGAAATTCCCCTAAGCTTAAAAAATAAAACTAAAATAAATTTTATTAAAATTTTTAAAATCTGTTAATTTTCAAAAGCTTATGAAATATTTTGTTATTAATTTTTTTTACAATTTATAATATAATAAAATTTATTAACTGGCTTATGAATTCTAAAGGTTTTTGAAGCCATTTTTAAATTTTAATATGGAGTCAAAAATAACGATTGATTTAATTAAATAAGGCTCTAAATACATGCTATTTTAAATTATTAAATAAATTTCTCAAAAAATAAGTCCCCTAAAACAATATTACAAACTTGTTAAGAATTCCTAATCTTTATAAGGAAATAATAAAGGAAATTGTTTATGAATTATAATTCCCAATTCCCGTGCATGGAATAATAGACTTAAAAGTGAGAGATATGAACATAGTTTAGGTATCGAATTTCAAATATAACTAATATTTGGAAGACTGTCGACTGAAAATTCTTTAAGTAGATCTTAGTAGAACGAAGAGTTTCCAACAAAATTATCTCAAATAGAGAATTAGGGTGTCAAGCCCAAGGGAGTTTTCGGATTTGATCAGGTAATTCATGACATGAGACTAGGAGCTCATTGAGTTAATAATTTCTTGTTAAAAACTTGTATTAATAATAAAATTAACAGCATGGACCAAATACAGCTTTAAGAATATAATCTAATGCCCAACTAAGTAATATGAAAATTCGATAAACATTATTAAACTTTTAAGTTTATGACATACAGATTTTATACGAATCATATGATCGAAGACTTCCGAACAGATAAGCAGTGGAAGAAGAAGAAATCCGTCAATTTTATAGAGGATGTTGTCGAAACATGAATGACAAATCAAAGCGCTGAAGTGAAGTTCCAAACATATAAAAAAAACTTAATAATATACAGTCAATTTTCGACAGGTTCAGTGATTATTAGGGTTAAAGATTTTATGTTCCTTAGAATATATGTATTACTTAGGCTTATATTTATAATTTTAAATACCAGAATATGTAGAAAATATCAATTCTTGTAATATGATATTTTTTCACTAAGGAAATACCGTTATTTTCTTCACGGTTTTATTCAAGCATATACCGTTATATTCTTCACGATTTTATTCAAGCATATACCGTTATTTTCTTCACGATTTTATCTAAGCATATACTTTTATTTTCTTCACAATTTTATTTCACTAATAGGTCACTAATTTTTTAGTACTACAGAAATTCTGTATAATAAATTTACAAATATTGTAAACTCATGCTCCGAACTTGTAAGTAAAATAACTTTATAAAGTTAAAATTTCTTAAGCCTGATTCGTTATTGGTTCTGAAATAGAATCATTCATTCTAAGGAACCATTTTCACATTTCGACTCGATTCGATAACGGTTTTAAAGTAGAAACGGAAAATATAAAATAATAAAAGAATTTCTCATGCTCTGTGTAATTCCAGGTACGGTTTTAAAATGAAACGGGGAATGTTAGAAACTTCCGATGAATCAATTGCTGTTTATTTATTAATATTTTAAAATGAAGTGTTTATTGTTTTTAAATATCATTTCCAAATTATTTTCAAAATTCTTAATAAAAATTTATATATTCCCACAACAATAATCACCTTGTTTACAATACATATTAATATAAAAACAATAATAAAATAAAAAATCGTGAGTGTATATGTTTATAGAAAAGTCATAAATTTTTATTTGCGGTTATTATTAGATTCTCTTACCGTTACCATTTCTACGGAAAACAAAATATCAAAAACAAAAAGAAGTTTACGACAATTTTTTTTTCAACACTTGAAAAAATTAGAAAAACACATTTCCCATATTTTCCACAGGTGATTTTATTCTTACCACATATTTTTTCACTTATAACATCATCTACACAGTAGACATATATACATAAATCTTTTGACATATTTATTCATAATACTTTTAATATGTTTATTTACCTAAGATACAAAATAAACACACCTGAATATACCGTTATATACATATATTTTCCCTTATACACATATAATGTGTGTATATATACACTTTTCTATAGGTACTGTAGAAAAGACATCACAATAAAATAAAAATCATCCTTGTTGGATGTTTAAGAGGCCGCAAAAAAAATGTATATATATATATTTATACTTATATATATAAATGTAGGTATTTATGGGTATATGTATACATATATATAAGGAAGGAAAAAAAAATTCGAAAGTTAATTTTTAATTCCCTTGTAAAGTGATTTTTTTATTTGTTTGAGAATTTTGTTTTTTTTTTCGTAAACAACTCCAGCTTCCCCAACTCCAAATTCCAACCTATTCATATACCTTGAATATGTATATACACGACCAATTAAATAAAGAATGCTTTAAAATCACCTTCATCTAATTTTATTCTCCATTATCTCTTTCTATTAATATCAACATGGGCGTCAAAAGTATATAGACAGTTGACATTGTGTACCCTTTCTAAGATCACAGACGTCTGAATTCTAGGTTCATAGAAGTTCAACAAATTTTTTGAAAATTTGTAGGAATTACCGGAGCATCTCGAAGAGCATGAACTTGTCTGACCATTCCGAGCTCTTCAAATAACACGATAAACAGATGTTCAAATAACAGTTGATGCACCAACCTTTTATTAGAAATAAGTTGTTAGGAGTATTTCAATATTTTTACCTCAATGTCATCAATTGGAGAATATCGAAAAGTTTTTTGCGAGATCTATAATATTTCTTTGAGGATCATGATTCTAGGTCTTACTACTTTAATGATAAGTAGCGGTATCTATAATTTCATTAATGCTATCTATTCTTTCTTATACAATAATAGAGTAGCAGCTGCTGTCCTCCGGTATGGAAATGCTTTTAAATTAAAACAATTCACTTGGAAGTTTTCCTTTATACGTATAGCTGGGGCCACCAATAATACTGTAATGCAGTTCTGATTAGTTTTATATTATGGGATAAGTGTTTGATGCAATTTGATGATATTTCTTTAAATAGACAAACCTTCCTTTATATCAATCTTGTCCCTCAGATTCACATACTAATGGAAATGAAACTGGAAAGCTATGGGATGTGGTGAGAAGTATAATTTTTTTTAAATCTGTTTTGATTAGCTTTGTGGTCTGTATTTAATTGTTCGGTGATATGCAGCTACTGCTACCAATGATAACGTTTAGACTCTAATTAGCTTCAAATATTAAGAAGCTCTTCTAGCTCTTGTTCTTGGTCCTTAAAAACGAATGGGATACAAAAAGTTGTATCCAGTTTTAAAATTCTTAAACGTGTTTAAAATGATTGGTGTCCATTTATATTTGATACCCATTGTATTGATAATGTAAACAAAGTAGGTATCTAGATTCACATCATTTCCTTTTACACTTGATCTGTCAAAAGAAATATGTTTTATTTTTTTTTTTGGAAACATTAAGTCAATTTACGAAATAGGTATATTTGGAAATTATAATATAAAACCGATGACAGTTCACGAACGTTGAGTTGGGAGGAGGAAGGGCGGTATTAGAAAGAAATCTGATAATATAAAAAAAATAAAAGCTATGAAATCAAAATATAAAGTATAGAAAGGGATAGATATATAAAGTTAAAGAAAATGTAGGCATGGAAATCATCATTAACATCATCATCATTATCATATTCATCGCTATCATAATCATCGTCATCATCATCTAAGGAAAAGCTCAAAATAAATAAAGAACAAAAACAAATGGATAAAATTTACTGTTATAACAGTAAAATGATTTTTCTATTTTCTTTTGTTTATTTTTGTTTGATATGATTTATATTTGGAGTTGGAGGGATATAGTAAGGCATAAAATTGGCGGGAGGTTAAAGAAGGGAGGTGAGGTGGAAGCAAATTAGGCGAATAACGAAAAGAGGGGGCGGAAGGACGAACAATTTTGATTGTAAAAGAAGAAGTCATTAATAATAGATTTTGAAAAAACAAAAACACAATATTTTGAATATTTTACTCGGTATAAAGATGGGGTGATGATGATGATGAATGATAAGTGGATATAAAAGGACGATAAGTGATAAAAATCATATAAGATTTTGATGTAAACATATTATACATGATGATATATTGTTATTTTTATGATTTTTTAAAACAGTTATTGGAAAATAAAAAATTTTTAAACATTTATTTGGAAAATAAAAAATGAAAATGGAAAATTTTTTTTGAATTTTGTTTTGATATTATGTTCTTTGTTTTACGCGATTTTTTTACCGTAGGTGTTTTTCTGTAGTTATAAATATTGTTTTTTAATATTAATTTTTTAAATATTTAATGAAAGTATGCGGAATATATAATGTTTAATATAAAATATATGATATTTATTTATTTATGTATTTTTAAACCGATTTTCTAATTTTCCTAGAATTTTTTTATTACTTCCGAAATTGTAAAAAAACTCAAAACATATTTTTATAGGTACAACTAATTAAACAGCGTATTTTGAACCCTTTTTAAAACAAACTCTGAAATAGGGCTTGTGCCCTAGAAATGTACAGCTGGTTGGTTCTGAGGATAAGAATGTGAAAGGATAAATTGGAATTGAGTTTGCAAAATTTAAGATTCTGGGATTATTGGAGATGAGGAAAATTGAATGGGATAGTTAGAAGAAACAAGTTGTGTGTTATTCTTAATTTTTTTCCAAATCGTGGCCATATGCTGGGATTTGGTTTCACATTCGCGAATATTCATTAACTGTATTGCCCTACCTGAGTAGTTCAACAACGAACAAACGAATTTTCATTATCTGTATTGCCCTACCTGAATAGTTAAACTGTGTAGGAATGGGAATCTGTTGCTGCTGCTCTTGTTTCAGTTGGAAAATTTTGTGTAGAGGTATTAGTTATTTTATTTCATTAGAACAGGTGCTTGTTCCTGATATCTATTAAATAAGATCATTTACCAAATTGTACGACTGTGGTTGAAAGGAATGACCGTTGAGGCAACGTTGGGACTACTAGAAGACGAATACCACTTTAACAAAATATCACAAAGGAATAAAGGCTCCCGCCTAAATATGTGCATTATATTCCATTTTTGGCTTAATTTATTTTGAACTTTAAAAGGATATTCATTTCTCTGGTGGGTCCGAAGCTGTGTTTTCGAAAATTGCCACAATCTTCCATCATGTGTGCCTTAAACTTTTCTAAGTTGGATATAATGAAAGATGCAAAACGTTAGGTTTAGGTTAGATCTTTGTAAATATCTTTTTTAAAAGTCTTTTGAAATGTGGATACTTCTTGCTTATTACTTTTCTGACTATTATGCCAGGTAATTAAAGTAGCTGTCTTTTTAAAAGTACATCAAATATCTTTTTAGTCAAAATAAATAAATGTCTAGGCAAATGGGGTATTTCTATAATTTTTATGTTAAATAGCAAGAAAAAATTTTAATTAAATTAACTGACTCTTGATATTTTAATCATATTAATTTCATGGTATAAATATTGTAAATAAACTCAAAAAAATTATATTTAAATACATTAAAATTTTAGAAAAATGTCTGTAGAAGGAGTTGCATTTTAAATTCTCTGTAGGCAGCCTTGAATTATGCAATATTTACAACAAGGGAATTTTTTGTTTTTTTTTTTGTGAAGGAAGTCTAGTTGTTGAATTTTCAAAAATTGAAAAATGATACTTTGTAGAAAATATTATATAATTCTGTATATTTATTTTGTTTTAAAAGGTCATCAGCTATTTGAGTTAAAAATATATTTGAAAAATTGTTTGGGTCTTAAATTGAAAGTTAAAACTAATTTACCTCCCTAATTTTCTATAATTAAATTTTTGGAAATTAAAGTGCTTGTGCACAAAATATTATGTAATTTTTAAAATGAAATAAAATTAGCATTCCTATAGGATTTTAAAGAGTTTTTTAATTTTTGTTTAGAAATAGAAATATAATTTATTTTTAAATTGTTTCCAGTTAATCCGCCATTTAATATAATGATAAATGAGTCTTTCTTTTATATTTTACGGGAGATATGGAAAGCGTCGAAGTTCACTTATTGGAGCCGTGTTTATTACCTATAATTGGCGTGCGACTATAACTCACAAAAACCACTAACTTTTCCGACCCAAACTTTAGGATTGTATCTGGTGCGAGAACTGCACAGCTTGGTTTCGAGGATAGGGATGTTAAAGCATTTTTGGGGATCAGGTTTAGGTTTCTGGAATTAAAAATTGTAAAACCTCACAATGCATTTAAGTTGCGGGAGATCAAATATATTTTTTACTTTAACTGAAGACATTCTTACTCATTCTTTTCTAGTGTATTTTTCATAAAACTTATTAGTTGAGGCAGTTTTGACGTAATCCTGTGAATAAAGTTTCTAGTATCCATCCGTTCTCTGTTAGAAAAGCTCCTGACGAAGTAGAAAAAATGGCTTAATGACTAGAAATCTTAATCCATTCTTCATTAATTTCAAAAGCTAGAATTAATTAAAACTTTCCTCCTAAAAATTTATGAGGCTCTTCTAAATTTATTAATATGGTAAATCATCTAGATTTCTGTTTCCTTACATGGAAGTATTTAATCCCCAGCAATCGAAATCTAATAATATCTAATTAATAATAAACTTAATAACATTTTTCTGCACGCAATTAAATTCACAGCAAGTTGTAATAAAACATCATGTACCGACAGTTTTCATTCTTTCTAATTTTTTTTAAAAGTTATTTAGACTTAATATTAAATATACCTACTGCAATTAATTAAAAAGCCAACTCTAATACAAAGTTCTGTATAAAATATAGTTCTGATAGTATACAACATAATTAAATATGACAAAAATGAAGAGAAAATCTAAGAACTTTAAATTTATTTTCAAAAACAGAACCTTGAATAGCATTTTTAATTTTGAAACTCTACATTCTACTGGAAGTTCTATATATTTGAAACTACTTATTGGAGGAGTTTTTTTTTTATTTTTACTTTCTCTTTATTTATTTCTAACTTTAATAATGTCCATTGTTCAGACTGGAGGGAATTTAAAAAGAAAAAAAACAGCAATGAAGTATTTCATTCATGAAAACTTCCCATAAAGTTTTTAATAGCAACTGAACAGCATCAGTTTTCTATAACTTCATTTAAAAACTAGAAGCAACAATAATTTGAAGAAAAATCGTTTCGCATAGACAATTACAGAAGTATATAAATATATTTAAAAAATAAATTTTTTTTTTTCCTATAATTATGCAATTTTTTTCAGTTTTTGCTCTTAGAAGTATGCAAATTTATATAAAAAATGTTGAAGGTGGCGCAGCAGGTAGGCAAAGCAACAGGTTTCCCATTTGTAATTTGAAATCAAAATCCGCATAGGTTTAAGAGTTTTTTCATAAATTTTTTGCCCCTACAAATATGCAATTCTTTAAATATTATATAAAATATTTATATAGGCTGTGTAGTTGCTTAAATTTTAGCCAACCACTCTCTAGGTGGTGTAGAAGGTAAAACACAAGGTTTAATAATTAGGGAATGTGAGCCCAATAAGCCTGCACGGCTTTGAGAGTTTCTTCCTAAGAAATCTTGTGACCAACGACATCAAACGACATGACATTTGAAGTCATTTTAAAACTAGATCTAAAGACCAACAAGTTGGATAAAACTCTTTTAATTTTCTAACGAAATTTACAGCAAATGAAGACAGAAAGGAAAAAAAAACAGAAAATTCGAATATAAATTAAAACATTTTTACAAATTCATATATATTTTCT
Source organism: Dolichopus griseipennis (assembly GCA_963082915.1). Lineage (NCBI taxonomy): Eukaryota > Metazoa > Arthropoda > Insecta > Diptera > Dolichopodidae > Dolichopus > Dolichopus griseipennis. The sequence goes on along the minus strand of OY720444.1, from coordinate 14,687,163 downwards.
ATTTTCGAGGGTGGACAACTTTGACATATTTACTACGTTTGCTTTATATGTAATATGCATTTATATACACAATATTTATTTATATAAAGATATTATGTACAATATACATTTATTTAGTTATTTTTAGACATAAATACATTATTTTATAAATTATAACATCAAGACGTTGTTATTATAAGTACCATTATTATAGGGAAAAAAATACCACTGTTTTTTTGGAGCGAGTGCATTATAGAACTTGCAAAGAATGAAAACTAAAATAAAACTAAAAAATAAATACAGAATATAACAATTACTTTTCTTACAAGATGTTTGTTTGGATGTACAATAAAGTTTTGAAAAGAAAAATTGAAAATTTACAAAAACAAAAAATAATGGGATGAAGTTGTTATCTGAGTTTGGTCTAATTCCTTTAAACTTAATTCTACTACTTAAAATAGCATCGGAACACTTTACAATTACTCTTATTCTATAATTGTCCTCAGAGTAATACAGCCTCCGGATGTAGAGTAAACTGAAGATTCATTCATTGCTTGAGGAAACTACTTGCAGAAAGAGGTGGTAGAAGTGGGAATCTGAGCAAACTTTATTCACTGTTAAAAGTGGGTGGTTGATGGAGATATCAGAATCAGCTCTAGACAATAATAGAAGGGGTGGTGGAAGAAGGTTACCGGGCAAACTTTAAACACTAGCAAAAGGGGTATCGGAACAAGCTTTAGAGATGCGCCACCGAATATAATTATTTCGAAACTCTTAAAGTTTCCATAGATCTTCCATAGATTACGCTTCAGATACAGTGAAATATTTATATTCGGTGCAATTCTTCAATTCTTTGATCCTTCCAACATTTTGCTAGGTGTTTTAATTAAATTAGGTGGTTATCAGAAATTAGGTGGTAATCAGAAATTAGGTTAAATTTATTTCATTCAATAATTATTATTTTTAAAGATCTCATTTGCAATGTCCATTCATTACTTTAATTGGTGATGAAAATTCCAATTAGGGATTTTTATAATTGAACAAATTTTGTAGAGAGTGGTGTTACTGGATATTAGTTTTAATAATTTTCTAGACGCTTTTGATTAAAAGATTTTTATTTGAATAAATTACAGTTTTTCTTTTAATCCTAAGATCTAAATTCTACAGCATTTTATTTTATTCATACATATATAACTAGGAATCCCTTCTGGGTCAGCAGAGGAAAAACTTGAGTCATCTTAATATTATTTAATTCAGAAACTTTTCTACTTTCATTTCATCCTGAATACCAACACTTCTCCTTAGAAAATCCCACTCAACGATCAAAGAACCTCCAACAAAACTATATTTTAAATGTTTTTCAATCCTATTCATATTTCGAAAAAAAACTTTTAACTATGAAAAAAAGAAAAACTCTTAATATTTTCATCTCGCCTAGAACTTAATAGTATATAAACACAATATTTTTTTAAGGATCTGCGCCAAATGTTGTCCTTAAACATTTTTCTAATCAAAAAAAAAAAACTACAACAGTACTGAGTAAATAGCAAACAAATAAATTTTTTTTGTATATATTTTTTTTTTCCGAAGAAAAGTTCAGTTCTGTAGTTCAATTTTTTTTTGAATCCTTTAAATGTCCTTGTTTCTATTATTTTTTTAAGAAATAAATAAAGATATCCTATATTTTGCAATTTATTTCTTATTTTCAGAAAATTTTCAAAAAAAAATTTTTAAAGAAATATGTGCATATTAGTTTTACTTCCGATTTCTATCTATCTGTCCGTTGATCGGGTATTTTGGAAACTTCAACACTTTTCAAAATAAAGCAAATGAAATTCTAATTACGGATAGTTCTAGGGGAAAAAAATGTATTTTGTACGGAACAATTTTTTTTTTGTAGTTCCGATTCATTAGAGCGCTGCATCTATCAAAAGATCGACAAAGCCTAACATAGTATATATAATATAAGTCTTGTGAAGTATATCTTCAATTTGGAAATTTCAAAGTCCAGTAGCTTTTTTAAGCCTCGTTAAATTATTTAGAATAAGTGAAAAGTTTTGCCATACGGTATTGTTATGCTTAACACAATTTTTGCAGTATTTTAATACCACCCTAAATCTTCGAAAATTTTTTGCTTAGAAACATTAAATTAACATAGCAGTTAGATCTATAGAAACAAATATGAGTCCATATAAAAATCTTTGTGTGTCGCCCGCTGTTCAGAAGCTCTAAGAGATTAAAAACAAAAAATTAATTTCCAGAATTCTTTTCTTAAGACATTTACAAGAAGATCTAAGTATATTTTCAGAAATTTTTTTTTATCCCTATAAATATGCAATTATTTAAATTTTATTTGAAACATATTGTAGGTATCGTAGTAGGTAAAATACAAGGTTCAATAACCAAAGGAGTGTGTTCTTAAAGGTGGCACAAGTCATAAGAAGTCATCCCCCCCATTTCCACCGAAAATATGAAATTTTTTCAAGGCAGGATTCAAAATTTAAAAAATCCTATTCAAACGATTGTAACTAGACTAATGTTTAATTTTGGAAATGTCCTTTTTTTAAAAGCCCTATGTTTCTCTATATTTGTTATAAGTATTTAATAAATTAAATTTATACAATAATATATTTTATATATGTATTTATATTTAATATTTAAAGAAAAAAAATATCTCATAAATTAAATTGAAATGAAAAAAAAAAAAATAGAAAAAAATATTTATGAAAGTGCAATATTATATTTGACACAGATTAAACAATATCCATAAAAAGTAAAAATAATACAAAATAATCCAGTTTTATATAATATTAATATTACTTTAATAAATTAATATTTTATAATAATTTATTATTATATTTTTGAAAAAAAAATATGGAACAAGGCCTTACAATTTTCAAAAGATACAGTTTGTTATTTAAAAATTATATGTACTTATGGAATTAAATTCTTATCAATTAAAGAAATTGTTTCCTTAAATTATTATTTTCTATTTTGAAATTTAAGTTATGCAACATTGTACTTAGTGTTATATCAGATTGAAATAAATAACCTTGGTACACCTTAACATGGTCTCGGGCAGATTTGTTTTTAAAGTAATTCCACTTGTAATACATTGAGAATGGCTATATGTTAGCATTCCATGGTAAATGTTCAAAAGTAAAAGAATTTGAGGATTCATCGTTAATTATTAGTGTAACTCCTCCTGCATTTTTAATAAAAGAGGACTGTTCATAATAAAAATTTGGTTTGGAAAAACAACCGAAACTAACTGATTTTCTTAATATCTTGTTTACAGGCTTGTTTGTGAAAAACTTAAGGAGATGTCATTAATAAACAGAGGGACTTAACATAATTTTTAAGAGATCTAAAAATTGTGGGAGAATTCAACACACTAAGACAATATGCTTTTAAAAGCAAATTTTAGAATCAGACCATTGGTCTCGAGGATGGATGGGATTTTAAGAATGGGACCATTGAGCATTTAAGGAATTGGGTAGTAGGGGATCTGAAAAATTTATTGAGATGTTATTTAATTTAATGACAAAAAAAAAACAATCAAATAAATAGATCAGGAAAGGAGCTTGCAAGTTCAAGCTACGTCCTAGAGACTCTACATTCCAGACAACTTCTACCTGCTATCAAATCTCTAACCAAGTTATCCTTAATGCTTTATTATTTGACTCTGAAGGTAAATTAATATAAAAAAAACTGAGCTCCTAACTATTTCTGAATCATCAAAGACGAACCATTTAAAAGAACAAAATCGTTTGATTAATCCCGTTTGCTTAAGAACATGTTTTAGATAATACTTAATTGAATACATCAAAAGTGTAGAGGTGTTTGTAGAATAATGCTTTTTAAACCAGTTAAACACATTCAATAAGGTAATAGCTATAGATTTAAAGGATTAAAGTAGTTTCCTACAAAATTTTCAACGGAAATTTAAATAAAGGCTATTAAAATTTAGGAATTTTTTGAACTATTAAATATTTCCCGGAACATTTAACATATTCCATTTTTAACTAAATTAAATTTAATTTTTTTTCAATGGAAAATGTCCAAAAAAATTTTTAATAGTATTAATTTATTATACCTAATTTCATACAAGCCATTTGATTCACTTAATAAAATCTATTGCAATATATATTTTCCTGGAAATTTTTTTTTGATTTTCAATTGAAAATTAAAAATGAAAATCAAAATTCGAGTAAATCAATTATTTTTAAAATCATAGTTTTATATTATATATAATTTATTTATTTTAATTAATTCGTTTTGATTTAATTTAATTGTTTATTTTAAAATATATTAGAACCATTTCCGTTGATTCAAATTAAAATTAAATTATAGGAAAAATATAAATGCCATTAGGTATTTTTTTTTTATAATTTATAAATATTGGAATTTATGCGAATTAATTACAAATTTGAATTTATTTTAATATAATACAATAAATCACATTGGATTTTGAAATGTTAGTTTAGATCATCATAGAATTACGACCTGGGCGGGCTTGGAAACCACATTTCCTCTTAAAATACTCTTGCATATTTTTAGGGGCACATTAAAATTTTTTTTTATTTATTAATTTGGTGCACGATTTATTGTAAGCGTTTAAATTCAAAATACTTTCAAAATATTGCCATTTAAATATCTTTATATGTACAGGGTGTTTCACTAATAACGTGTCATAGCACAAAAAAAAACGTCTTATGAAGGTGACTCTGATGCTTATCCTTTTGGGAGATATGACCTATTATTTTGTTGCATATGTTATTTTTTAAGATTTAAGCAGCTCTTGTAACCAAATTAAGTTCTATTGACCAGTGATAGACTTTTAACACATTAGAGGCTTGGGCTAATTTTATGGTGGTGACAATTATTTTAATGTACAATGTCCTCAAAACGTCCTCAAAACTAAGGATAAGGATATAAAAAAATTTTTGGGAGATTGGATTTAGGAATTGCAGGTATAAAGAATTATAAGTATTACAGAAAAGTGCGTAGGAAATTGTAGAAAGATGTTCTCATTATGCTTCAACATTTCCTTCAAACCAACCCTTATGCTTCAACCCTAATTATTTATTAATAATTAATTTATAGACGGCTTATAAGTTTAATTTTTCTTGAAGATTTCCTTTTAAATTCAGTAGTACATAAGCTTCAATTAAAATTATCTTAAGTATATTAAAGTTACCCCCACAATTAATGCTTAGTTTTCTCTTTAATTCACGTTTTCTTGTATTTCTTACATTTTTTGTGGCATGTTCGTTTACTTCCTTTTTGCTAAAAGGTACGCTTAAGGAACTCTTACATAATATTTCATAATATTTAATTAAGATTCGATATTAAAATTTTATTTAAATCTTTCAGTAATGCATTAATGCAATATTTTTAAATTAAAAAATTTTTCTATTAACACTTAACTGAAATCAATAATAATCAATTTTATTTAAAATTTCCCAATTCTTAAAAATGTTGATCCTTAGAATCCGGTCCTTAGAGACCATATATTACATCTAATTGTTAAGTGATTTTAATTTTTGAAATAGGCAAAAAAATACAAATTTAAGTAAAAACACAAGTAAAATGGAATCAACAAACAAACAAACAGGATAAAATCACTTCAAAACATTTTTTTAGAAAAAAAAAAAAATGTCAATTGAAAAGAAAATGGGGGTTTCAAAAGTGTCATATGTGAGTATTTTTGTTTTAGAAAAAATAAAATTCTTTTATTTGTTTGTCATAAATTACCATTATAATGGTTTTATATTTTTAGAAGTCAAACTTTTGTATTTTTTTCTTAAATTGGAAACAGTAGTAGGTTTATAAGGCACTTGGAAACAATGTCCCAAAAAAGAAGGCCGAATCTGGTTTAAATTTCCTTTTCAATTTAAAGTAAAGTCAAAATTACTATTCCAAATGTAAAGTTCCAACTATAAATTTCCAAAGTTTCGCGTATATATGTCATGTGTATAAAATATTTTTCAAAAACTTAAGTATCCGGACTCTAAATCCATATCTAAGGAATCTTCAACCGTGAGAACACGAATTACAATTCTGTATTAGAAAAGTTTCTAGAGCTGGATGATATGAGGATACTTTATTCTGTATGGATGATATGAGGATATTAACGCCTTTCTCCAGAATACTTTTATGAATATTGTGTATGAAATTCTAAGTGGGATTTTACCGTTAAAATTTAGTGGGATTCTACCGTTAAAATTTAGCGGGATTTTGCCTTTATAATTTAGTTGAATTTTACCGTTATATATTAGTGGGATCTTACCATTTTAATTTAAAGGGCTTTTACCGTTATAATATAGTTGGATTTTGCCATTACACATCAGTAGGATTTACCGTTAAGTTGGCTTTTACCGTTACAATTTCTATGAGGTTTTACAGTTATAATTTGAAGGGATTATTTTCGTTTTTCAGAATATTAATAAATGCATATTTGAGAGGTCTCGAACTAGGAGAGATCTTGGTGAATGGATTTAAAACTGGGGTAATCCATTCTTTTAAAATATTTAAACCCATAAGAGTACGTCTTCGACTGAACTATGAAGTATTTCAGCATTGATTACAAAATCAGACGGTTCAAAGTTTATTTCTATGACACATGGTCCATTTGCCCTTAATTCCTTGGGAATTATTTCATACCACCAATTCATATATGTTTGCATTAATTTTTTTTTGTATTCCTGTCTAAATAAAATTCTGTGTACGAATAAAAAACAAAAACAAGTTCTGAGAAACCCAACCCCAAGATTCACATAAAATATTATGATCTATCGAAGTTATAATAAAAAGGCGTATTAAAATGTATAATATATGTAGGTATATGCATGCATATAATATATAAAATTCTCCCCTTAAATTAAGAAGTTTTTATTGAATATATAATGTTTATATATATATATATATATATATAGAGAAACAATTTTGTAATATGTTATCCATAACAACATATATACATAAAAAAAAACAAACAGGACCCCTGACAAAAGTTTTTTATTTTTTTTACTTTGGGTCTTTCGGTAAAAGCAAAAAAAAAAAAAAAAACAAAAAAATTAAATAAAAGTTAAAACTGTAAAAACTCATGTAAACACAAATTTTTCTAAATGCTTTTATTTATCATAAAAGCAACAGGATAACAAGATATGTGTGTATTATTCTAAACATGTATTTGATATATGCTGTGTACTGTAGAATACAAAATGTATTAGAAAAGGACGTATTGTGTAATATAGAACATGTTCTATAAAAGAATTTAGAATACAGTGAGCTGCAAAAATTAAGTTTATAACTGGTTTCGGATCAGTTGATTTCTTAATAGTTTGGGATGATGGAGTTTGATGGGACTTGAAAAGAGAAATTGGTATTTGTTGCTTTTGAATTTTTAAGAATAAATAAGAATCTAACAGGATAAGATTCATTAAATAAAGTCCTGCGAAATATGACCCCGCGGTCGTCTTATTTATCTTAGAAGTTAAACTATGAGTTCTTAGAAATAAAGCTCCGGGATATTATTTCGGGGTAGAATTTAAAAATTGAATTGAAGGAGAAGTAACAACCCAGGGATGTTTAGTTCTCCAAAAGTAGTGTAATTTCACATTCAATGAGAGTATAACACACCGAACTTAAAAAATTTAAAATGATTTTATACTTATCAAACTTGTGGTTAGGTTTGTGTCTTGACTAAATTTTTTTCCATCTAGCCTTTAGGAAAGAAAACAATACATTGCTTTGTCCAATGTGACTCTCTTACTTAAAAAGAGTTTTTGATTCCTTTAAGTTTGTGTCTTGGCTTGTGAATTTAATAAGAGATGTGTGCTTAACTCTTCAGAATTCTTGACTATTATTCAGGTTCTTGTCTTGACTAAAATTATTATTACTTTTTATAGTATTTTAAAATTTATTTTAAAAGGCATCATTGTAAATATGCAGATTACTGTGCGAAAGTATATTTACAGACTTTTAATATGGAAAACAAATCGTATATTTGTAAACAAAATGTATGTTTTTTTCTTTTACAAATTTTTCTAAATTCAATATACAATATTAAGCTATAAACAATTTTTATTTTTAGTTTATTTTGTTTTTTTGTTTTTTTGAAAATTCTTCAATATTTTCCAAAAAATTCCTGCCTCAATTTTACCCTCTTCCTAGTCCTTCCTCTTTCAATATTTTTTGAAAATTGAAATAAAAATGTTTAAAAGATATGGGGAGGCAAAAGAAGTTCACATGTTTATTTTAATTTTTAAGCTCTCTCTCTTTCGCTTACCCTGTGACGTAAACAGGCTATTGAGATGAGGTGAGGAGGAGATGGCTACTAAAGGGATGACTTTTATATATATAGATATATATATATTTTTATGTTTAGGCTACCCATTCCCCTGAAACTATTAATAAATTGATTGCCGACATCATTTCATACTATTTTTAAAATTTTTCCTGTTTGATATGAGGTTAAAATTCAATTTGTGATATAGAGATGGAGTCTAAAAAAACTAAGACACGAGTTTTGAAATTTTATTTTTTCATTTAAAAAAAAAAAAAAAAAAAAAAAATTATATACATCAACACATATGACATTTTGGCTTTATGGACATCATAATGGGATTTTTACACATAAATAAAAAAAAATTTAAAGAGAAAATATTTAAGAAATTATCCCCTGTTATCTTATTCCCTTTAATAACCTTCATAAAAGTCAAAATAAAATCAAACAGAGATAGCATTATAAAAGGACCTTTGAAAATCCTTTTCTGTTTTTTTTCTTGATATATTTGTTAAAAGGAACTCAAGTTCATTCGATTGAATATGTTTTCATTTTAATAAATGAAATATATGTATGAGTTTTGATTCTGAATTCTGTTTGTTATTAGATAGGTTTTTGACTTAAATCCTTTTTACACAGAAATTAGGGCATGTCCTTATTTTAGATTATTATAATTCAATTTTCACGACTAAGGACTTTCAACAGTAATGTTTGACTAATTAGATCTTTGGAAGACTTGGAGAAACTTTTACCCTGGATACTTTTGGAGGGATTTTTTGACTTAAATCCCTTTTACAGATAAATTGGGACATGTCCTTGGTAAAATTTATGATAATTCGATTTTCACGAGAAATTTGAACAAAATTGAATTGAATGTTAGACAAGTAAGATCTTTTAGGAAACTAGGTAAAACACTGATGTTAGCCAACTTCAATATTTCAGAAACATCAGGTTGGGACAGTAGTTGAAGGACTGAGCTCTCAAACGAGGGGTGTTAATTTGATGCCATGTAAAAAAATTATTCATTTATTAATTTTACATATCATGACAAAGCAATATTGCATGGCCATCAATTACTGGTAGCCAATAATGGTCTTGGATACTTTTATTAGACTACCCCAATACTAAGTTAGTACACTAGACACTAGACACTTAACCACTAAACCATTAAGGCCCCATGTTCATTTGTTTTCCAAATATTTAAGTCAAATATAGAATTTAATAAAAATTGCATATTTTTAGGAGGATTTGTTTTTATTGAAATTTTGCCAAATTAAATTGCACTATTAGAATAAGGTTAATTTAATATTAAAACTAATTAATTTTTTAATATTTTTTTATTTTAAGGTTAAACCTAGTTACGTTAAATATCACCGACCAATAAAAGATAAAAATGATTTAGAATCATCATATGCTTCAATACAATTTGTTATAACTGAAGATCATTTGGAACGTGGAAAACTTAAGGTAAATAATAGTAGTCTTTTAGACTTGTAATTTTATAAGTTATTTTAAAATAACAAGTCGTATTCGATTTATTTTTAAATATCCACTATCAATTTCTAATTTTTAATTTTTATTATAGATTCGGTGCAGAGCCCATATTCATGATATATATTCAAAATCATCAGAAAGAAGTATTGAAATTGAACGTCGTAAATATCATACATCATCATCATCAAGTGGTTCAAATCAAATTAATGTAGTCCATGGATATCCATATGATCAATATTCGTTACATGATATGGATAATTATGATAAAAAAGATACATATATGACACATATACAAGGTAATTATATTTTTATATTATACAAATTTAAAAAATAACTATACTGTATTTAAATTAAAGTTGAAAATTCAAATACGTCGAGGTTTGTTAAGTTTCTTTTCATTATAATTGTATTTTGGATTAATGTATTTCCTTTTTTTTTAATTAAAATAGAATTTTTGAAAAATAAGGTGCCCAAATATATGCATTATAAAAACGCCAAAATATATGCATTATAAATGCGCCCAAATATATGCAATTTTTTTGTATAATTTTGTATTTAAGATTAAATACATGTCTACAATCGTTTGGTACTCTAATGTAACATAAATTTGGTATTATGAAAGAATCTTAAAGCAAGTATTTATCTTAGATTAATTAAAAGTTTTAGAAAACCCCACATTTGCCACATTTTGATGAAAGCTAAAAATGCAAGCCCTTTAAAGGTAGAAATTATATTAATTGTCTAGTAAGTTTATTAACTTTCACAAACTTTCACTGTGAAAAAAAGTCATTCTTTAGTTTCTGGAGATAAAAAACTGGATAATGCGTCATAGTTATTAAAAAAAATAGGAACGAGGCAGGGTAGTTTTCTTTACTAAAAAGAATAAGGTTTGACATTGTTTGTTGAGGAAAGAGTTACTTAATCGTTTCAGGATTAATTAAAACGCAAACTTACAAAGTTATAGGAAACTACATTGAAATAGGAAGGAACTAGGAAGGGGCAAGCTTTTCCCGTTATTTTATAAAAAAAATAGTAGAATACCAAACTAAGTATAACATTGTTCAAAAAATACATAATCTATTATGTAAAATTTTATTAATCGTATTTTTTTCCAAGATTTGAATTAAAGTTCATGACCCTATTTTATTATTCCCTTGAAATATGATTGCATATTCGTTTTTATTTTTTTTTTTTTTTTTGTCTCAAAGAATATTTTTCACTTTTGAAATGCAAATCTTTTTAAGAATTTATTCTATTTCTAGTTTATTTTATCATCTTTGTCGTTTTTTTCTAGTTTTTGTGAGTAACCAAAAGTGTCTTATATTATGACTACTTATGGTATCTATAGTATCTTCTAAAATTTCATATGACATCTAGTATGTTCTTTATTTTACCCTGAATAATATATTATGGAATTTAATAGTTATGTTCTACATACAACTATATATGAATTTTATAAAGTTGTTTCAATTCTTAATATCAAAGTTGACAATTTTTCATATCCTGTTCCGGTTTTTTTTTTTTTTTTTTTTTTTTTTATATTTGGGGCACTTAAATTTTTTATCCATTTGGTTTAGAAGTTTTCTTATTATTGTCGAATTCTATATAATGTTGGGTATCTAGAGAGAATAGAGAATAGGGATGCGGATATTCTAAAAAAAAAATTTTTTAAGTATAGTACTTATGAATCTTTGAAATCCTTGTGAAGACACAAAAATAAATCTTTATATTCACCATTATTTCGGATGATATGAATTTGATGAATGCACTCAAATCTTTTATTAGACATATCAAAATAAAATTGTTAAGAGCCAGTGTTGTGTATATATATGGTTAGTTATTAACTGAATCTTCTATGTTGATTTACTATAGTTTTCAGATTTAAATTTTAAGTTCATTTTTTAATGTTATTTTAGTACAATTTGTTTTTTATTTTTTAGGACTTTTTTCGTGGAAGATTTTGTCACTTTTTTTTTATTTGAAAATGAAATTAGTTCAAACTGTGAGTGGTTTATGATAGTGTATCTTTGTTAATATTTAACAAAGAAGTTGAAAGAAGTTGCACTAGAAATATAAAATATGATTTGCATATTAAATGAGTTTATAACATACAAAAAGAAAGAAAGAGAAAGAGAGATTATAAGGAAATGTATATTTAAAAATAAATTCTTTTATCGTCAAGTTAATTTTTTTTCACTTCCATGCTCTGTTTTTTTTTTTTCAAAAATTACATTCATGTGTAATTCATATTTAATTTTTTTTTTTCATGTAAATAGAATAAAGAAAGGACATGTCAGTGGCGTATACTTCCGAAAGGTTATTGTATAAATGGTCCTCTTTTCATATCCATACTATTAATTGACTTCAAATATTATGTAGCACCTACGAATTTGTAAAACTCTTAGGAATACTTTAAGTATACAACTAAAGTAGTTGGATATAGTCTAACGAAGCAAATGTACTCCACGCAATGTACGCTTCTGCGCGAAATAATGCGTTCTCCAAAGAGGTCCCGTAACAGAGTCATTGTGTCCCAAGCAGTGTGGGCTGTGACTCTATCTTGTTGGAACCACAACTGTGGATGGTTTTCTGCAGCTGGCCTCAAAAAATTGTCCAGCATCGTTCGATATTCAGCACCAGGTATCGTAACTGAGGCGCCATGTGCATTTCCAAAGAAATATGGACCAATGATCCAGTCAGGCAATACACCGCACCAAACAGTGCACTTAAGTGGCTGTAATTGTCGCTGATGAACTGTTTTTGGATTCTCCGTAGCCCATATCCTGCAATTTTGCTTGTTTACAAAACCATTCAATTGGAAATGAGCTTCATCGCTCATTATCAAATTAAAATTTCAAAATAAAATTCAACAATTGTTGATCGCAGTTCTGTTGTGTACAGTTCCATTTCCCCCCGTTGTTTTCACAAAATTCTGAAATAAAAATAAAATATATAAATAAATTTAAAAAGTTATTAAACATTCAAACCTAATCGGTCATTTTGCGCCACCCTGTATAACCTTTATTAAAAGTCACTATATCGTTTGCGCTCTTTTGCGCTCTCATTAAATATTTTAATACTTTTTTGCAAAAGTTGTTGCCTGAATTTCATCCTGATAATTTCTTTCGAATAAATTTGTCTTTAAGTGTTACTGCGTAACGTTAGGTTATTAACACATGTTCATCGCTGACGAAATTTTATTCCACTATGTGATATAGATTTTTTTTTTAAGTTGGAATGGAACACATAAATCGTCTTACAATTTTTTTTAAAAAAAATTTCGGTGTGTGAAAATTTTAAAACGAATTTGAATTTATCTACTGTCATTAAAAATTTTTAGTAGAAAATTGAAGAAACATTCCCCGAACTGAACAAGTATTAAAATTAAAATTTCCTTAATATTAGAATAACAAAGTACTAAAGCATATTCTTTATTATTCTACTTTAGGTAACTGTAATTTTATGAGTTACAGTTATGAAAATATATTGTATCTATTATGCAAAATTACTTGTCTATGCGTATTAATATATTTGTGCACCTTAGAAAGAACATAGTTCATCGGAATAGGTGGTTCATGCAGGTAATGTTGTGTTAATCCATTTCGGGACAATATATTTTCCAAAGTTTTGCGATTGCTGCGTCGAATTATTGAGTTCAAATTTTGTACATATGTTGCTCTATATAAAACGAACCGCTACAACTACAATAGTATCTATTTAATGTGAGATTTTTTTACTCAATGCAGCACAACAACTTGTCGACGACTTTTGTTTTAAACTAATAACGGCTTATTAAGAGAGAATTTCGTTCGGACCTATGCATCCTCCGAATACGAATGGGTTTCCGAATTGAGATTCCTGGCCTTTAATGTTGGTGCATCGTTCGTCGATGTATTGAAGAAATAATGTTAATAAAATTTTTAAATAAAACTCGATACCATCCTAGTAATAATATCTTTTAAGGATTCATCTTTTAAAAGGGGAAACTTTACATGAATTGAAAAAGATGCTTTGTACGATTTTCAAATGTTAAATTTACCACCTATTACTTCCATTAAGTTTAAATAAGAAAGTGTTTTAGAAAAGTTTTTAAACTAGTGGTATCAGATGCTTTATTAGGTCTATGAAGCTTATAAAAGGCTTATTAGAGGCTTATAAGACAGTTAGAATGTTTTATAAATTCACATCAGCTTCTCTTCCAGAAATCGATTATAACATCCACATTAGAAAGTCCACCGAATCGGAATATGCTTATCATAAAAGTAATTTTGTTGGGATTGTATTTAGGAGTAAAGTAACTTTTCATTTAACTCCTCAATTTCAATGTAAGAATGCTACTGTTTCAAAACTTATTTTTGCAACTGTAAAAACGTTATTTGAAAATAAATTACTTGTAAATTTCATTATAATTATTTTAAAATAAAAAGATATGTTTTTTTTAGACTATAGTAAATTTGTGATAAAATAACATTGCAATGATAGTGTTAGCTTTCTGAAAAAGAAATGGAAATTGTAACTAAAAAGAGTTATTACTGGAATATTTTTGTAACTATGTTATACAATTTTTCTTGGAATATTTTACAATAAATTACTTGTATATAAGTACATACTTACTTATGTGCTTATTATTGAATTTAAATTTCTAAAGAAAAATTCGTTTCTAAAAATAAAAAAATAATATTTTATGAAATTCTTTAGATAAATTTAATTAAATTGTTTATAATTTTACACCTTCTTTAAATAAATTGTTTTCTGAAGAATTTCAAAATACATTTTAATTTATTCGAGAAAGAGTGTAGAGTAGACTATATCAACTATAGGATGCCTGGATCAACGGATCAACGTAATATAGACATTATATACGGTTAGTTTGGGTGTTCCACCAAATTTGGGTGAACCCCCAAATCTCCAAGAAAACAAATGTAAGGCATCTTCAATGATTGCGTAAAGACCGTACTAATGTATGGAAGCGAAACATGGATGATATTCAACAACATCGTTCAGAAGATACAAGTCTTCACTAACCGACTGTCTGCGCATAATCTGCAGAATTTTCTGGCCTAGCAGAATAAGCTACGAAGACCTTTGGAGAGGCTTACAGGAGAGGAACCCATACTGAGACAACTAAGAAAGAACAAATGAAGGTAGATAGGCCACATGCTAAGATAAAATCAGAACAACATAAGCCGTATAGCCTTGTAGTGGAACCCCCAAGAAAGCAGAAGACGCGGGCGTCCAAATAACACCTGGAGACGCACCATCATGAGCGAGCTCAATCAGTGCAACCTCAATTGGGAGAATGTAAAAGCAACAGCAGGAAACCGGGTTAAATAGAAATAGCAAATGGAAGTACTATGCTCCCTCGCGGAGTGAAAGGACGAAAAAAAAAAAATACGGTTAATTACTTTTTGGGAAAGTTCCAAGTCCATAACTTACTAGACTTTTATGGCAATTATTCCAAATCTGTTGAGCAAACTGACTGGATTTCAATAGCTCTTGCATAATCCTTTCTCCATTAGCTTTTGAGTTATCGTACGTACGGAAGGACTGACAGACTGACTGAGACATAGCTAGAGTAATTAACTTTTCGTTTCTGTTCCGATCCGTATCTTTGAGTCTATTTCTATCTCTTCTTTTACTGCGGCACAAACCTAATGGCAAATTAAGTATACCTTTTGACCTACGTCCATACGGGTATAAAATTTGAAGAATGTTACATTAAAACAATTTAATGCAATTATAGTGTTACCTTTAGTAAAGTTTTGTAAAAGATATTTACAACCTGTAAATTTTAACCCAGTTTCTTTAAATTCTAATTTTAGAGTAATTTTGGAAATCGTTTCCGTTAACCAGAGCATTACAGAACCTTTAAGCAATTTCTACAAATTGTTATTATTTCAGAATATCTTATATTTCGAAAAGAAAACTGATTACTAACAGTCAGTTTAAATAACAGTTTGCATTATTGTAGCATAAATTTAACCAATTTCAATAAATTAAAACTTAATTCAAATTTTTCTTCAAATAAGAATTGCGAAAATATTTAGAAAAAAATATCAATTTAATTTTAAAAATTTGAGACGATAAACCACGTTGTAAAAAGTTGAAGGGGGACGCGGATATAAAAAATACATTAAAAAGTTCTTTAATCCCGATAGATTACAGGGAAACTTTCGATTAAGCCTCTGAACTAAAAAAAAAACGAAAAACAAAATAGATTAAACTTTTCCGCTGCAATAACGGCATAAGCTGTTTAGAAATTTTTTTTCCTATCAATTGTCGAACCAGATAAAAATATTCCAACTTGTTATTGGAATCAAAGAACATCATAAAAGATTTTGAGCCACCTATTGGCCACCTATTTTTTTCTGGAACATAATCTCGTTCGTCATATTTGAAATCAATTTCTAGATTTTAGAAATGCCAGAGGAATCGGGGAAAGAAGTTGTAGTCCAAGAAAGAATTATAATGAAAGCAAGTATTTAGACCGCCAACAAAAAACATGGGTGCATTTCTTTCTGTTGGTGCCTTCCTTTCTAGATCGAGAAGATCAGTCCTGCCAAGTTTGGTACTAATGAGATGTACGGTTAGGCTATCAAGAGATTACCCAAAAATCACAAAAAGTTATCATTCTGTTAATTTCTGACGCTTGAATCCTTTGAGGCTTGAATCTGAGATTCAAATTCCTTAACAAAAAAAAAACTGGTTCAAGAATTTCTAAAATTTATTTAAATGCTCTTCTCCAGAACCAGGAGAAAAAGTAATATTAACTAAAAATTAAATTTTATGAATAAACGTACACACAATAAAAAAATAATAAAAAATAAAAGTTTTATTATTGCATACCTTATGATATTAACCAATATACTTGTAAAAAATTTAAGCCATATAAATAGGTGTACTCTGTTTGTATATGTATGTAAACACCTATGCTCAAATAAAGAAATATTAACCACAATACAAACTGAATATGTTTTTTTTTTATTTCGTACACCTTCGAAGTTCACTTTAAACTTAAGTAACTTTGCCTCGAGGCCTTATGGGAAAATCCATCCAAGTATAAAAGAGATATATGAAATATTTTAGAAAAATTTCTTGCAGTGGGAAGATTTTCTTACTCTATTTTTAGTTAAAATAAGGTGACCAGTTACCAGATAATTTGCGGAATTTATTTTACAATTTGGTAATTAGGAGATAAACCAACTGCATGTTCAGGATTTTTCATTAATTACCACTATAGGAATTAAACTAAAAATTAATAATGTAACTAATAAAGTCAGACCTAATCTATAAATAATTTAAAATATACTAACTTTCGTGCCAATTAGATCGATAAAAACGGGTTTAGATATTAAAAATAATATTAATACGTTTGGATAGGACTTACACCCTAGGTCTTGACGACACAAACACCTAGTGATTAGTTTTTTTCTGAATGATCTATTCAGAAAAAATATTAATTGGTCGAGGATCGTAAGAGCGGGAAATGAACGATTAAGTATGACAATGTAACAGAAATTCGGATACTCTATAGGTGTAAACTGCATAATCGTCTTTGTCTCCAACATTAAAAATCACAACTTTCTATTGTTTACTTTATCAACTATTAGAAATTTAAATTCAGCAACTGTTACCCCTTACAATTTCCTAGGCTTCAAGATCTAGTTAGAATAAGAGGAGCTGAGGTTCCGAAATAGGAGAAGTATTTTTTATTTCAGATTCGTGGCGAATATTTCACCAGCAAACTTCGAAAATTTAAAAAAATTTAAAAAGTATTCGGATTATTATATTGATTCTTCCAAATCTAAATGTCGACTTCAATTTTCCCTTAATTTCACTAAATTTATTTATTTACGAAAGTAAAACTATTTCCTTCAGTACATGTAAACTTCTTCACTGCTTGTACTCAATTGGTAGTTTGTCATTAAAATTCTTTGGAACTTTCACAACACTTCTAATCCTAAAGTAGATTCTTGCAAATCGACGCGAACAATTAACTTCAGTAAGCAGTACAATCCAAAAAGAGTAAAACCAATTATATGGTCACTTCAGTTCTATGTATTAATCTTTCATAAAACCTAACAACAGACTGAGAAATGATGCTATGAATTGTCTACTAAATTTTTTATTTTTTTCTAGAATTCTTTCATAATTCGGATCAAAAATATACGTATAAATTAAACCATTCAAGGTTTCGTATTTTTTAATATTTAATACAGCATATGAAGAGATACCAAATTTTATTTTAAATTACTCTTCAAAATCGCAGCTTTAAGGCAGATTTCAAATTCTTAAATTAAGATATGCAGTCTGTAATAGGACAAAATTGCCTTAAAACAGTTGAAATTGCCTATCATATGTGTATGTATATGTATTTATTTGCAAAATGTCCTTCAAGGATATTTAGAAAATGAAATATTCCTTTCGAAAAATGTTTACATTGGAAAAAGAAAATCAAAAATTAAGCTTTGAAATAAATGGAGTGACTCATTGTGTCTCATTTTCCAATGGAATATATTGTTGCTTTTATTGGTACTTAAATGCTTTCATCCTTAAATTTTTTTTTTGTGGTTTTGTTGTTTGTTATTCTGCTGCTTGTTTTTTTTGTATTGCTGTCTCGCAGTTATTATTATGTTTTACAATAAAAACCACAAACACACAAAAAAACACACCACATAATCACAAAACCATAATCTAATAGTTCTGAAATATTAGCCAAAAAACCACAGTGAGAACATTTTTATTATATGTCATTTTTGGTTAAATTTTTTTTCTTTGGGCATTTTCGGGATGAGGATGGGGATGGGGATGGTAGGAGACTTTTGTGATGTAGACGGGATGTTGGGAAGTTTTTAGATAAGTACTAATATGATAGGGGACTTGAGTGATAAAAACGAGGTGTTAAGGGCATTTTTGCGAAAAGGACGAGGATGATAGAGGACTTTTGTGACGACGACAATGTATTAAGGGCATTTCTGTTATAAGAATGGGAATATAATTTAGATGGGAAGGCTTTAATATTCTCAGTATTTTGTCTGGAATTTTTGATTGGGGATTTTGTATACAAGAGTTACAAAAACAATGTATTAAGTATGCAGACATATTTGATATGGAATGAATATTATTATTCAGGACATGTATTTATTACCTGATTAAACTAATAATAGAGATTATTATGGCCATGTTGATGTTTTAAACAAATGTTTATATAAAGTAAAATTAGGTTAGGTTTATATTATAATCTGATTATAATAAGAAATTTAGTTGTAAGTTCATCATTTACAATAATAATAACAGGTAATAAAATTGTGTTGTTTTTTGTACTGAAATCATATTTGGATATTGTTTTAGTCTTATATTATAAAAATTATAGTTATTGCAGTTTAAATATTGTTTATATTATATGTAGAATTAATATTCTTATTTTTGGAGGTTAGAATATTATATTGTATCTTTATGTGTTGAAAGTGATGAGAAGGAAAAAAATCTTTATTATTTTCCTAAGAAGTTCATTATTAAAAACATTTTATAAGGAGAATGAGATTTCTAGTTTTTAATGGATATTCTTTGTGGTGTTTTACGGGGGAGGAAGTGGGAATCTTCTAGAATCACGTAGAATCGGTAGTAACTTTAATCAAGTAAAACCAAAGCCTTTTCTTAATCTAAACACAGAAATAAATCTGAAAACTAATGTATTGTTTCGTTTTTGGCTTTTGAGTTTAGTAATGCTGGATAAAGGGGCACCTGACAAACACACGTGATAGCAAACGAAAAAGCTATACTTAGTAAGCTCTTCTACTAAGTGTGCTATGTAATGGTGAGCATTCGTCACATTCCAAGCTTCACATTCATAACCGTTGAAGATGATGTAGTGAAGGCATTCATTATTTAAGCCAGATTAAGTTGAGGAAGTGGTGAAATAATTCAGAATATCCCAGCTATGCTTATGGAACTTCAATCGAAATATCTGCATTATATTCTAATGCAGTCTTTACAAGTTTGGAAACACCAATACAATTGTAAAGAATTTCCCATTTTTCGAATTTTGTGAGCAAAAAATTAATTTTTAATATAAAGGAATTCAATACTAAAATTAGTATTTGAAATAATTTAGGAGTGTTCCCTAAAAGTAAGCAAATATTTTTCATATTTTCTTTTTCTGTAAAAGTGGCTGCAACTCAATTCTATTCAGAGTTTTTTAATCTCATAACATTTAATTAAAAAAAGTACAAAAATTCTGGAAAACATAAGATATTATAAAGTCCAGGTAGGGGTTATTCACTTTCAAAACCTTTGTGAATATGAAAGTTAAGGTATTGCGTCTTTAAAACAAGCTGAGTTGAGGGGGAGTTGAAGAAATCCAGGAAATTCCAACAAATATTTAATTGCGCAGCTTTCAGTATTATGAGATTTGTGGCAGTGTTACATTCTACTGCATGATATATATTTTATAATAGGCAAAAGCCAATGGCCGAACTATCCTCTAAATATCTCTCCAAACTTTCCAAAACTGCGGTACTCAATACCTTAGAATTTCTTCAACAACAACAAATTCTGATTCATTATTCCGAATTAATAAAATTTAAACAACTTACCAAAAATTAAATTAAATTTTATGATCTAACAAAATTTGATTTGAATCCTTCTCACAATCTTTTATTTTTTGAAACAATAAAAATTCTATTTAACGTGTCCTTTTTCGTCCTTTATTTTTTTCTATTGCCATTTACAAAAAAAAAATACCTTTTGTTTATTAACTCATAAAAAAACAAATCTAACAAAATGTTCATGGTATCCTTGCTAATAAATAGAATTTTTACAAAGTAAATTTTAAGATTCTTTTCCTTCCAAAAGTGCCTTAAACAGTTGCTGCTTTTTTTTTCAAGAACAACTGAAGAATGATTTTTTCTGTTTTTAAATATACTAATACTAATATACAAAAATAGATATCCTTTATATTAAATGAATCCTTTTTTATTTTTTTTTTATTTCATTTTTCTCTAGGGGATGTGTCATCATTAAATTCAGGTGCTGGTAGTTGTTATAATAGTATAATAAAATTTGGTAGTATTTTGGGTGGTGGTGGTGGTGTTGGTTTAAATCCTTTAATATTAGTTGCTAGTTTATTGCAATTAACACTTTTAGTCATTCTAATATCACCATTAAATGAACAACAACAGCAACATCAACAAGAACAACAACAGCATCAACAAGAACAACAACAGCAACAACAACAACATCAACAAGAACAGCAACCCTTAGAGCAACATTTACATCAAGAAAATCAACATCATCATCATCATCCTCAACCCACCAAATATGAGCAACAGCATCAAAAAAATTTCAATTGCAATCAACATCATCATCAGCATCAAAAACAAGAGCAACAAAAACTGGAGAAATATTTTGTTGAAGAAAAGTTTAAAGAGGAAAAAGAACAGCAGCAACAGCAACAACAACGATTACAAAATGATGATTATCATGAAAAATATCATCATCAAAATCAACAGAATCAACAACAACAGCAGCAGCAGGAAGTGCAAATAACTCGAAGGAACATGATGATGAATTCATTTTATTCATCATGACTACAATTAAAAGAGCACTAAACAAAACAAGATATAATATTAAAAAATATTATTTTATTTTCATTTTTATTTTGGGATTTTTTAATTTTTTTTTTTATTATTAGAAAGAGAAAGAGATATTCGTTTTTAAAAAAAAATATTTAGAGCCTAGGTTTTTTGTTGTTGTGATTTTTTTAGGATAGAATTATTTAAAAACAAAATTGTGCAACTTTTTTCATAGCAATTGTATCCATCTTTTTTTTTTTTGAGTTTAATTTTAAATTTTTAAATCTACTGAATATTAAATCAAAAAAAAAATCCAAGTATCTTTAGATAAAAAAAAAAAAAAAAAAAACAAAACATTTTTTATATTAAGTGTAGATTTAAAAAAAAGAAAACAGTTTCATTTCATTTTTTATTCATTTTGGAAAAAAAGAAAACTCTTGACTTTAAGTGTATGCAGTTAAAATAAATAAAATTATTATTTATATTATAATATATTAAATAAAAAATTTAATTGAAATAAATTGTACATTTTTATTATATGTATATATTATTTTGACATACATACATAACATATAATATATATTTTAAATAATATATAAAATAATATAAAAAGGCATATAAACACATACCTATATAATAATATTATTATGTATATATAAATATTTAAAAAATAATGTTTAATTAGAGTTTTTAGTTTATTTTTATAAAAAAAAAAAAAAAATGGAAAATATTAAATATAAAAAAAATTTAATAAAAAAAAATTAATAAAATACAAAAAGAAATTAAATATTAAAAAATATATGGAAAATCATAATTTTATCCCATTATGTCGCGTTTCTATTTATCAAAATCCAAATTTGGTTCTTTTATTCATATTTAATAAGGCTGCTTCCATTTCAATTCACAAAGTTGTAGTGTATTTTTATCTTAAATTTAATGGATTGCAATTCTATAACTAAAAAATTACAAAATATTGAGAAAACAGCGAAAAAATTAAAGTTATTCAAAATTGTCCCCTAAAAGTATGCAATTTTTTATTTTTTAATATTAAGAGTGGTTACATCATAATTTTAATATTCGAGGAAATTTACTACTGGAATTTGAGGTTTTTGAATATCATAACTGTTAAATTAAGAAAATAAATCAAAATTAAGCAGGAATTAATATATTCAAAGTCCCCTAAAAGTGTGCGATTTTAATTTTCTTTATTTTCTTTTTCACTAAGAGTGGATACATAATAATTTAAACATTCGTAGGAATTTACTACTAGAAATGAAGGTTTTTCAATATTATAACTTTTAAATAAAGAAAATTAATCGAAATTACGCAGTAATTAAAATGTTCGAAAAAAGTCCCCATAAAGTATGCAATTTTTTAAAAATAATTTAACTGTAAAAAATCATTTGAAAAATTAAATTTTCAGAATTCTAATATTATAATTTTGTTTTAATCTAAATTTTTTCACTGTTTACTAACTGAAATTTGACATTCCGTTATGATTTAGAGATTTAATTAACTTAAAGAAAATAAGGATTTTATAGCTGATCTGAATTAATTAAAGAACTCCTACTTAATAATTTCAAAAAATAATTTTAACATAATCCGGTGGATTGAAACTTGAGCTAAATATACAAGAAATGCTCAAAAATATACATACAAGAAAATATAAAATATTTATTTTTCTAAATTCTACATTTATTTTTAAATTCTATTAAAATATTATTAATCTAATTTTTGTTTATTTTGTCATATAATAAAAATTTATATTTCATATTCATTTTAAAAATAACATTTTGTTTAATTATTATTTGAAAATTATTTAAAATAAATAATTGAAAATAAAATAAAATATTTAAAAATAAACAAAATTTAATTTAAAATAGGGATTAATTTTTTTTTTGGTAATTTAAAAATAAAACATTTCTATTCATTTCAAAATTAAAATTAAAAAATTCTTTATGGTTAATTTAATTTCTTTTTTAAAAAAATTAATTTGATAATTTAAATTTTAATTGAAAAATTATATTGTATAAGGTCAGAATATCGAATGAATATAATTTCAAAGGTCAATAGAAATTAAAAAAAAAAAATAAAAACAAATATAAAATTATTTTATTACATATTTTGTTAGAAATTAATTTTTGTGGTTTTGGTTAGACCTATTAAGATTCTTCAGAAAAAACAATTTTATGAATGTGGATATAATTTTGATAACTTGTAAACAATTATTTGAAACATTAAATTGAGTTATTTTATTTTTTACAAATTTTATTTTACATTAAATAGTGAATAGATATTTAAAATATTTCTTTTATTACTCGAAAAAAAAAATTTAAAAGGATACATAAGGATATTTTAAGGATAAGAAAAGTTTACTTCTCGAAGATTATTTGGTTTTTATGTAATTAAGAGATTGTAAACTCAATTAAATTTTTATTTTTATTAATAAAATATTTTTAGAATTTATGTAGAACTGAGTGCCTAGGTCTGGATATGTATTCAATTATTAACTGGAAAATAATTTTAAAAGAAGTTGATGAAGGACAATATCACTAAAATGATCCATGAGATTATAATTCAATTAGAAGCTATTAAAGGACTGGATATTAATATCCTGTCTTCCAAAGAGAACCTGGGTGAAATGATTTAGCCAATTTTTTTTGAAAAATACTTAAATACTTAAGCAATGAACACTTTCGTGACGCAACCATCTTAAAAGTTTAAAACTATTAACGGTGGTTGTGACGAGCACGTGATGAGTGCGTTCATTGCAGATTGATCATTAAATCTTCCTTAGAAGGTGAATTTTTGTTGTGGCAGTAGCCGAATGGGTCAAATTCATCTTAAAGTCGCGCGGAATTTGGATATATTTTCCACCCAGATGTCCGTTTAAAATTTTGTGATTTCAAGGTTTTTTATATCTATAAGAGAAAAATCGAATTTTTTTAAATTGTAGAAAAGTACCTCTCTGAAGCCTTCACTAAAATAGTTTGTTAGGAAATATGGGCTAAATTAAAATCATACAAAGTGGCGCGAAAATTCATGTTGTAGGCGAATTTATAAGTCGCCTTAGAGTATTGCGCACATATATAACAAACTGCTAACGCAGCTCTTTCCAGTCTGGGAAAGGCGTTAATGAAGATTTGAATTTAATTTTTCTACATTTCTTAACTTAAGCTTTGAACTCAAAAAAGTTCTAAGCAAATCTTGATTTCAACTTTTTCACTAACATTCAATGGGGATTTGATAAAAGTGGAAATATTCGTGGAAAATATTCTCTCCATATGCTTAAAGTAAATCTAGGAGTCTGTGAAGCAAATTGTTCTCCAAACCTATTAAAATCTATTTTAGCCTCATAGCCTATTAAAATCCATTTTATTCTCCTAGCCTATTAAAGTATACTCAGAAAAATTTTCAAAGCACTTTTCTAGCCAAGTTTCGGCGAAAGAAAACTAACCCTAGCCTATTAGAATCTATTAACACTCAGGAGAATTTCAAATCACTTTTCAGTTTAACTTCCGGATCTAAAATTTTAGAATTTCTATTTTTGAGTTTTCACGATTACAATACTTTTTCTGGTCGTCAAAACCGGGTGGTTTTCAAACAAAAATTTCAAAAATAATTTGTACATTTTATTTTTATTATTATTATCATAATAACATTTTATATCATTATTATATAAATATTTTAATACGTGTAAATGTAATTAAGAAAAAATTAACATTTATGTATGTAGAAAAATAAATAAAAAGGACATTAAAATTTCAAAAGGAATTTTGATACAATTTGATTTAGAAGCAGGGTTATTTAAGGGGAAATGAAAATGTCAATGACATGATAAAATGTCACAATATTATAATATAATTTCAGTTTTTTTTTTTTTATTTAAATTTCCTGCTTGTGGCTTATTCCCATTAATTATTTTTATTCGTAATAATTATATAATAATGATCTGTTCAAAAAACACATACCTATGTTTATATGTTATATTATAAAATAATTATTAGGTATTCTTTTGAATGGGATCTTAATTAAAACCATGACCAACAAAAATGTTAATTTTATTAAAAAGAAATAAAAAAAATTTAATTAAAGGCCTGACATTTTGTTATTAAATAATTTTTCGGAATAAAATGAAAAAAATAATTAATATATGTATTTATATATATATATTATGTTTTTGTCAGTGATCCGTAATTATATAAAAAATTCAAGGGTGTTTTAATAAAATTATAAAACAGTAAAATTTTTGCAAATATTCCATAAACTATTAAAATGAGATTGTTACCCTTGGCATTACCTACTTAGACTTTTATTAATACTTGCATTTCAATTTAAGTTTATTGGGGGTTTATTTCGAAAAATCTTAATTGAATGAAAAACACAATATTCTTTTTTAAAAAACTCTAGATCAAGGCCAAGACTCAACTGCATTAACTTGAACTTGAAGTCACAACTCGCCGTTTCAAGCAAAAATTAGGATAGAACTCTTTATTTTTTTTGAAAAAGTAAAATTTTGGTAAAAGCTCAATTATATGCATTCAACCTAATATGACAATCTTTTACGGAGCCCACCTTACACCAGATCATTAAATCCAGTAGCTAACCGTTCCATCTCCTACTTTGAAAGCTTATTTCAGTTTTCCAGTTACATTAAATCAATTAATTGCCGACTAAATATTTCTTAAAGCAATCCAATGGCAGGGCATTGAAGGAAACATGGTAGTCAATGGGTTAAACATAAATAGAAGAAAATAAAGAGAAAATAAAATAAATCGTTTTGATTAAAAAAATTCTTTAACTATAACATTTAAAAGAAATAATATTCGTCAACCGCCTAGAGATATGCAATTTTATTTATCATTTAGTTTCATTGAATTTCGGAAAAATAAATGATTATATAATTAAATTTTATTATTTTATTTTAAATTCTATCAAATTTTACAATTTCCTAAAACAATAAAACAAATCAAGTGCCGCCTAAAAGTATGCAATTTTTTGAATATTATTTTATTCTTAATTTTTTTGTATGAATTTTAGAAAAATAAAATATTATATAATTTTTGTTATTTTTTAATTATTTTAAGTTCTTAATTTCTTAAAAACCTCCTAAAGGTATGCAATTTTTTGAATATAATTTAATTCTTCATTATTTTGTCTGAGTTTTGGAAAAATTAATTAATTTATTTTATTTTTTAATGATTTTTTAATTATTTTTTTAATTATTTTAAATTCTTAATTTCTTAAAATAAATTAAACTACAAATACTGCAAACAATTACTTATCTACTGAACCCAGAAAAATATAATAAAATCGAAAAAAACGAAATAAAATTTAATATTTAAGATAAAAAAAAAAATAAAACACAAAAAAGAAAATTAAATAAAATTATCTATATATAATGAATTAATTACATTTAAAAAAAAAAAATAAAAAAACAATTAAGAGCTTTTGTATATATTATTATTATAAAAGAATAAATAAATAAATAAAATACTTATTTATATAAAAAAATGATAATAATCATTATATAAATGAAATAAAAAAAATTTAATAAGTGTAAGCTTCATTATATACCAAATATATAAAAGATATAATAAAAGTATATAAAAAATAATTATTACATTATATATAGCATTTAAATATTTATTTTTTTTTTTATAAACATTATTTATACATAATAAATATAAATATATAAAAAATGCAATATTGGAATTTATAATTTATATTGAATCTATAATTTTTTTATTAATAAAAAATTAAAAAATAAAACCAAAAAAAAATGAATTAAATTTATAAAAAAAGTTAGACTATAATCAAAAAAACTAAAATTAAATTACAAAAAAAAAAAAAAAAAAAAATTTGTTAAAGAAAAGATTATGCTGCATTTAATAAAAAAAATGGATTAATTATATAAATAAATAAATATAAAAAGGAAATTGTAAAAACGATTATACATAATTATTATATAAATCAAAAAAAAAATTAAAGCAAAATAAATAAAATTTAAAAAAAAAAGGAAAAGTTGAAAATTATTTAAAAGAAAATTAAATTTAAATAAAATAAAATTTAATTGGAAATTACAAATAAAAAAAATAAAAAATATAAAAATGAAGGAAGGAAGGATTAAAATTAAAAAATAAATTGTTCATATGCTAAAAAAAACACAAAAGATTAATAGGTTTCTATTATAAAAATATATACTTTTACAATACAGATTACACAATTCAACACAGATATACTCGTACATATGCATACATACACATACATGATATTAAAAAGGTAAGCATTTTTTTTTTTAATATATATATTTATTTTTTTTTATTTTAGTGTAGTTTCACTGATTTTGATATGTCATTACTCATTATATTGCTTTGGATTCATTAATTTGTTTGAGTTCACTAACACTATCTGGCATTCCCTTGGAGTACAATACTATAATATAAAGTTAAAACAAGTGATGAAAAAAAAACCAAGGATTTTTAAAAAAGCACATTTTCAAAATTATATTGTATTACATACTGAGTTTAACTTTGGAAATATTTACTTGCTAACTTATAAAATTTACTGCTAACAGTAAAGTTTTTATTTTAAAGTTGTTATAGCCCTTCAATAGAGAAGGTTGCCAAGTTTCTCAAGGATCTAACTTCATCTTACTTCCTACCCCCCCTCCTTTCCTCCTCCATTTTTTTAGGTTCTAGGAATTAAATTGTGAATAAAAATTTGGAATTTTACTTAGAATTATACAATCTAAGCAAAAATAGGTAAAACTGAGAAATTCTTTCTTCAATTTCAGGAACCGCTTTTAAATTTAAGAAAAACGTTTAACATATGTTGAAATATAATGTTGGACCCTTAAATTTTGTATATTAAAAAAAAAAATTGGACAGGTATTCAAGTTACAGGTGCTTAAAAATAGCAAAATTGAAATTTTCGAGCCCTTATAGCTCCTAAACAGGGGGCTTGACAAAAAAATTTTTTTAATAGACTCCTACTAATTTCTGAGTATCTAATATTCTCCCAAAATTTCAAGACCCTAGCTTGTACCGTTCAAAAGATATGTGTGGCCAAAAATTTTGCAAAAATTGAGTTTTGTGTAACGTTAAATTTCAGTACCGTATGGCAACCCTAAACATTTGCCTTTTAAAAATTTATAAAGTTTATGAAACCAGCTATCGTTTGCCGTTTTCAGATTGAAAATATATCTAACAGAACTCTTGTTATAACAATTTAAATATAGGGCTTTTTCCAACTTTGGGGGGCTGTAGCCCCGTAGCAGGTAGCCCCGTAGCAATTCTTCTACGAAATTATTTTTTTTTGCAAAAACTACCCATGGTTAAAATTTCTTTACTCTATTTCAAACGGTGTAAAAGTTTTTGTAAACATACGGATGGACGGACAGACGGACGGACAGAGTGAAGCTATATAGGCACATTTTTACAAAATTTTTTGAAAATGCGCTAAAAAGTATAAAATATTTGATTGGAGGAACTTACAGCACAAGAGATATTCCGTATTATTTCAATTAGACAGAATTAAAACTCCAATATTGGATTTCTTGGAGAGCTTGAGTAAAAGTGAATCATATTCTAGACTCTAGAGCAATATAGATAAAAAACAACAAATAATTAGGTTTCATATTCGTTTATTGAATGATAATGTGTATTAAATATTAGATTTTGTACGAATTTTGGAAAGTAGTTTGTACTGCTTTGAATTACAGAAAGTTTCAAAAATGACTGGAATAATCCTAGAAAAATCGTTTTAAAAAGATTGCTTTCATACATTTTAAAATTTACATGTGTTAACCGTGTGTAATTTTTGTGTTAACTTTTTGCAGTAACATCAACTTCAATTAAACCTCCATTGAGAGGCGCAGCAACGCGCACCGGGTATTAGCTAGTATAAAATAAAAACATAAAAGTTTGCATTGAGTATGAGACATTTAGCCGAATCACAACTTAAATTCTTCTCAATTTCAGAAAAAGAGAGTAAACAGGACAAAATACTCTTATTAGACCTTGGAAGTCTTGAGATTGGTATCCTAACCACCACCAGAAAAAAATTCACTAACATCCTTACACCAAATTTCAAGTTTCTAGCGTTATTAATTTCGAAGATCTTTTAAATTTTTGGAGGTGTGTGGAAAGTTCCCAAACCAACACGCCAATTCATACCAAATCTAACACTACAAGGAATATAAGAAAAAACACTCTTCGTATCAAATGTGAACGTTCTATGTTTGCTGGTTTCGTTTGTCCTTAGTGTAACCCATTGTGTGATTTCGCCCATTTCACTCCTACTTTTGCCTTTAGTTCTACCGTATAAATTTGATCGAATGAGCATAATTTTTTTGAACGGCCTTCGCTATAGTAATTCAGAAGATGATGCTGATCAAGGAAGATGACATTCTAATATCTAGCAAGCTTCCTTTTGCTGGCTACAAACATCGTACCAAATTTAATATACCCACTATATCTATTTTACGTTCGGGGTATTAAAAATATATTACAACATTGTATAAAT
Organism: Dolichopus griseipennis; assembly: GCA_963082915.1. Taxonomy (NCBI): domain Eukaryota; kingdom Metazoa; phylum Arthropoda; class Insecta; order Diptera; family Dolichopodidae; genus Dolichopus; species Dolichopus griseipennis. The sequence goes on along the minus strand of OY720444.1, from coordinate 14,657,304 downwards.
TATTTTAATATTTCAATTCATTATCAAAATTATACATTTTATTTTTATTTTTTATCATATTTTACAAGAGCTATTTTAAAAACAATGGATTTCCTTTAAAAACTTTATATATATTTTTTTTGTAAGTTTATATTTATAATATTTATCGCATTTTGAATGGAATAATATTGTACATAACGATGATGTGTTATCAAATTTAAATATTTTAAATAGTTTATTTAAATTTTTTATTCATTTATTTGGTTAATTTTGAGAAATATAATGATTTAGAGAACCATGTTTTATTTTAAGCTAAATAATTGGTCAAATTTATTAATGGGATGCTGTATCTATAGGGAATACTAATTAAAAACGACTAGAAACCTGTGCTTACATATATGTTTTTCCGCTTATAGTTGAGAATGATTAAATACGTGTTCGAGAAAAGAATAAATCTAGGAGGCTGAAACTTGAAATAGACAAATCTATTTAACAGTACATGAATTTTTAAGAGTTCTATGTTAAGGATTTCATTTTTTTGATAGCTGCAATACAAATTTCCTCCTTTATTCTCAATTTCGTGTATAATATCTTCAGTAATAATTATAATACAATGTATTAATATATTAAAAAGATTGTTGAAATAATCAGGCTTTGAATTGGGCTTAGGGGTGTCGTCATACATACTACAGGATCCAGATTACGTATTCTTAAAACTAATAATAATTTCTATAAGATTTCAATATACAATTGATAAGTATATAAATTATGAAAAGTTCAAAATATTATTACACTACAATAGGTTCGTACGATTGACTAGACCAACTGTATTTATTCTTGCTCATATACTGAATGTGTGTGACGATAATGAATTTTTGCAATGGAACATGCTTTTTTAATAATGATAAAAATAATTCATTACTAAATGTAATTAATAAAAGTGATAATAATTGCTATAATTTGAACTTTCATTACAAATTGTAGTGTTTTGTTAAGATAAAATATGAATTATCAAAATATTGTGAAAGAATTATTATTTATATAATTATAATTATAAAGTTATGTGATGCTCTTCATTTTTATAACATTTCCAAAAAATTTTTGAATGGAAGAACTTTTTTCTGTGACTCCATCCGTTACACGAAGTCCCCAAAGTCAGGAAAAGTTAAAACAAGCGTTAAATATTTAAACAGTTATAACAAGAGTAATAAAAGGTATATTTTCAATCTGCGATGGTAGAAGACAACAGAAGACAGTAGAAGACAGCTACTTATATAAGCTTAATATAAATATATTGCTTAAATGCATAGGGCTGATATACGGTACTAAAATTAAAAGTTATGCGAAACTGAATATTTGACATTTTTCTCATATCTTCTGAACAGCTCCAGCTTAAAATTTTGGAAGAAGTTAGATCAATAGAAATTAGTATAGTAGATTTTTCGAAAATATGCTTAAGCATTTGAAAATATATCAGAAAAATGTAATAATTAGGTAAAATAAGAAGATATTTATTATACTGCTCCTTCAGTTAGTCGATTAAAATTCTTTTAATTTTATTTTTCAGATTGTTATGATATTACTAGCGGTTGGCCCGTCACAGAATGACGAAAGGTCAATTGAAGGAAGAACTTATTCTAATTAAGAAATATTTCTAAATTCATTACGTGCATTATGTTAAAAGTATGTTAAATAAAATTGCAATTGTTACATTTTGTATAACGCAGATTATGCTTCGATTCTAGTAATAGATACACAAAAAATAGATAAATGACTCATATAATTTTTTGTTGTATCTTAAAAACTTGAAGATGAATAAGCTAGGTAGTCTACTTTTTGTATGTTTCGTATTTTATAAAGTGTTGGGGTCGTTAGTTCAAATCTCTTCTTGGTATAACTTTTTTTTAATTTCAATTAATATATTATTTTTATTTAAGTGCTTACATGCTTAAATTAAATAAATTAATAAAATATTTTAAATTTTTTTATAGATATATTTTGTTTCAATGAAGGTCTATTTCTCCATCTATTAATGTTTTGTATGTATATTTTAAAAAAATGTTGCTATACATTCTATATTGTTTCCTTTGTCTAGATTCAAATCGAAATACTTGTTTGTTGCTAACATACTATAATGTACCTACTCAACTTGTTAAATAATGTATCTATTTATATGTACGTAAAATTATATTAAATAAATGTTGATTTTTGAATTGAGTTTTGCATTTTCAAATGCGAATTATAAATTATATTTGAAATTTTTTTATTATACCTAATTTAGTTTAAAAAACATTTATTTTGTTTGGCTTCTATGGTGTATTGAACTCAGGTATTGTCACTTTCCCAACCTTTACAACATTTTTTTCCATTTTTTACTTTTTTTAAATAGAAAAATAATTAAAAGATTATGTTGGAAAGACGCAGGCAGGGATGAAGAAGAGTTGACATCGAAATGAGACAAACTTTGAAATTACTTTGATTACATTGCTTGGTTTATTTGCTTAAACAACACTGGGCTTTCTCCCTTATTTCATATTTTCACTGAAAATAATTAAGACGTACTAAACAAATGTTCCTGTTATGCTTCACAGTCGTCTTCTTAATTTTTATTTATAAAATGTTTTACTTTTATTAAAAATTTCCAGAAAATCATCTGTGATTTTTAAAACTGAAATGAAATAATTCATAAACTAATAAATAAATTTAATTTCATAAAAAATTTTTTTTTTATTTGTTGTTTTTTTTTTTTTATTAAAAATAAATAAAATATTTGTTGGCCTGCTTATGTTAATTTTGAGCATTTTATTTTCTAAAGTAAAACACATTTTATTTAGTCAAAACTGAATTTTAAGTTTCTTAAATATTTTGAATGAATTTCTTGACAAATATAAAATTTATCTACTTATTTAAGAGTATAGTTATTATTCTGATAAAAATAAATAAGTTTTAAGAGATTAAAGGAAATTATTAATACGCTTGATAAAACCATATTTTAATATCCTGATGAAAAATGATGAAAGAATTTATTGATTTAATTCAATATTGGCTTATATTGAGATTATATGAATATATTTTTCAATTAATTCAATATTTAATATTAAATTTTACCAAAAATTTTAAATGATAAATATAACAAGTGATGAAAAAAAACCAAGGGTTTTTAAAAAAGCACATTTTCAAAATTATATTGTATTACATACTGAATTTAACTTTGGAAATATTTACTTGGAAATAGTTACTACTGACTTATAAAATTTACTACTAACAATAAATTTTTTATTTAAAAATTGTTATAGCCCTTCAATGGGGAAGGTTGCCAAATTTCTCAAGAATCTAACTACTTCCCCCCCCCCCCCCCCCTATCCTCTAATTTTTTAGGTTCTAGGAATTAAATTGTGAATTACACAAAAATTTGGAATTTTACTTAGAATTTTATTATCTAAGCAAAAATGGGTAAAACTAAGAGACACTTTCTTCAATTTAAGAAACCCCTTTTAAATTTAAGAAAAACCTTTAACATATGTTAAAATATAATGTTGGACCTTTAAATTTTGTATATTAATAAAAAAAAATTTGGACAGGTATTCAAGTTACAGGTGTTTAAAAATAGCAAAATTTCAATTTTCGAGCCCTTATAGCTCCTAAATAGGGGGCTTGACAAAAAAATTTTGTTTACCGACTCCTACTAATTTCTGAGTATCTAACTTCTCCCAAAATTTCAAGACTCTACCTTGAACCATTTAGAAGATATGTGGGGCCAAAAATTTTGCAAAAATTTAGTTCTATATAATGGTAAATTTTAGTACCGTATGGCAACCCTATACATTTAGCCAAGATATTTTTGTAAAGTCTATAAAAGCAGCTCTCTAATACTGTTTTTCGATTGAAAATAAACCTAACAGAACTCTTGTTATATCAATTTAAATATAGGGCTTTTTTGGAATTTTCAGGGGCTGTAGCTTCGTAACCCTTCAAAATTAAGAAAAACCTTTGACACATGTTGAAATATAATTATAGAGCTTTGAATTTTGTCTATCACTAAAAAAAAATTTGGACAGGTATTCAAGTTACATTTGTTTAAAAATAGTAAAATTTCAATTTTCGAGCCCTTATAGCTCCTAAATAGGGGGCTTGACAAAAAAAATTTGTTAAACGACTCCTACTAATTTCTGAGTATCTAACTTCTCCCAAAATTTCAAGACTCTAGCTTGAACCGTTCAGAAGATATGTGTGGCCAAAAATTTTGCGAAAATTGAGTTTTGCGTAATGTTAAATTTTAGTACCGTATGGCAACCCTAAACATTTGCCTTGCAAAAATTTATAAAGTTTATGAAACCAGCTATCATTTGCTGTTTTCAGATTGAAAATATATGTAACAGAACTCTTGTTATAACAATTTAAATATAGGGCTTTTTCCAACTTTGGGGGGCTGTAGCCCCGTAACAGGTGGGGCTACAGAAAAAAATTCTTCTACGAAATTATTTTTTTTACAAAAACTAACCATGGTTAAAATTTCTTTTCTCTATTTCAAACGGTGTAAAACTTTTTGTAAACATACGGACGGACGGACGGACGGACGGACGGACGGACGGACAGAGTGAAGCTATATAGGCACATTTTTACAAAATTTTTTGAAAATGTGCTAAAAAGGCTTATAATTTGAAGAATAATAAAGAATAGATCCACCAACTGATTAGCCACTGAATAAGTCATGGCTTGTATAGCATGAAAGGCTATCGACGACAATAGGTGTGATTGGTCATTGCTCATTATATTCTCTTGTATTTTATTTGAATTTACCAACCACCACTTACTAACATCATCTAGTTTTCAATACTATACAGAAAACCAAGTTAATCTATTTATCCACTAATTAATGAGTCATGGCTTGTATAACATGGAAGACTATGGAAGGCAATAATTTTTATTGGTCATAACACACCATATTCTTTTGTATTTGATTTTCGATTCGCCAACCCTTTGGATTTACTAACATCATCAATTATAATATTAGAAATACAATATCCAAAAAAACGGGTTTTAGTCTGAAATACGCAATTAATACAATATTTACCCACCACTAAATGCATTATAAATCATCCTTTAAACAAACCATGGCTTGTATAGCATGGAAGACTATGCAAGGCAATAGTTTCGTTTAGTCAATACACACTATATTCTTTTATATATTATTTGGATTCACCAACAACTTAGATAAATACTAACAACATTTAGCTAATAATATTATACAATCTCTAAAACAAAAACGGGATATAGTCTGAAATATACTCTATTTACCCACCAATTAAGTGATTGTTTGCTGAACAAGCCAAGGCTTGGATAACTTTGTATGCGATGGAAAGCATTGTTTGAATGATTATTTTTACCATTTCTGCGATTCTGAAGTTTTAATTCAAATATGTAAAAATAATTTTAATTCAAATCTTACAACTCACAGTTTAATATAACAGTAAAATTTTAAATAAATAGCACGATTTCTCAAAAATTGGAAAGAAGAAGAAAGTCATAACGCAAATATAACTGAGTGAGATTGATACATCTTGAGTCTATTGTTTGATTCAATTCCATAATTTCTCTTAATTCCACTTTCATCTTGGAAAAATTTTTGGTAAACCCAAATGTCCTGATTCATTTCTTCCGGGAAAAAGCTTACTTGAGAAATATTTAAAAGAAATTTGACAGATTCGTCGAAATGCTGTACTAAAGCATTAAAAAGAAGAGAGGCTCCGAAAAGGCTTCTTTTCTGCGGAACCAGAATTCTCAAAAGGAGAACCTCTGGTCGAATTGCCTTAGAGAATTGAATGAATTGTATATAAGTGGTTCAACGGTTCACCAGTTGCCGAAGACATTCGATGTAACAATTGAAAGCTACTCCTGCTGGGAAACTACAATAAAATCTAGAAATTTTTTCCCAAGACTAAATAAATCCTTAAAATAAAGGATTTTCATTTAAATACACAAAAGAAATATGATGAAATCTATGTAGTAAATAAAATTGATGAAATATGGACGTCATAACCAAAAAGGATCAAACAATGTATTAGACTTTTTAATTTATATATTTTGATTAAGTTCTCAAATATATAAATTAGTATTTTATATTAAGTTTTTCCGAATTAATCATATAAAAATCAATTGATTTTTAATACAATCATACCAATTCACATATACATACACACACATTTCATTTACAACATCAAATATTATAATACTTACATTTAAAATAAATTACATAGATACTTACTGATTTTTTTTTATGTTTGCATATTAAGATTAAGTAATATGTATATATATATATATATATATATATATATATATACAATTTTTTATTTTTTTTTTTATAACAGTTAAATTGTATAAAATTAATAACCATTATAAGCAAGTTATATTTTATTATTAGGATAAATTGAGAAGAAAATTAATAAAAAAAAATAAAAAAAAAAATAAGTAAAAAATAAACTAATTTCTTAATATGTATAATAAATTATTAAAAGCTTAATACATCTTAATATACATATTATATATATTATAATAATAAATAATTTGTATATGTATATATCTGAAAATATGTACACAAGGTATTTTCTAAATAAATATACTGTTATATAAGATTACATAGATTCTTAGTAGTAGATCCTTCTTTTATATTGGAATGAGTTGAGGTCAATTGAAGTAAGTTGAGGTTCAAGATAAAGCTAATAATATTGTGGGTTATATAAAAGGAGGCATTAAATCATCAGAGATTATTTTAATTCAGGCCTCATTCAGAAAACTCAACTCATCGCATCGCTCTACTTTTAGTTCACTCAACAGCAATACTAGTTCAATATTAAAGCCGGCTCAAGTTACGAGCGATGTAAATTTAAATCGACTCCAAATTTGACTGAGTCGATTAAATATGAATGAATTGGAGGCTTTCAGAGAATTGTTGAGTTCGAAAGACTAATAACTTCTAAGGTTCCAAAAATTTCAATATTTCTGATTATTTAAATGAAAAATTTTCGAAAATCGCACATTATTTCGAAGGTTGATGACTAAAGGTTTAACTTCTAGGAAATTTTATGACTTCAACTTTTACAGTTAAATTGCTTCTTTTTACCCTGTATCTTGTACACAAGTTTCTAAGTTGATCACTCACTCATCTTAATTTTGTAGAAATCGAATTTGTTCAAGCCATGGCCTCAATAACATGGAAGGCCATGGATATGGGATTTTAACTTTAATTAATTACGAAATTTTAATTTAAATTCTGGTATTTTCGAAATTTAGAGTGGCTCCCTTTAACCCCTAGAAAAAAAGTAATTAAATTTAGGGAGTCTTTGTAGTAAAATCTATAGCAGTGTAGTTGAATAGAAAACACCGTGTACATAGTTTATATTATAATAGGATGATTAAAAAATTAAAAAACAAAAAATTGTAATTAAAATATAAATATAGAATTTTAAGGAAACTTAATGTCCTTATTTTATTTTAAATTTTTTATTATTATTTTTATTTAGTAAAAAAAAAAAATTATTAAAAATTATTGCAAATTTAGTTAAGTTTAAATATAATTATAAAACATTATATATATATCTATATAATAATATATAATATATTTAAGACAAATTATATATAAAAAAAGAGAAAAGAAAATGTGTATAATAATATATAAAAATTAAAGAGATAAAAAAAAATTTATTAATATTAAAATAGATATAAATATGCATATAATATATATATATATATATAAAATTATAAAATTAATAATTGGTTGTTATTATTTTGATTGTATTGTGTGAGTGTTTGTGTCGTAAGGTAGCAAGTGAATTATAGAAAAATTCGTGTAATATTTATCAGCGTCACCTCCTTAATCCGAATTCATTCTCCCTACAAAAGTATGACGGGGATTGTAAATGGACGATACCCGTCCATACGTTCGAATCCAGGACGCCTGCGAACGAATTGCAAATTAAGAGCCAAGGACATTTTCACGTTCTTCTGAAAGTAAGACGGGGATTGAAAATGGGTGATATCCTACCCATGGGTTCGAATCCCAGAAGCTGGCGAATGAGTTACGAATTAAGAGCTTAAGATATTTTTACCTGCAACCGAGAGTAAGACGGAGATTGAAAATAGGCGATATCTCACAAAGAGTTCGAATCCCAGAAGCTTGTGAATGAGTAACAAATTAAGAGCATATCTCTGGAGCCAATAAAATAAGAACCATCAAATTTTTTAAGAAGAGTGTACTTTTCAGTTACCTAAACGTGTCTTAATTTAAGGACGAATGGGAGCAGTGGTTCAGTTCCTTCCAAACCCCTCCCAAGACCTAAAAAGCATATTTAAATAATTTAATACGGCATCAATCGAAAGTTTTAAGGTTGCTTCCATAAATTAGTGGACCCAAAAATTGTTGCCAAGTTAAAATGAAAACATTGAACACAATAGAAAAGGAAATCGCATTTACTCAATTACAAAAATCGTTACTATGAGAGAATTCTGAAAAATTCTGTGATGTAAAGATATTCAATCCTTGTAGCTCAATGCCGTTCGATTCTTACTTAAAATATGTACACGAGTACACCGTATACACGTGTAAACTAATGATTATAAAGTACAAAGTTAAGACTTATTCTATTTTATTTTAAATTTCTGGGAAAATTAATAAAAAACTGAAGTCTAAATGGTTCTATTTGTTTTTTTATATTGTTACAAAACACTATTCATTATAAATTGTTTCTTCATTATATTAGAAATGAAATCCTTGGAAATTGATTATGTTAAGGTTTTCTTTGTTCGTAATAAAACTTCACTTCAAAAATCACTTCTATTTAATTTTGTTTAGCCGTCCTCCTAGTTTATTGCTGATATTACATAACAATTAGGACTTTAGAGAGTGCAAATATTACAGGGTATTAAGTCTTTCATAAACTACTGGTTAAGTAGAAATGAATGATTCAGAGAATAGAGGAATAGCAAAGCAACATAAGAATAGTGGCAGAGTAGAAAGGACAAGAAAAGGTCCTAGTAGTGAAGAGAATAGGATAAATATATCTGACGAAGAAAAGCACAGCCAGAACACATGTCTAATAACAGCAAGTGAATAACTATGCTTTTGTAGACTATGGAGAAAATGAAGAATTACACAAATAGTCAGGGCAGCTATCACTTCATGTATATGACACGGAAATCTGATGGATTGGACACATACCAAGAAGAGAATCTATTGTCCAACAGGCGTTAGATTGAGCTTCCCCAGGAAAAAGACCGAGAAACACTTGGAGAAGCACCACAGGGAAAGCAATACAAAGAGAAGAAACCCTGGGAAGAAGTCAACAATCAACAGACGTGGCTTTGTGGAAGGCTTATGCTTCTAAAGTGAGTAGAATATGAAGAAAAAATACTATGCATAGAGGACTAAAAGATAGATCGTAGAAACGAAGTGCAACCGTGACAGATTCCCACACACAAAAAGTAGGAAAGAAGTATGAATTAAGGTAGAGAAGACAAGTAGATGGAAAAATAGTACTTGATTGAAGAGCCAGACATTTGGGAAAGGAAAGAAAAAATCGAGCAATCAAATCCTTTTCGAATTATCTTAGTCATTCCATTTCAGAATTGATAATTTTGACTTTATTATTGAAATATCAGATCATCTAAATACTAAATAGCCAACTGCATTAAATCTCTGTTTAAAGTTATTTGTTAGGCTGACGATTCCCCCAGATAAAACAGAAGATTGATTATTATCGTCCAGGACCTTGCCTTTTAAAAATCTGTGATTCCCTTCATTTCAATCCTGACTTTAAAATGACTTGAATGGACAAAAAACTGTAAATTCATTTTTAAATAGTGCTATATGATCCTGCTCAATTTATTCCTCCTTTCTAATGGTAAGAAGATATTATTTTTAGGTTTTTTTTATTTAGAAAATTTTTAAAAGAATTTCAATTTAAAATAAAAACAAAATCATCACTCCAATCATTTAAACATCAATTTTATTATTGACCTAGCTCTCTATATAATTCGTTTCTATTTATTTATCTTTCAGATATCTTTTCATCTAATTTATAAAGTCTAAATCAAAGTTGAAAAAAAAGAAAGAAAGAATAAGATACAAACAAAACTAATATTAGTATCTAATATCTATTTTATATTTTTGGGCCAATTTTTGATTTAATTTTTTCTTTCATTTAGTTTTTATTTTTGTTGCTTTGTGTTTTCCTCCATTTCTTCTGAAGGAAAATTTTTTCTAAAAGCTATCAAACTATCAAATTTTTACTTTAAAATAATTTTTTTTTTCTTCATTTCAATTTAGCAAAGGAAAATTTAAAAAAAATAAACAAACTTTTGATCCCATTTACGAATCCTTTTAGGAAAAGTCAAAATAAATAAAAAAAAAACAAAAAAAATTTAAAATAAAAAAAGGACGAAACAAATTGAGCTGTTCTGATATGAAATCTAAAATATGCTGATAGCTTTTAAATTGGTTCCTTAAGCAATAAAAAAGAACGCACAAAATAACAAAAGAAAGAATACGAAAGATTCAGAGAAAGAGATGTAAAATGGATAAAAAAAAATTTTAAGTAGGAAAAGAAGAAAATATTTAAAATTCTAATATATATACTTTTTTCACATGAACTTGGTCCTTTTTTTGGAAATTTGGATTTTTCAAAAGAAATTGGTATTTACTCAAATCAATTTGCTCCGTTTTTCAAAAACGCCCCTTACCTTGGAAGCCAAAGAATAAATTACGTAGATTGAAAGATTAAGTCCCCAATATTCTAGTAGAAGTTGAACCAAGAAATTAATTAAGCTAAGTCCGAAAAAATGGTATCTTAACATTTTGGGGGCTAATTTGCAGGGCGGACTTAAGAGTCGAACTTTTTATTTTTTCTTCCAGTATTTGGGTCTTACTCTAAAATCTGTGAGAACCTACCTTTTTGCTATGATGATTCGGACTGCTGGATCCCAAGAAACGGAAGGGATTAAGAGACAACGGAAGTCACAACTCACAAGACTAATTTAATATGAAAACTTAGGCTGATTTGTATTTGATAAAAGATGTAGATCATTTAAAAAATTTCATGAAAAAGGACCAAGATAACACGAAAAGAGTATATATGTATGTACAAACAAATACATAAACGGAATAAAATATGCATTTTGGGCTTCTTAATAATATTAGGTTTTCCCTATACCGGTCTTTGACAAAGGATATAATTTTCATATCAACAAATATCCTTTTTTTAAAAAAATATATGTTTCTGAAGCAGGAGAAGAGGAAAGAAAGAGAAAGGGAGGACATTTTTGCTGTTAAACACGAGAACTTGTCACGTAACTGAAAACTGTCAGAACATGATTTTTTAAGAGTATTTTAATATATTGATTCATTTATTAAATATACATATTTGGAAATAAAAATCTTGATGGATGATACATTCGATCTAATTTGATTGAATTTTATCATATTGAACAACTCAACTTATGTTCTTTGTATTATAAAAAAATGTTAAATATGTGGTTTTGGTATGAATTCAATAGTGGAGTTTTTTTATTTGTTGCATATTGTGTCTTCATATTTTTTTAGAGTTTGATATTATCTTCCAGGTCACATATATAGAAAATACGTGAGGGAAGTTAAATTATGAATTTAATATTGAGATTAGTTTGTGAGTTTGCATAGTATTTGACCAAATTTATTTACTGGTCCTGCCAGTAATAGGAAAGTAAAAAAAAAGTTATGGAAATAGCTCAGGGCGATGATCGGAATTAAATGGACGCTTCTTGATCCTTGCTAAATTAATCTAGGATTTAAAATTGATTGGGTACTTCGGTTTAATTACTGTCTCCAAATATTGGAGACGATTCTGAGACACATTTTAATCAAAATAGTTCGCGAAAGCCGAAGTTTTCAATCATTAAAAAGTGACAAAAAACCCTATCACATCTTGGTGATCCGAAAGCTTTTCCTCACTTAAAACGCCATTTATTTCGGAGTTAGAGGTACTGTAGCTGAAGAGTTAGGATGGGGAAACAAAAAGAAGGCATATTTTAAGAGATTTAAAGTTTTATTATTGACTCGAGGATGAAATGATAGGACTAACCAAAAGTTTTGGAACTGTTAAAGAACTTTTGAAATCCTAAAAACTCCTTCTTTGTTTGAGTTTTTACTCATTTAATCCTCCTTTTCATCCGTAGCTAGAAGTATAATAGCTGAAGAGTTATGATAAAATACGTATAGGAAGGATATTTTTAAGATTAAAAGAGATTTTATTATTAAACTAAAGATAAAGTGAATGGACTGACAAAACCAATTAATGGTATTTTTGCACAACATCTTTAAAAAATTCAAAGGATATGTTATCCTTTTTCTAGTATTAAATAAAAACCTACATTATATAAAAAATTGTTAAGTAGAATAAAAAATAAATTCGGAGAAATGTAAGAAAACCAAAAGAACAGTAGCTGTATAGATCCTCATTTTCGGTTGTCGGTCGACGACAAAAATTTCATCAAAAAAACGCTTGTATCAAATTTTTTAAGAATTTTCTTAAGGAATAAAAATCTAGATTTTATTAGCTCATATTTTTTTTATTTTTTTTTATTTTATGGAAAGTATTTTTTGAAATTTTTTTTTAAATCAGATAGAAATCTAGGAGTGCTTATAGCTAGTCAGAATTTTTTTTAAGTGTATAAAAAATTGAAATATAAAGACATTTTTATTTGATTTGAAAACTGGGGGAAAAAGAATTTGAAAAACAGTTCCTAGAAGATTTAAAAAGATTATATCTCAGAATTCTTAGAATAATTTTAAAATATCAATTTTTTGTTTGTGTTGACAATTTCCAATTAAAAGGAAAAACTGCTCTGGATTGAGTTATGTCTTAGTTTCAGAGAGTCCAGTTGTGCGTTGGTAAGTACAATTCGATTAATGGAAAACTTACTCCTATGAATGTTTGAATTGTTAATGTTGTTTTTCAAATGCCTGTACTTACTATCATTGAAACCAGCGATTCGATCTGTACCAGACAGATGTAATGCAATGTAACTCCAAATTCGTGATAATATTTCGTATCCTTCATTCTTTTTAGCAATCTTCAAATTTACGTCGAGGGTTTTTCGATATATGAACGCAATTAGACGGAGGTGTATTAAAAAATATTTATTGGTTTGGATGAACTTCGGCTGCGTCTTTCATTACTGTGCTGCGTACCGTTTTAAAGATCATTTTAGTTTTATGAGAGTCTGCGAAAAAGTTAACATTGAAGACTATTTCAAAACTAAAAATGAAAAAAATTCTATAACGCGTACAGACTCATCAAGAATTTACTGAAGCTGAAAGACGTTGCTGATTGTGCCTCATCGGCATTTGCAACCTTTGTCTAATTGCATCCATAAATACCAATGGTTTAATTACTTAACCATCCCGTAGCCAATCATTGCTTCGTAAATTAGTAGTTTCAGAAAATGATTTATCCAACTAGGCTCAAGGTTTTTTGATTAATTATCCAAATAGGCATCGACCACCTTTGCTATATCGATAGTGATTTAATATCGATATTGTTTCATCATTTATAGAGTTCTCGAGAAAATAATTTATAATAATAAATTCTAATAATCTAATCAGATATTCCGAAAATGCATCATCTCCCAAATAATATGGTGAAAAACTGTATTTATTTATATATCAAATTTATACAAAAATTTGTTTATTCTTTTTACCAACAACGAGGAAAAATAAAAAAAAACTGAAACTAAACCATGAATTTTTAAAAAGGATAATACGTTAAGAATATACCCAAGGACATTCACTCACCAGAAGATTAAAAATCAGAAGCAAAAAAGCAGCAGTGAAGAGGCCTAGTTTACAAATTATATAATGTATAACCCAAGTTTGTAAGGAACCCAAAACTAGGAAGGAAATTTGACCCATTCAATCTCTAAATAATAGTGGTGTGGTGAAAAGTGTTTTTTTTTTTTGGTGAAAATACTTGAACACTTAAAAAACATTTCTAAACATTTATGTAAATCTCTGTACAATCAAAAAACATAAAAACAAAAAAAAAATCTTTTTAAATTATAACTGGGTTAATCCACATACATTTGCCAAAAAGAGAGAAAGAAATCAAGTGGAATCCTTTTTTTTTTTTGTAAATTGAAGCGCAAATAGGAAAAAAAAATTTTCCAAAATTTTTCATCTATTTTCATTTTATTTTTCTCTTCTTGTTGTTGTTCTTCTTGCTCTTTTATCCTGTGAAGAGTATTAAAGTGACTTTTCGTTGTAAAATTTATAGATAGTATGAAAATAAAATAGGAATAACTAATTTTTTTTTAACTATTTTCAAAAATGAAACTAGTTACTTTTTATTTAAAAAAGTTACAAAAAAAATAAATGGAAAAAAAAAAAAATTTGAAATGAGAAAATAAAATTTTTTAATCAAATTAAAAGGAAGTGAAATATGTACTTGAATTTTGGTCTCTAAAATTTATGAAGTTATGTAGACATGGAAAAATTATTGAAGACTTCGAGTTTTGGATTCAAGTTGAACTATCTTGACCGCGAAAGAGTTTCCGATGAATTACAGGACCAACTGGTTGATTTTTGCCGAGTCGATGGTCTACGAAAATTAGAAAGCTTCAAATGTTTATTCCTTTGTACCGTGTGACTTTAGATCATTATCAAAATCACCTCCACTCATACTCAAAATACTGGAAATATAAATATCCGAAGTGCTTTTAGAATCTAAAGAGGCTTAGGAGTGCAATTCCAACTGCTTGGATAGTAAATTGGCTGAGAAGGAATTATGAGAAAAGTGATGGATGAATATTTTATTTTAATTGATGAGTGATAAAAAGAATTAAAAGTGGTATTCGATTACAGAATTTAGAAACCTTTAAAGGATCCCAAGAAAATCTGCATTCTTTTGTACCGAGGTATTTAATTCATTAAAATCAATACCACTCACAATGGAAATATTGGGAATAGAAACATCCAAACTGTTTTCACAATATACAATGACTGAGCAGGACATGTCAGGAGAATGAGATCCGAACTGTTTCAGAATATACTGTAGCTGAGGACACCATACCAGAAAAATGGGATCCGAACTGCTTCTTCAGTAGAATGACTGAGATGTAAGGATGAAAAAGGGCATTGGTGGCCTACGAAAATATTGAAATACGTATTTTAATGAAAAATTACAGAGTTTTTTAAGTTACCAATCTGGAAAACATCCAATCAGTGACTGTCTTCAAACAATTTCAATGCAACTCTAATTAAGTATATATTTCCGCTTCTTTACTGTGGATAATTTCTAAATGATGTAAAGCTATAGGTATGGAATGGAAACTCATTTAAAGAAAACACTTCTTTAATATGAAGACATACTTCCTTCAAATGTGTTTCCTACCGATGGATATCTTCCATTTTAGAATGAAAGTATTTTTAAACAAAAAGTCTGTTCAGCTTTGTGTCTCATTTATCATGTTATCCTCCCTTACCATCTTACTTTTGTTCAAATCCTCTTGCCCATACCCAGTCTTTGAAAGATTTTGTGTAAAAGAAACATGGTTTTTTTAACTGAGAACTTTGAACCTTCAGGTATATTTGTAATATCAGTAGTGTAATAATATAGGGTAACATATTTTGATTATGTCTGTGATATGAAATAAGAAAATTAAAAAAAAACTGAAAACCTATTTGGAAAAATATCAATAAAATTTCAATATTTCCTTTTATTTTCCTTTAAAATATTTTCGAATTTCCTTTAGGCTATTTACTTTATTCCAAAAAATATAAACTTTTTTTTTTTTTCTTATTAAAAATATGAGAAAAATAATAAAAAACAACAAGAACAAAAAAAAATGAAAACTCAATCAAATAATATGTTAAAAGTTAAAATTTTATTATAAATAACAATATGTTATGTAGATACATACAATAATGACTGAATAATGTTTCATTTTTGAATATGTATATATATTATATGTATGTTTAAGTATATATATGTATATATAAAAGGATAATTTATTAATGGGGGCCTTCACATTAAACTAGCGTTTATGAACTATTTTTATGTATCTCAAATGAAGTAAAAACCTTCAAAAAGGACTTCTGAAATCGAGAATAATAGGAATAGTAGGCTTTACACTCGAACTTTGCAGCACAACAAAATGGCTGGGATTAAAGATATGAAAAGGATAGGAAAGGAATAATGTGTTTATAAAAATTTTATATGGAGAATTTGTATAGAAGCACAACAATTTTGAGTCTGTGGAACCCTAAAAAGCAACTGTGAATCCTCTAAGGTTTTATGTTATATGAAACTCTGTAGAATGTTCATTTAATGAGTTTTTCTTATAGATAAGGCTTGTAAATGTTTGCTTCTCAGATGCCGTTAGAAAATTTTTTTCTTTCTAGATTTTTCTCTCTCCCCATACTTTCCTTTCCTTCAAAATGTGCCCCAAATTTTCCTTTCCTTATCTTATTTACCAATTGATGATATTTTTAAGAGAAACCTTTCCTAATGTTTGGATATGAATTGAAAATATTTAGGAATCATGAATGAATCCTCCTGTATATTTAAATATAATATGTAATAAGTAAATATAAGTTATGAGTATAATTTGGTAAAATAGTATATTTATGAGCGGATATTATTGATCCGTTGCCCCTTGTTGAAAAAAAAGTAATTAAAAAAAAGTATTTATTTTTTGAGCAATAAAATGAAAAGACGGAATCCATATAAAGCTTTGAAGAAAAGGTTATCTTAAATAATTTAAAAATTCAATTGGTATAACACTTTACTCAACATGGTAAAAAAGACAAAGCTCAGGTAATACATTCGAGAAGTAATCGTATTTAATCTAAGACTTGGAAGCTATTTCCGGAAATACCTAAGGAATGGGATAGACCTCCATAAATCAAAATCGCCGATTTCGATCGTTAGAAATAAAAAATCAAGAAAGAAAAATTTCAGATCTAATCAAAACCTTAAATCAAAATGCAAACTAAGTAAAAGTTTGCAGTGAAATGACAAGCGATGGAATCAGAGCAACAAAAGGTATTAAGCAAAATGGATTGTTAATCTCATTTTTCCGAAGGCTTAAATAAAATGTAATTGCAGACAAACATTAAACATATCTCTATCATGGATTTTAATTTCGTAATAACGGTATTTCCCGGATTGTCAACATACTTGCAAACTTGGCTCAAAGCTGGAATTAAGTTAGTTTTATTAGCCCATATACCAGTAAACTGCTAACTTTGCTGCATATAGCTTAGTCTAGAAAATATTCCAAATTAAACGAATTAATTGATATTATGGAATTTATTTTAATTTCTTTTTAAACAAAGTATAAAGTTCAAAGGATTCAAAATCAATTTTAAAGAGATTATATTTTTTTTTTACAATAAGTTCATTGAAAAGAAAACATGTGTGAGATCCCATAAGAATCTAAATTAAAGAATATGTGTATGAATTTTTTTTTCAGTTATTACAGTTATTTTAATTTCATATATGCACAATATGAATCCGTAGATAAATAAAATATCAAAAAGATGCACTTATTTATTAAAAAAAGAAAATAAAAATTTTGTGAAATCTGTATTTTGAAATAAAAGTCTTCTAAAGAACGTGGGTTCTACATTTCTGCAAAAAAAAAGCAAATAATAACAAAAACTAAATCAAAGTAGAATTTCATTATTTCAATCATTTCATAATTTTAAAAATTCCACAGAAAATTGCAAATATTGTAGATTTGTTAATCTCAAATAAAGTAAATTTTTCTCTTTACTGTAAAGTGGATTCAACGGATTTTCCAAAAAAACATAAACTCGATTGTTATTTAGAATAAGATAATGCATGGAAAACAATTCGTGAAAAAATTTAGGAAAATGAAATATTTAAAGAGAAGTCGGTTATAAAATGTGTAGGTACTGAAAAGAATGGAGAAGCAAATCAGTAGACTAAGTTTGCCAACTACCCAAATCTTTCACTAGTTTAAACTCCTAAGTTTTGGAGTCCTTTAAAGAATTTATTTCGTTGCCACTTAAAGATCTTCGATAGTTTCTATAACTTTACATTTAATACCTGCTGCATTATCAAACCGATAGAAATAAAATTGATGTTGGGCTACAATAATATAGAGTTTTTTTTAACAATCATTTAAATACTTGAGTCGCAATAGCAGTTGAACTTATTTCTACTTACACGTTGTTGATTTTAAAAGCATTATCACAATACTTCAACAATGCCAGTAGACGATGCAATTGCTTCGAGGTAGTCAATAACTGTTAGAAAGTTACGGAACAACTTTATATAGAAGTTTGTGACGGACGAATTGATCCGAATCGCATAGACAATATATAACTTCTTGTTGATTTTCAGAAATTCTTTTGGTTTTCAAAAAGTTTTTAACAAACAAATGGAAATCTTCAAAATTCTCTACCAAAGAACCACAGTAGAAACATAAAATTCTTAACAGGCCAAATTTAAAATTGTTAAGGAATTGATTGAAGCATAAAAACTCAAAGTATTAGCATTGACAGGTTGAGATAATAGTAGTACAAAGAAGAAATAAATTAAGATTTCTGATTTTGAAGACATAATTCGAGGACATCTATCAATGACGCTTCAACTTCGAACTGTTCTTTTCTAATTATTAATGTAAAAGTATTTTAGGCTTAGAAATTTTTGGAGTTTCACTGGAATTGATTTCCTCTCTTTTTCTCCAGCAAAATATATTCTCCAAATAAACCTAGAATCTAAAATACTCTCCTAAAAAATTTTTATTTTGCAAAAAGAACAGTTTGTTCCATAAGCTTTATGAGTTTTTTTTTATCAGACTATTTAAAGTGCTACTTAAGTTTATTTTTTGGTTTTTATTTTATTTTCTAAGTAAACTTTGTTTTGCTTTTTAGCACATTTTCAAAAAATTTTGTAAAAATGTGCCTATATAGCTTCACTCTGTCCGTCCGTCCGTCCGTCCGTCCCTTTTTACCTACAATTGACAAAAAAATATCAGGAATGGGTAGGTATTGCAATAAAAATAATTTAATGTTAAAACTTTTTTTTGTAGCCCTCCCCGTTACGGAGCTACAGCCCCACAAAGTCGAAAAAAGCCCCATATTTAAACAGTTACAATTAGAGTTCTATAAAGTATATCTCCAACCTGAAAACGGTAACACACAGCTGTTTTTATAAGCTTTACAAATTTTTAAAAGTCAATTGAATAGGGTTACCATACGGTACTAAAATTTACCGTTATTCAAAACTAAGTTTTACAAAATTTTTGGTCCCTCATAACTTCGGAACGGCTAAATCTAGAAACTTGAAATTTTGGGAGAAGTTAGATCCTTAGAAATAAGTAAGAGTCAGTTAACAAATTTTTTTTGTCACGCCCCCTCTTTAGGAGCTGTAAGGGGTCGAAAATTGAAATTTTGCTAAAAATTTAGCTTTTAAACACCTATAACTTGAATACCTGTCAAAATTTTTTTTTATTTGTATACAAAATTGAAAGCTCCAAAACGAAAGTTTCAATAAGTGTCAAAGGTTTTTCTTAATTTTGACTTTGTCCGTCCGTCCGTCCGTCCGTATGTTTACAAAAACTTTTACACCGTTTGAAATAGAGTAAAGAAATTTTAACCACGGGTAGATATCACAAAAAAATTAATTTCGTAGAAGAATATTTTTCTGTAGCCCCACCCGTTACGGAGCTACAGCCCCCCAAAGTTGGAAAAAGCCCTATTTTTAGCACATTTTCAAAAAATTTTGTAAAAATGTGCCTATATAGCTTCACTCTGTCCGTCCGTCCGTCCGTCCGTCCCTTTTTACCTACAATTGACAAAAAAATATCAGGAATGGGTAGGTATTGCAATAAAAATAATTTAATGTTAAAACTTTTTTTTGTAGCCCTCCCCGTTACGGAGCTACAGCCCCACAAAGTCGAAAAAAGCCCCATATTTAAACAGTTACAATTAGAGTTCTATAAAGTATATCTCCAACCTGAAAACGGTAACACACAGCTGTTTTTATAAGCTTTACAAATTTTTAAAAGTCAATTGAATAGGGTTACCATACGGTACTAAAATTTACCGTTATTCAAAACTAAGTTTTACAAAATTTTTGGTCCCTCATAACTTCGGAACGGCTAAATCTAGAAACTTGAAATTTTGGGAGAAGTTAGATCCTTAGAAATAAGTAAGAGTCAGTTAACAAATTTTTTTTGTCACGCCCCCTCTTTAGGAGCTGTAAGGGGTCGAAAATTGAAATTTTGCTAAAAATTTAGCTTTTAAACACCTATAACTTGAATACCTGTCAAAATTTTTTTTTATTTGTATACAAAATTGAAAGCTCCAAAACGAAAGTTTCAATAAGTGTCAAAGGTTTTTCTTAATTTTGACTTTGTCCGTCCGTCCGTCCGTCCGTATGTTTACAAAAACTTTTACACCGTTTGAAATAGAGTAAAGAAATTTTAACCACGGGTAGATATCACAAAAAAATTAATTTCGTAGAAGAATATTTTTCTGTAGCCCCACCCGTTACGGAGCTACAGCCCCCCAAAGTTGGAAAAAGCCCTATTTTTAAATTATTATAACAAGAGTTTTGTTAAGTGTATTTTCAATCTGAAAACGGCAAAAGATAGCTGGTTTTATAAGCTTCACAAAAATGTAAAGCTAAAATGTATAGGGTTACCATACGGTACTAAAATTTACCATTAGGCTAAACTCAACTTTTGCAAAATTTTTGGCCCCATATATCTTCTAAACGGTTTAACCTAGGCTCTTGATATTTTGGGAGAAGTTAGGTCCTCCAAAATTAATAGGAGTCGGTTAACAAAATTTTTTTGTCACGCCCCCTGTTTAGGAGCTATAAGGGCTCGAAAATTGAAATTTTGCTATTTTCAACCACCTGTAACTTTAACACCTGTTCAAATTTTTTTTTACAAATATGCAAAATTTATAGCTGCAGCATTATATTTCAACATACGTTAAAGGTTTTTCTTAAATTTGAAAGGGTCTCTTTAAATTGAAGAAATTGTTTCTTAGTCTTAACCATTTTTGGTTAGATAATAATATTCTAGGTAAAATTCCAAAAATTGATTTCCTAGAACCGGAAAAAAATGGAAGGGTGAACACAGGAGGAGGGTGAGCAGATCCATCATAAGTTTGGTAAGCAAAAATTTGGGAACCTTCCCCATTGAAGGGCTACTAGGTCTTCAAAATTTAAACTTTTATGTTCTTATAAAACAGTAACTTATTCACCTGTGTAAGTTTTTCCAAAATTAAACGTTAACATTGAAGCTCCAACATTATATTTTGCACTTATTAACAGGTTTTCTTGAATGCATTGGGGTTGTATTCTAAGTATTTCACTATTAGTCATATAATTAATTATTAATGAAATAACAAAATTATAATATTATCATAATATATATTTTTATAAAAATAAATTATAAAATACTCAGTAAGAAACCGTATATAATTTTGAAAATGTGCTTTTTAAAAACCCTTGGTTTTTTTCCCTCACTTGTTAAATTATTATAACAAGAGTTTTGTTAAGTGTATTTTCAATCTGAAAACGGCAAAAGATAGCTGGTTTTATAAGCTTCACAAAAATGTAAAGCTAAAATGTATAGGGTTACCATACGGTACTAAAATTTACCATTAGGCTAAACTCAACTTTTGCAAAATTTTTGGCCCCATATATCTTCTAAACGGTTTAACCTAGGCTCTTGATATTTTGGGAGAAGTTAGGTCCTCCAAAATTAATAGGAGTCGGTTAACAAAATTTTTTTGTCACGCCCCCTGTTTAGGAGCTATAAGGGCTCGAAAATTGAAATTTTGCTATTTTCAACCACCTGTAACTTTAACACCTGTTCAAATTTTTTTTTACAAATATGCAAAATTTATAGCTGCAGCATTATATTTCAACATACGTTAAAGGTTTTTCTTAAATTTGAAAGGGTCTCTTTAAATTGAAGAAATTGTTTCTTAGTCTTAACCATTTTTGGTTAGATAATAATATTCTAGGTAAAATTCCAAAAATTGATTTCCTAGAACCGGAAAAAAATGGAAGGGTGAACACAGGAGGAGGGTGAGCAGATCCATCATAAGTTTGGTAAGCAAAAATTTGGGAACCTTCCCCATTGAAGGGCTACTAGGTCTTCAAAATTTAAACTTTTATGTTCTTATAAAACAGTAACTTATTCACCTGTGTAAGTTTTTCCAAAATTAAACGTTAACATTGAAGCTCCAACATTATATTTTGCACTTATTAACAGGTTTTCTTGAATGCATTGGGGTTGTATTCTAAGTATTTCACTATTAGTCATATAATTAATTATTAATGAAATAACAAAATTATAATATTATCATAATATATATTTTTATAAAAATAAATTATAAAATACTCAGTAAGAAACCGTATATAATTTTGAAAATGTGCTTTTTAAAAACCCTTGGTTTTTTTCCCTCACTTGTTTTTTATATCTGTAACTTATTTCAAATTTATTTTTATTTTTTATATTACTTTATAATATTACTATTGAGTGGTTTAAAAGAAGGGTAAATACTTGATTTGAGAGAAGAAATCAAAGAACAGTACAAAGTTAAAAATTTTGTTTTATTTTTATTTACTTCTTTTTCTCTGTGTATGTTTTTTAAAAAGGAAGAAATGATTTTAGAAAAATATTTCAGTAAATATAAACAAGAAACAGATAATAAAAAAAACCAAGGGGTTTTTGAAAAGGACATTTTCAGAACTAAATAATGTTCCATAATCCATAATTAATTTTGGGTAAAGAGTTTATTGAAAAAAAATTCATAATAATTTCTTAGAACTTTTCTTAGAAAATTTATTATATACGAAATCTTGTAAAAAATCAGGGGACACTTTCTTCAATTTTAAGGAACTTCTTTGTAATTTAGGAAACTATAAACACACATCAAAATATATGTCGGAACTCTAGTTATTGCATATTACTAAAAAAATTTTCTGGTAGGTTTTTAAGTTACAGGTGTTTAAAAATTGCTAGCCTTTCAAGAGGGTCTAAATAAAAAGTGGGCAGGCCCTGTTAAAGCATTTTCTGAAAAGACTCTAAATAATTATTTTTAATACCTAAATCTTTTCAAATTTTCAGTTTCTAGCTCAAAATGTTTGAAAAATATAAGCCTGACGAACTTTATAAAAATTATGTTTCGAATAACGGTAAATGCTCATAATATTATTTTTCATATATTAAAAAACTTATAAAAGCAGCTAGTGTTGTTGTTTACAAATTGAAAATAAACCTACAGAACTCTTGTTATGACAATTTAAATATAGCGTTTTTGGCCCTTCGGAGGACTCCAGTTCCATAAAGGGTGAGGCTGCGGAAAAAGTTTTTTCAATGAAATGAATTTTTTTGTAAAACCTAACCATAAAAATGTCTTTTATTTATTTCAAATGGTCTAAAAATTTTTGAAACACATGGACGGGCAGACAGTGTGAAATTATATAGGCACTAATTTTCTTCAAATTTTTTTGTGGAGATGTGCTAAAAAAGCAAGCAAAGAAAAGTAAAGCAAAAAGATTTATTTGAACTTGTTATTGAGTTCAAACATGAAAATTTAAAGAATTTTATCGGTTAGAAATAATAATTTTATAAGCAAAAATTAAAAAAAAAAAAGAATAAATAAAAAAATAATCAAAATCAAAAATAAAAACAAATAAGTTAATATTAAATACAAAGAGACTTTTTTTCTTGTATACAAAGAAAATGAAGGAAAAACAAAATCAGGAAATTCCAATATATTTAATTTTATTTTTTTGTTTTTTTCTATCTTAATATTATCGTTACATATATTTTCAATTTTATTTACAAAAATATTAAACTAATACATACATTGATAAGTAAATATTAATATATAAAATAAGTGTATCCTCTTTTTCCTTTGATAATTTTCTTAGATTTGAAAATTTTCTTTTGAGTAACAGTAGAAAATATTTTAATTTTTTGTTTTTCAATGGATTTTTTTTTTTTGTTTTTTTTTTTTAAATAAATATTAATAAAAAATTTCGAAATATAGCTTATTGAACGGAATTTCCTTCATAAAACATATATATGTATAAAATAAATATTAAAATAATATAATAATAAAATAATTTATATAATATTAAATGAATCTAATAAATCGATTCTTAACTTACTTTGTATAAAAGAAAAAGCAATTTGATAAATAACCTAATTTGAAAATTTGATTTTTCAAAAGGAGTTCAATAGAATTTGAAAAAAAAAAAATGGTTTCCAGCAGGATTTCTTAAGGATCTTATCCTAATTTTTTCTATGGATAATATAAAATAGTAAGATATGTGCATAAAATTTTGTAGTAGTTTGTAATTTTGTAAAATTGATCTAAAACTGATGATGAAGACCTAATGATGTAAACTGTCACCTCACCCTTCCCTTAGCAGATTTTGTTCGTTTTCTTTGTTTTTTTACACGCTAGTCAAACTCTAGGAATGAATTCCTTTATACATAGCTACAAAATCAATATGTAGGCTTGTATATGGAACTAAGGAGTTAGAAGGAAAATAAGATAGAAGAGGAGAGTTGGGTGGTAGGTTAAAAACGAACTTATTTAAGCTCTTTTTAAAGCATTGCAAATTGTATAATGGAATTGTATAATCTATTAGAGGAGAACGCATTGGATAGGACCATGTCCCATATTGTAGCAGTTCTCACAATAAATCAGTTTCCATAACCAGTTTTGAGCCACCTAGGAATTTCCACTGTGAAGAAGTGAGCACTTGATGCCTCCCTGGTGTTGCATTGGAATTGTTTAAAGGGAGGCATAGTGAGTGTAAGTAACCTGGTCGGAAGGGTCGCCAAGGGTCGATTTTGGATTTTGTTCAGCTACATCAAAAATATGTTCACTCCATAACATTTTTTACTTAAGCTGCATACCTAAGATGTTTAAACTTTCAGACCGCTGTATGATTTCTCCCTGGAATTTCAGAATTATTTGATCTCTTTAGCAAGAGATGCGACAGATTTAAGTTTTGGAAGTGTTAACTCAACTTTGTTAGCTTTACCATGGGTAAATTGGGTATGCACCGAGTACATAAAATTTGATGAAGTTCCACAATGAAACAAACATTAGGTTTAGAAGCTTTCTGCTTTTTGGAAGCTACTTTAGGATTATTGCAAATTTTGAATTATATTGTCTGTTGGGAATATTGTGTTTAAACACTCTAACTATGTAATATTAAAATTTTAAATTTCTATCATCAAATACAAAACAAAGCGAAGCTAATATTTGGTCAAATCTTAGTAGTGACACCCAACACAACAAATGGTTTTGGTTATCACTTTAAAAGTTATTTTGCAGTCCCTTTAATAGTAAAAATTTTAAAATAAATAAATTTTTTTTTATAGAAATCAGGGGGGTTTTCCAAAAATAAAAATTTGATCAAAATTAAATTTAATAACACTAACAAATGTGCGTGCACGAATTAAAATCAAATCCCTGTGGTTGAAAGATCAGTAAAATATAATAAGGATTCTCTAGTTCTTTTATAAAATATAGGCTATTTAGAGCAGTAGTTGTAAGCTAAATTTGAAATTTAAAATCAGCCTTCCAATGTAGAACAGTCACGAGGTTTCTCGTGAAAAATCAGTAGGTCTATACAGTCACTGCACCTTCACTTTAGATCTGAAAAATTCAATGTAAATTTAAATTCGTAAGTTACGATAAATTAATATTAAGTCAAGAATTAAATTTTTGATTACCTTTATAACATCATTGTATAATTTAAGAGTCACCTTTGAGAGTTTTGGGGGCTTGAGACAACTGCATGAACTTCCAATCTAATTTATTTCAGATTTCAGAAACAATGAGAAAACAGGACAGAATAACCTTGTATTTAATTGCAAGTTTCTCCCTTAATTAATTTCCAAGATATGTTGGTTAGGCCTCGAAAGACGTGCTTCAGCTATCCAAATCACTGTTGCGAGGGGGAGCTCTAATTCCTTTCAGAAACACAAAGAAAATTAGACAAATATTCTAATACCAAATTTTAAGTTTCTAATGCTGCATCATTTTATTATAAATTTAAAATTTAATTATAAAAAAATAATATTTCTATCTAAAATTTTGATCCTTAATATAATAATTTGTTATTTCCTATTTATATATAAATAATAAAATAAATAATATACTTTAAATAAAATTTAAGTATCAACATATTTAAAATATATATAATAATATATATATATAATTTATATTTTATTTCTAAATATATATATATATATATTTTAAATAAATTTAAATAAAAGTTAAATAATAATTTATAACAGAAATTTTAAATCAAATTAAATACTTTTTATATATCTTTACATACATACATACATTCATATATACATACACACATAAAGTGTCACTATATAAAACACTTAATGTCATCCATTAAAATTAAAGATTTTTCTTAAATTAATCCTTAATAATTAATTTGAATGATTTTAAAATGATTATTATGATGATGATGAAGATGATTGATTATTATATCATTCATGTTCATCATTATCATAATCAATCAACATTATTCATAATATTAATTTAAAGAAGTTTTTAAATTTACTTTGAATAATTAGCAAAATCTTTTGATTTAAAACAGCATTATAGACATTTAAATAATATTATAAAAGTTAAATTGTCTAACCTCATTTTTAATTATAAAATCTAGTTCATAAAAAAAAAAATAGAAAAATAATATAAATAAAATATAGGTTAATTCTGCAGTATTTTAAATAAAATTTTAAAATGAAATAATAATCAACAAACAGATTTCTGTTTGTATAGTTGTTCTTTTTTTTGTATTATTTCTGTATGAGTAAAACCTAATTACAAGGACAGGGACATTTTATAGTATTTCTATTCTGATTAATACTTTATTATACAATTTATATTTATATTTTATGTTTTTAATACAGGGTGCTTCAAAAGAGGTAGAGAATAAAAATTTATTTGAAGAAAGGCCTAATAAGATTAATTTTTTCCTGTTTTATTCCCTTGGAAAGCATAGGGCTCCATAAAATTTCTGTATCCGGGGCTGTGTTTCCGTTTCCTTAATCTTTTGTTCACTAAGCTAGATGATTAGTCTGCTGTTACTATTCCACATGATTTTCAATCATACGCCTTGTGGAAAAAACGATGCCAATTTTCTCCGCTAGATGTCTCTGCGATTTTGCATACCACTATCTCTTGACGTACAGAATAGATGCCAATTTGACAGATTCATATGTTTATATAGATAAAATAAATTTTTTTTATTTACTATTAAACTGTAGGTTATTTCGGAAACACGATTATAGGTAATAATTTATATTTTATTTGTTTATTAATTATCATTTTTCTATTTTTAGACTAATAGATATTTAATTATGTTATTTTATATATTTTTTTTTATATATTGCTATATATACTATTTATTGAGTTTACCCAGCCATGGATCGAACCATTTAATAGAATTTCCTAGTTTACGAGTATGAAAATGCATTTTCGGAAGTGTTTAGACTTTAGTGGTGCATTTATTGCACTTTTACATTTTTAGGTTTAATATTCAAAAGTCAAAACTGATTAGATCCACATCTAAGAAAATTTATTAGGAAGACTAGCATTTATAATATAAAATAATAACTGCACTACTTTGAGAGTCAATGAAAAGTTGAAGAAGAGCATTCTAAAGTACTAATGTTCTGATTCAAAGAACTTCAAAAACGAAAGTTTCTTTTAAATGAATAATATATTTAAAAATACTAAGGATCTAAGAAGTCTATTTAATGTTTTGTTTTTCATTATTGGACCCTCCAGCATGCAAATAACAAGTGAATGAGATTTGTGCGAGCCATATAAATTTGCACTCCACATCACTTTTCCATATAGCACTCATATAACTACATTCTCACTATCTACGGTTCCGAAGTCTTTGACTTAAGACTCAAAAAATAAAGAATCTAGAATTGGATATGATGCATTAGATTTCAAAGATTATAAAAACCCATATACAGATTTAAGATTATCTGCTACAGAAGAGACTCGTATTTCTTCCTATGTAAGGATAGCGCATTCTATGCTTTTGTTTAACATGCTAATTATACCAACTGTTACCTTAACAACCCTGTATTAAATTTACCTAATAATCCATTTATTCTAACAACCATGAGAGACGCCGAGACATAATGAGTTGACATAAGAAGTTGTGGAATCCAAACCAATTACTGTATTACACAACAAATTTTAATTAAACATTCTAAAAGTAATCCACCCTGTACGAAAAAAATATAAATAGTGTTTACATAATGACTTAATTTATTATAATTATTTGTAAAAATCATTTGACATTTCAACTAGAAATTAAAATAACAGTTTAAATTTAAAAAAAGAGAGCATTTTATTAAATATACTTGTACCTATCTTTTAATTTATTTAATAAATGTAATCACTTTAATTTAAGAGAAATTATATTGTAAAAGACTTTATAGTAGGTTTATTGATTTTAATGGAATCACTGAAGTTAAAAAAAAAATTACAAAGTGTAAAGAATAACATCAGGTCTATTAATTCGTACCCTTAGAACATTTTGTTAAAAATATACTTACCCTTAATATATTTTGATTACAACAAATGAGTATACCATTCAAATTAATAATTAATTGTTTCTTAGATTCTTAAGGTTAATTGTGATCTATTCTGATGGAAAATTGTTATAAAGTGACTTATAAAGTACTTGGTTTTATTGTAACAATTATTGTGTTATTAATTAGTACAATTGCTACAAGAGATTCTTATTTGAAATAACTCATTAATTAATATAATTAATATTTAACTTAAATATCCTTACTATTCTTGGCCTTGGTTTGGGTTTTGAATTCTCCATATTATTAAAAATTATTTTTTTAAGATTTAAATTTAAGATTCACCCTTATTGACTGATGTACGTTAAGCTAGTTTGGGGGGTGGGTTTTAGAATATGTATGGAAAGAAGGACAAAGTTCAATTAGGGTCAATAGATAGTCTAATACTTATTTTTGTCTTCCAGTTGGGCTAGTTTGGGTGCTGGGCTTGAGAATATGTATAGAAAGAAGGATGTAGTCCAATTAAGGTTAAAAGATACTCCAATACTTAATTTTACCACCTCAATTTTACCACCTCTACTCCTCTGAGAATCTAAATGTGTCCTAGTCTACTCCTATGGCTCTATTTGACTTTGACTCAGTTGCTTCTCCATTGTGATATTTATTCAGAAGTCAACTGCTGTTGAATTGCTATGCTAGAAAGTTATTTTCTTAGTGTTGTTGGTACAGCTACGCCGTCTACGGCTTCTTTCGGAATTTAATTCGAGTACTTCCTTCGCTTAAGACTATGCAATCTAATGGGTCTTTAGGGCTTTGCATTATACAATTCCAATTATTTCTACTAATTTACTATTCTATTCATTTTACTTGGTCTTCATTTTGTGATTCTAGGTTTAACTTAATTTAGACATTAATTGGAAAGTCCCTAACTGCTAATTATAATAAACTTAAGGAACTAGTTATGGTGGCATTGGGGTTTTATTTATTAATTTGATTGGGCACTAAACATACAATTCTGTCTACTTATCAAGAATTGTCTAGATACAATGAAGACTAACTCTTATTATCATATAACGCATTCATTTCAGTCAGTACTAAGTTTACTTGAGTCCTTTAAGTTTACTTCAGCACTTGTTTTAAAACTCCTTCAGACAGTTCAAATAGTACTTGAGTCCTCTCCTGTTATTAAAAAATACTGTAGTTAATATGAAATGCATATAATATTTAAATATAACATAAAATTTTAAATAAAAGCTTAATAGTACTTAATTACAAAATACTTAAATAAATTGAATTTAAAAAGAAATTTTAAAAATTTACAAATTATTATTTACTTTTAATTTAGTTTTACTTAAAATCAATTATTCAATTTATTTGTATTTTTTTAAATTTAAATTCTTAGAATATTTATTTTAAATAATATATTAGTTCTATTTTTAAATATTTATTTGTTTTATTTTTTTTTATTTAGGAACAATTTAATTACAAATACATATACAGTCTATTGAAATTGTTTAATTACTTACATTAAAATTTTCAAGTACACTTTATTACCTTAATTTATCAATTTAATTTTTTGTAAACTTTACTTGTATCTATATATATAGGTATATATATATAATAATTTATAGAAGTAATGTGTGCATGCATTGCAAGTGTTGATTACATCAAATGAGATTTCAAAAAAATCTTGAGTATTTATATCGGGTGAGAACTACCACAGCATCCACTCAGACCAGATTGTTCTCCATAGTGCCGCCCAAATAAAAGTTGCACAGCTTGTGACTATATTTTTAATGATGCTCCACAACCAAATGAATAAATATTGACTGGGAAATGATTATATAGTGACTTTATAACGTTCATAGTAATGGATAAGCTTTCAAAACAGGACAGCCAGGAACGATTACTTTCAACGGAGTTAAAAAATGTTTAAACATTAAAAGTCTATTTATTTTTAGATTTAAGACTCGAGAATTACCCAGAAGAACTAGATTAGAATATGTTGCGTCGGATTTAAAAGGTCAGCAGACCTCGTTTCAAGCAGAACATCCAGGAAGGATTACCTTTATCAGAGTTCAAGTATGTTTAATTATTAGAAGTCTATTTATTGTACTTTATTTTTTCTTAGAGTTGAGGCTACACAAATGCCTACATGAACTAGATTAGAATATGGTTCCTCAGATTGAAAAGACTAACTGAACCAGTTTAGACGCAAGACGATCTAAGATCATGATCCCTTAATAAAAGGTTTGAATATCACTCAGACGGTTTCAATGATAACCAACGATCACATGGTGACATATAAACTTCATGTCGTTGATAGTACCTCCTGGATAAACGTTCATCATCTCTAAGCAAAATAGACAGCAACCAGGATTCCCGGAAAAGGGTTATAGAGATAACCTAGATCCTTGCAATAAATTTATGAGATATCTTTGATTTTATACTAAGGTATTACAAATGCTATCACTGAGCCAGTAGGATGACGTGCTATCATGGTTCTTTGACAAATGCTACAGACCTCACTTAAGTTTTTTTAAATCATACCTCACATGGAAACATTTAGGTGTTTTTAATGGCGGAAATTCAGTTATAACTTCCAGATACACATCTAGAAGTGCTGACATTTTTTAAAGTGAGTGAGTGAATGAGTGACTCGTTTTAAGAATTTGAAATGAACAACTTTGTATAATAAAATATTTTAACACATAACTCTGAACTTTTTTTTAAATCACCAATTTTCTTTTAAAAATTTGTCCCTATTGAAGTTAATACTTATTAAGCATGTATATAAGTATATAAATTTGTTCCAAAGAAGGACTAAATTATTCTTTAAATGTATACTTAATTCATAGGAAAGTTTGTATTTTCAAACTAAAAGTTCACCTCACTTAAATAAATAAACATCAAACAGAAATATATTTTTCTTTTATTTTATTAGAGATTAGAAATTTTTCTATTGAAGAAAATTCTAGAGTAACATTTTACTCTGTTTTTTTTCTTCTAATTAAAAGTTTGTTTTTTTTTCGAGTAATTGAAGTTAAACTGTAAAATAATAAAAAAAAGAAAGGAAAAAAAGGAAAAAGGAAAACCTCAAAAAAAGAAAGTAAAACAAAAATAAAACATTTCGTTCTTTTATTTAAACAATTTCTAATCAAATAATCTAAATGTAGATATATATTTATATTATATATATGTACTTCGAAGCCTTACCTTACATATCAAATTACTTTTCAACTTAGACATAATTATATTACATGAAAATATATAAATATATGTATGTAAAATTGTATAATTTTAAGGATTGACAGTGGTGATTTAAACTAAAACTAATTGGTAACCATGGAAACCAATTACAACAGAGTACACATTTAAAAAAAGTGATAATGGAAATTGTCATGGCATTAATTTGAAATGTTTTGTAACAACTTTGAATGGAAACTACGAATGTGTCCGACATACCATAAAGGAAGACTAAGCACTCCAATAAAATAATAATAAGGAGTAAAACAAGGCTTCATTCTCTTTTCGCTCTGGTTCAACGTAGCACAATATATAATCATAAACTAATCAAAAACAACTTTTCGTGATATAAACTGGTAACTCACTAACACATTGGAAATCTAAACATATAGAAAGAAATATGCAGACCCAAATAGACAGACTGCGAAATATTCAGCAGAACAAATAATCCAAAAACTTAAAGTTTTCCTGCACAAATGTCTACGGACAATTTCAAACCAAGACCTGTGGAAAATTCCCAAAGAAATTCCTATAGAATTAGACATCAGTGAAATAAAGTAGAATGGATTTGTCGGGCGCTAAGTAAAAATAACTCGATCACTTAGGGAGCCCTCGATTGGAATTCTCAATGAAAAGAAATAGTAGGAAATCCAAAAACTGTAAGGAGTAGAACTGTAACAAAAAAAAATCTAAGAAGCAGGAAAAACGTCGAAGCATATCAAAGTGGTAACAAAAAATAGCATAAGTTAGGAAGAAAGCGCTATGCTCCCCAAGCAAGTAGAAAAGGCAAAAAAAAAATACTGTGGAGAGCCTTGGAATTGAAAAAATCAAAATAAACCACTTTCATAGTAGATCTTAATTACAAGGAAGGCAATAATATAAATATCTAGGAAGGCAGTAAATTAGAATAGGCAGTGAATTAAAAGCATTTCCTGATCAAATATACCAATCACTTAAAACTCTTAAAAAAAATTTAAAACCAATATCCGCCCCTGTAAATACAAATAAAATACACAATATATGCATACCAATACTTATTATAATATGTTAAATATGTGTAAATGAAAAAAGATTTAATGTCAATCTCTTTATAAATGATGTTTTCTTAACACCTAATTTTTCGTAAATTTTTTTTTTTTAAATAATAAAAAAAAACAAAAAAAGATTTTAAACTTATAATAAGTTCTATATAAGGAAGAAGAGTTCGTATTGTGTGTCATGTATCAATCCTATATTGAGAAAAAAATATTTAACCTATATGAAAAGTTTATTTTAAAACTAATATTAGGATATACATTAGGATCAACAGCTACTTGATAGGTTCTTACTCTTTTATTTTGTTAGATTTGTTTGTGTTGCGTTGTTGTTGTATATTGGTATATACCGGATAAGAATTGAAAAAGGATATATATATATATATATATATATATATATATATATATATATATATGCGAGTCCTTAAGTAAAAAAAATCATACTATTGTAATAGAGATATTTATATATGCTATATAATATATAATATGTATTATTTTCAATAAGTTGATCCTTTAACATATATCCTTTTAGTATATTTTAAAGTTGATTTAATGTTAGAGGTATTATAAACTACATTTTACGATTTCTAAGGATTTTAAGGAATCTTAAGATGCTCTAAGGGCAATGGAGATGTTTTTTGGGTTTATGTTAGGGATTGAGTGTTAAAAATTAGTGCCCCTTGTTTGGGTTTGCACTTTATTAACAGTTTTTTTGGAGGTATTTTACAGGGACGTCATTTAAAGTACTCCCCTAGCTCTGTAAAGAATCTATTTCGAAGAACTATTTCTTTCTCTTCCTCTAGGCAAGAATAGGATATCAACTAAGCCTCTCTCAAGGTTTTTTTATTTCTTAACTTGTAGCTTTGTGGTTATTTTCGTAATGGCCTGCAGTCATATTTAATTTCTAAGTAGCAGAACTGATATAGGTTACTGCGGCCTTTTCTCTTGATTTGACCTAAACATGAAAATAATGAAGAAATGTCATGGATCAAGTCTCTCTATGTCTTCCGATTAGTATCTGTTTGGTCAAATGTATAGCTACTGTAGCTTCTTCAAAAGTATGCAGCTATCTGTTAATCAGATTTCACTCCCAAAT